>OY728160.1:241876651-242476651 GCA_963277665.1 Viscum album | reverse complement strand
CTATAGGCAAGTTCTATTTACATAAAGTCAAAGAAAGTGATATCGAGCATATAGGTTGATAGAACTGGCTTGCAACCTACTCAATTAGAGATATTGTGATAAAGAAATTATATTATATGGTAAACGTTCGTATGATTTGACATGTCATTACATTATTAAATTCTTTCTCTATAGGTTCCTTGGTGTGTTGTTAGATGCAAACCTTTGACTTCTTTCTCTACGTGTGGTTATGTTATAACCTCCAATGCATTGGGTATGGAAGTCAGTCGTATGGCTATTCCATTTAGTAATATGTGTGGTAGTCAACCATATGATTATTCTATTTAAGTATCATTATGTCCCTAGTAACCTTTATATGTTATGTGTTATTTCTATGGGTTTTATAGTAATATTTTTATTAAAAAAAGTTAGAAATGAACATATATTCATTGATGTGTATTTACTACTTCTTTAAGGTTAAAAGTACTAATTTTTGATAAAGTATTCATGGTTTACATGTTTTTCGAAAGACTAAAAATTTTACTTCTTTGTATATCCATTATTGAGATTTTATTCTCATCCCATGTTTTGAAATGTTTTGTCAGAGGACATAAAGAAGAATAGAGTCAAGAATGAGATCAAGGAAAGGTTATGATGTTTAAACATGAAATGAAAGAATGTTTCTTTTTAAAAGTTTTTTTATGAAAGATTAGAAAATGATTAGAAGTATCTACTTTGTAATATTGAATTTTTTTTTGATTTATGACTTAATATTCTAAACCTATAAACCAAAAAATATCCTCAATGTGAATTAAAGTCAAACTATTGAATTATCTCAATATTATGTAATGTTTAAGGCATTAGAATTAAAGTAATCTATTTCTAGTGGATACCATTTTATTTTGAAAAATTGGATTGTTATAGTGCATGGTAAACTATGGATAGTGGATAAAATTTTAGTTATCCTCATATGGGACTTTCACTATGGAATAATACATCTCTTCATAGTTGATATTGTGTGATATTAGATCAGTTAATTAAATGATATTTTCCATTTGTCTACTCCCATTTATCTTTTTTATAAAATTAATTAATAATACATATTCTAGTTATATCTTCATTATTGAACTCCTGTATTTCCTATTAACATGTGGAACATGATTCCTTAAAGGTGATGATTAAATCGAAATCCATATGTGTTACTTATTTTTCTTAAAATGCAGTAGTGTACATTTACAGTTATACACTACTAGAAAATCGACTATTTGTGTTGGGTCATTTGTGACAGACAAATGACCCATCATAAATAGTCTATGAAATCAGACTATTCATCACAAAATTAGTATTTCATCACAAATAATCACTATTTATGACAGAAGAAACAATTCCTTTGTAAATTGTTTTGGTGGGATATCCCGCCACCCGACGCAGTACTCATTTGGGATGGGCATTAGTGAAAAAATAATAATTCCATCACAAATGTTTGTTAGCTCAGAAGTATTTGTGACATAATTTAAATCTCATCACAAATTGTTCTGACCTTTCAACTATTTGAGATAGAATAAATTCCATTGGAAAAGGCCCTTCATAAATGATGAATTGTTTTAACCCACATGAACCCTTATTGCTGCTTCTCTCTTCTCTTCTTACTCATGTCCCACACACCATATTCCACTCCCCTCATCCATGTCAAAAATTTTTAGCACTCTACTGCATCGCTGCACCACTCTGCAACGCCGGTCTGCCGGTCCCTCTTCTGCACAACCACAACACAGTGCCGCCCTGGGTTTTCAACAAAGACTTGAAATGTACGAACTCCGGTTCTGTTCTCCCCCAATTTTTTTTGTTTGTTTCAGTTCAATATTATAAATACTAGTCTGTTCAATACCTAGGTTAATAATTTTACACATTTTTTAATTTATTTGATATTTAGGTTTAATATAAATTTATTAGTTTATATTCGGGTGTCAATTGTTTGTGCAATAGTTGATTTCATTTGATTTGGGGGTTTATATATATATATTGGAGTCAATTGTTTTATAATTCTTTATTTTAAAATTAGATTTCATGAGTGTCATTTGATTTTAAGTTGATTTCATTTGATTTTCAATCAGTTTAATTTTAGATGTGATGAATAAATGAGAATGTGAAACAATTTAAGACCCAAAATTGATCAACAAAATTGTTTTATAATGTTTATAATATTTGTATTCCAAAATAGATTTCTATTTGGGTGTCAATTATGTTATTTTAGAATTCGTTTATCTTCAAACTTATAAATTAATTTTATAATTCTTGTATCATTATATTTGGGTGTTAATTGTTTTTTCAAATTTTATTTATTAAAAAACGTTAAAAATTGGTTTAATGACAAAACAATAACAATTTAAAATAAATAATATTTATTAAAAACATAGCTAATAGAAATTAGGTTAATTTTTTGTAATACTTTTTAAAATAATATAATAAATACGAAGAATTATTAAAAATTTGTAAAAAAACATTTATTATTAAAATTTAGTATTAATTTAAATAATTAGTAAAAATCATTAAATAATTTATAACAATTAATAATTATTGAGTCATTATTATTAATAAATTGAAAATATTAGTGTTAATTATAAAATAATAATATTAATTTGGTAAAAAAATACAAAAAAACATTACTATTAGAAATTCACAATAATTTGTATAAATTTTGTATTAATTAAAATAATAAGTATTAATAATTCATATAAATGTTATAAAAAACCCCGATCCACACAACTGTTATAATGAATAGGTTAAGAGTTATTAATTCAATAATTATTAATTCAAAATAAATATCAATTAAAAATAATAATTATTTTAAAAATATTAACTAAAAATTATTTATTAATTATTTATATATATTATTAATTTAAGAAAATCAAATTTATTTCTAATCATAATTAAATATAATTAAATTTAATTATAAATTATAAATATGTTTATATAGATTTTATATATGTATATTTGTCTACAAAGAGATAGAATATATATATATATATATATATTAATTAAGAAATCATGCTATATATATAGTAATTATTAAAAATGTAATAACAATTTAAATAATTAATAATAATCATTAAATAATTAATAATTATTAATTATTAATTATTCAATATTATCAATTAATAGTAAATATTAATGTTAGTTACAAATTATTTTTAATAATTTCAAAATTTTAGAAATTTATGAAAATATGTAAAAATTTATAAAAGAAAAAATATAGAATACTTGTAATAGTTAAATATTAGTAATATTTATTAAAAAATCAGATATAAGTAATAAATAATTATTTTTACCTAACAAATAATTTTATAAACTACTAAATTTTTTTTTAAAAATATTTCTAATAAATACTATTTTTTTTATCAAACCTTACCAAAAAATATAAAAAATAATAACTATTAAAATTTCACAATAATTAATGTACATGTTATGTTAATTAAAATAATTTGTATAAATATTGTAATACATATATATTTATATATATAGAAATAATATTAATAAAATATTAAAAATAATACCCATGCATGCAATGTTACCAAACAACGATCGCTCTGAAATTTTATCTCACATCTAGGGTAAAACCTACATCCCGAACCCGACGGTGGTATTCAATTTTTCATATGATTAACAGTTCAGGAGATTCTATAAATTTTTATAATCAATTATAATAAAAATATTAAATGAATTATCCTCGCGTGGGATGTTACAAAACATCTGACGCACACAAATGTAATGTCACTCCTAAGGTAAACCTCATATCCTGGACCTAATGGTGGTCTCTGATTTTTCATACGATAAACATTTTGGGAGATACTTTAAATTTTTAGAAGAAATTATAATAAACATATTAAATTAATTACACTCACATGTGATTTTACCAAAAATCTGATAAACACAAATGTAATGTCGTGTCTAGGGTAAATCCCACATCCCAGACCCAGCGATGGTCTCTGATTTTTCATTAGACAAATATATGGAGAGATAATTTATAAATTTTTATATGAAATTATAATAAAATTTTAAATGAATTACCCTCGCGTGTGATGTTACCATATATCTGATGAACACAAATGTAATGTTGTGCCTAGGGTAAACCCCACATCCTAGACACAACAATGTCCTTGACTGACACCTATGAGTTATTATGGTATATCTATAATGACATTAGTGAGTGAGAAGGAACCTTGTGGAGAGTCGTTGTCGATGTCATCATCCGCTGCACAATATGAGGAGTGGTTGCGAGGCCAGGATGAGATGATAAAGCATATTTAGAAAGAGAGGGAGGTGGAGCATGAGCATTGGCCTATGATAGACGCGTAAATGTTGGATTATATGCGGCAAATTGCACATGAGCCTCATCCCAATTGATGAGGACTCAACAAGTGAATCCAAGAGACCTGAGATAAAATCCCGGTGGATACATATTTCAGGGTTACTATAGCAGCACTGTAGTGGGCACTGTAGCAGTACTGTAGTAGGGACTATAGGAGGTACTGTTCAGTATTTTAGCAGCTATAACTATTCATCCATCTTGGCCTTTTGGCCATCAGTTTGGTCCTCGGGTCCTGCAAGGATTTCATGCCAGTTATCTCTCAAGGCCTTCGGGCCACATCGAGGCCTTCAAGACACCCCAAGGACTTCGGGCCACATGAATATGCAGATTTATGAGTTAGACTACAAAGGACAAGGCTCTAGATAAGGATCAGAGTAGACACATTCACCAAAGTAGAGCTAACCAGAATAGGAAGAACGAGAGGGTATGACATTGCCATCGGTACTGAGCCTATGCATTTTTCCACATGACAACTAGCCCACCAGCCTTGCAAGGGGGGGGGGGGGTGCTGATATCACAACATGTGCTGGGGAGGAGTAGTTCTAAGCCTTCTTGTCTGGGTGATTTCATTTAAGACCTACGGGTCATGTAATTATCTCTAAGCCTTCGGGCCTTGTAAGGGTTCCACATCACCCCTTGATAGGTGGATTATAAAATATAATTAAAAAAGGCATTCGGGCCATTCATGGTATATGTGACGACTTACACATGACGTCGATATGGAGTTTCCTTTCCCAGGTCCATCCAGTGATCCTCACCCTCGTCCTTCGAGTGATCCTCCACCATTTGACTACAGTTGATGATTTCTTACATTTATAATTGTATTGTAATTTGGTATGACAAAAATATTATGTTTGAAATGATTTATTACTTTTATGTCTATTTTTTAATTTTTAATTTTTTACTTTTTTTTAATGTTTAAAAAAAATCAATTCATTAATTAATTTTACATATTTTAAATATTTTACCTTGTTTAAATTAATTTTAATTTTTTATATTTATTTTGAAATATATTTAATTTTTTATTTAATTTAATTATTTTAAAATATATTTAAATTTTAAAATTATTCTTATAATTTTAATTTTTTTTATTTTAATTATTTTTAATTATTTTTAACTATATTTATTTTTTTAAAAAAATTAAATGATTTTTTAATATTTAAATTATATTTGAAGGTATATATATATATATTAAATTCTTTAATTAAATTTCATTAATTTTAATTCTTTTTAATTCTTTTTAATTTTTTTAATTTTTTTTAATTTTTTAACTATTTTAATGTTTTTTAAATATTTTTCAATTTATTAATTAATTTTAAATATTTTAAATACTTTACCTTATTTTATTTAATTTTAATTATTTCAAATTATTTAAAAATATATTTAATTTTTTAGTTAATTTAAATATTTTAGAAGATATATAATTTTATAAATTATTTTTATTATTTTTAAGTATTTTTTATATTTTAATTAATTTTAAATTTTTTTAACTGTATTTATTTCTAAAAAAAATTTAATTATTTTTTTTAATATTTAAATTATATTTAAAGGGATATATATATTTTAAAATTTTTAATTAATTTTCATTAATTTTAATTTTTTTTTAGTTTTTAATTTTTTTAAAATTTAATTTTTTCTTTAGAAAACTATTATTTGCAATAGATGGACATTCCGTCGTAATTAATCAATTGTAAAGGGTTGTCATAATTTGTTATTTTAAAAAATTACTGCACTTATTAGAGACCGATGCATCCTCCGTCATAAAAAATAACTATTTGCAATAGACAGTCTCAAATAACCACAATTGCGATGTCATTTTTTCCCACAGAGGATTAGCGATGAACTCCTATTGTAAATGGATTTTTTCAACAATATTCTGTCGCTAATACTTTGTCACAAATAAAAAAATATTAGTGTATATAGTTATAACTAGAAAATATTGATTTATAAAGGAAATACAAATTATAGATTCATGGAGGCGTCCTACTTGGATTTATCTCATACCTTACACACACACCCTAGTGTATATATTTCCTTGTTTTATTTTCATTCATGGATATTATATTCAATGCCTCCAGTTTTTAGGTGTAGACCATGAATTTGGATAGGAACTGTGGATGAGGTAGGTTGAAGGGATGGTCATCTAGATCATAGAGTTTTTATGCATCTTGTTCTGAGTATTATTCTTGGTTATATTAAAATTTATTACTTTGAAATTGTTGGTTTTAGTGACATGTTTGATATTTTTAGTTGGATGGTCTTAATATTGTTACATTTACTTCTTATTACGTAATAAAGGGTAAATCATTCCCATTATTATGTATGATACCCTTGGAACTTGTTCCCAACCCGTAGTGAATCGGAACAAGCATTGAGATTTTTGACATGCTCGTTAGGGTATAATGGCCAGATATCTTGGTAGGTGTGTTACATAATTCATTTATCATAATGATTTTTCATGATTAATAATTATTTAATAAGATGGTTTCATAAAATATATTCAAGATTATTTATATAGATATGGTTTTATTTGAAAACATAATTACCAATATTTATAGTTTTATTTTCATATGGTTACTTTAATGGTAATGTATCTATTGGATTCAAAATTTTAAAATAGTACAATACATGTGTTTGTAATGATATAATTGTAAAACATAAGCATAAAAAGGAACCTTATCATTTTCATATAGCATGAAATTTTTTATTCATTATATGATAAAAATAAATAGATAAATATTAATTTGAAACTAAAATAATACTTCATGATGCATTTACAGTCTACCAAATAGTTTAGTAATATTTTTTTATCATATTATTTAGCCTATTTTTATTTTATTGAAATTTATTTCTAAAATGTTAAATTCTATGTTTTACACTAAAATAATACTATGAAGTACTTATAATTTTCATATGAAAATTTGGATTATCATATGAAAATTTAGATTCTCATATGAAAATTTAATTTCTCATATATATGTTATTATATTATAAAATAGCCATTTTATTTTGATAAATATTTTTTTACGAAATTTAAATAGTTGATGACATATCATTGTAAACATTGTGTTTAATGTTTATCAAATCATAACTTTTTTTGATAAATAATTATTTAAAAGATAAATTTAAATTAATTAGAAGATGAATTTAAAGAACTGATCTCATTTTTCAAATCGTGAGGTCAAAATTATCTAAGGGATATTTATAATTATTTTATTTAAAAAATTAATTTTTTTACTAATAGTAAAAAAATTAGTTTAGGTATACCAAATATTTTATGACATCATTATGAAACACAACTCAAGAAATTTATGAAACAATTTTCATGAATTAAAATCTATTTATTGAGATAAATTATTCATTTAATAATATTATTATTAATTTCTAAATAAATAAATAAAATTTTAAAGCATATGTTTTCTATTACTCTAATAAAAAACTATTTTTTTATTTTTTACCTTAAATAAAATATTTCTAAGATTTAATTCAGTTTTAGGTGTGTAAAAGTGTCAAATAAACCTATGAATTTTAATCAATTTCAAATAAAATCAATATTAATAATATTACTCACAAACTTGACCCTAAATAATTAAATAATCAATATTTTATTCAATTATATCCCTCCCCCTGGGAAATATCAGCACCCATCTTACATCATCTTTCACCACCTCAAAACCCCTTCATTTTCATAATCTCTTTCCAAATAACTATATATACTCTCTTATCAGTGTTTCTAGGGATGTATTCTTTCCAAAGGACCCTCCTAGAAAGAATTTAGATGCAATCCAAAGGAGGCGACTAAAAAGAAAAAGTGTAAGAGTTCCCCAATATATCATTCCATTTGTGTTTGAGATTATTCTATCTTAAAAATCCATTAATATTCAATTAGTTTTAAAAAACATGATTATATTTACATGGAAAAAATCTCTTTAATCCCTTATTGATGATATATTATATGCTCCCTCTCATTGAACCCTTTTCACATTCCATTACTATGTTAAATGTAAGGGTTTCCAAGGTTGCATATTTTTATTTCAATTATCCTATTACCCATGTCAATATTATAATTTATTCATGAATATAACTTGTAAAATTATAGAATAATTATACTCTAATGTTTTTATAAAAATATGTGGATCTTTTTCTTTCTTTTATTCTATTTTATAAAATATTATTCACTCATGGTTCATTTATGCAACCTAAGTGAACAATTATGTTTTATTTATCACTAATTCATCTCATAAATATTCTTAAAAATAAATTTTATGATTAGATAAAACACTAATAATAAAATAAGTTCATTTATATGATTTTTTAATGGTAAAATATAGTATAAATAATGATATCAAAATTAAAATATCATTAAAATTTTAACCATTTTAAATAAGCTTACCGAGGACAAATATCTAAATTGTTACTATATAATTAAGTATTGAACTCCCACACTTTGGTAATGACATTAAAACTATATCATATGACGTAGGAAGCTTTTTTAACCACTATACATGGAATCTTGATCATTTATGTAATTCCCATCTTGGAAACTATCCATCTACCTGACCTCAAGTGTGCCTCCACATTAGCTAGTTGTTGTAGAATATCTGTGACAATCTATAATCAATGTTGGAGAAACCATAATATTAATCTCACTTCCATAAATAGTAAATAAATAACCAAAAAACATCTATAATACATATCAGAGTGGACATATAAAAGTACAACTAATCGCAAACAGTAATAGAATCAATATATGCCCATACAATAATAAATGAATATAAAATTCACAAGTCACATGAAATGAAAATGGAAAATTTATGTGATAATCTAATAAAGATACATAAATGAATATAAAATGCACAAGTAGGGTATTCTACAAACCATGATCCTCATCTCCATCCCAATCTCCAATTCTAGTCAAGATTTTTTAGCCTGATCCCTTGTGAATGTTTTTTAAAAAACATGTACAAGATGAAAGGTCTCGATGTCCAATGGGGTACACATTCATGGTTTTGAGAAATACATATATGTAGAAGAACAAAAAATAGGTCCCTATGTACCTAACGATATATCGATTTATACATGGGAAAAATAAATAAACATATAATAACACACACTACGTAAAAATATTTCTTAAGGTAATTATGTACTTACCAAGACACCATAACAGACAAAATTACCTGAACATTCATATATAGTGAACTTCATACACTACAATACTAAATACTAAAATATTAATATGGAATATTAAACAAATTTTAAGTATGATTTTAGATGCTAAAGGATATCACATCGTATTATTGACTCATTTCTAGTATAACCATAGGTGACAAAAAATTACAAATGGAATCTTGAGCTTTAATTAGTCAACCTGGTGTCCTAAATTCCATTTTTAATCATGAGATCTCAGCTAGTCTATAAATGTATGATGGAAAATTCTAGATGACATCCATGGATCTTAGCCAGTCTGGCAATGGATGTTATATTATAGATGGATTCATAATCTCTCGACCGATAAAATAATGGAATATAAAAAATTATAATGGTTTCCCTATCTCTAAGTTAGTCTAACTATGAGTGTTAAATGAAAGATGGAGTCTCACAATTTTTTTCCAGTATGACCATTGGTACTAAATATTATATTATTTCCTAGATTTTATATTATTATAACTAGTGGTTCTAAATTCTTGATAGAATACATAGATATCTATTAATAAGGCCACGAGTGATAAAAAACTTTATATAGAATCCTGGGTTCTCAGTTGATCTAACCCTGGGATTTAAATGTAATATGGAATCCTAGGAACTCAATTGGTATCACGATGGTGATAATAAATTCCATATTTTTCTTATACCCTCACATGGTCTTAATATGGGTTTGAAAAGTTACATTGTTTCCTAGGTTCTTGGATAGTCAAACCATGAGTTTTAAATTATATATGGTGTTCCAACATCTTAGTCTCTAGGACATTACCACAAAAAGTAGATGAATCTATGGATATAAGCACCTGGGTGTTATGGATCTAAAAACATGTTCAGAATTCCATATTCCACCATCACCATTAGTCCAACAAAAATGTAATAAGGGTGAACCAAATAAACATGACAACATAATTCCACAACCTATCTCACAACTAGTTACCTAGACATATTTCACACCCCAGAACCTATTATATAGACTTGGATCTAGTCACAATGAGACATTTTAATTATCTAAATCAAATCTCACTATGTATAAATCCTATATTACATGTTCTATATAAAATGCATGATTGAAAGAACATATCGACACACTAAACTTACTCAAAAAGGTAATGGAACTATTTATTAGACCCAACCCAATCATTTCCCACTTGTACCAACCTGCATCCAATACCCCACCAATGATCCCATAGTACACATGCCTTACCTATCTCTATAATAAATAGTTCTATCCAAAACTGATGTTCCACCCACACACCCATTTATTATTCACTACTAGAAATATGATCTATACCAACGGTTTTGGAAAAACCATTGGTATAGTTCACTAATTTGGACCTATACCAACGGTTTTGGACAAACCATTAGTGTAGGTCCCAAAATCAAAGAACCTATACCAATGGTTTGGAGAACCGTTGGTATAGGTATATGTATTTTTAATGGAACCTTCTAATAGAGGACATTAAATAAATAAAAATTTAAAATACTTATGATAATACATATATATATTTATGAAATTATGTTCACAAAAGTAAGTTAGGATAGTGGTTAGGTCGTTCAATCACAAACGGGAGGTGCTGGGATCAAAACCAACCGAATGATTATTTTTTGAATTACATATACCAACGGTTTTATGGGACCATTGGTATAGATTTTTATAATACTTATACCAAAGGTTTTCCCCAAACCGTTGGTTTAGACCTATCCTCATGGCTTACTTGGCAACGGTTCTCTAAACTATTGGTATAGGCTATAACAATGGTTTGGTGGCTTATACCAACAGTTCCAAACCATTGGTATAAGGTATTTTTCTAGTAGTTGTTCTAATAGAAAAACCTATGACATGATCTTTAATTCCATTTGAGATAAAATAATGTTATCTAATATACATTATACATCATTTACATAATTTAAACATTATATCTCATAAATATTAATAGTCCTAGAAGTCAAAGGTTTTGTTTCTTTGGATATTATCTAAATGAACTTCTTATTAAATAAAAAGTATTAAATATTTCCCACAAATATACTTCTCATTTGATAACCTTTTAGAAACATCATACATAAAAATCTTTTTTAGAACTGAGGGATTAGTAACATAAGAATATTGTAATTCATATGACTAGAAAGGGTACATATAAAAGATAACAATCAAATACCAATTGTGAGAATAAGATGAGCATATGTGATATAATAAGACCCACTATGACCCCTCCTTGGCATTGGTAAGTTGAGTAAGCAACTCCAAGCCCACCTCAAATAGGCCAAGGTATGGTGACTAGCACTAAGTAGGCATATCTCACAACACTGGAGGCTTTATCCTAATGCACATGTAAAAAATAAATACCTACACAAATGATACAATAATGAAAAAAGACGAATAAAACAAATTGAAATGTTTAAGATGCATTCCAAAATGTTGTACTTCACAAAGGATAAGCCAATGTGAAATATATAATGAATAAGGGGTAATATAAATACATAGAATCATAAAAGGGAATTGGACATGAACAACTTTGATGAAGGATTCCTCAGAATAATCTGGTTATATACATGAACATCATCTTCCACCACCACCTCCTATACCACTAATCTCCACCAACTATGTATCCACTAAGGTCTCTAATCATCAGCTTTGAACAAGAAACCTCTACTCCACATCAATAATACCATCAACATACTAATGAAATGACTACATATACTCAATATTATTGGACCCAAGTCCCATATAGGGGAAAGTATACACATACATAATAGGATTCCATGAAACCACAAAGGGAAAACAAAATAAAACTGTTATCTCATACCCATAATATAATGTAATATCCCGACCTTTTTTAGAGATGACTTGAGTTTGATTTTTGGTAATTAGTTTTTTATTTGTTGAGCATACTTTGGTTGAGTTTTACCTAGTGGTGGTTTTGGGTGAAGATTGAGAAAAAATAAAGAAAAGTGGTCTGTTCATGGTTGGCGCACGGTTAGAGAAAACAGTGTGCCCCAACCCAAAAAACCGCACAACCTTAGATAGTGAGGATTTGAATGGTTGACACACAGTTTGCCAAATAATGATACCCTTTAAGAGTAACCATGTAAACCATATAAAAGAGGCACATGGTTAAGGGGAATAGTTAAGGGAAACCATATGCGCATTCCCAACAAACCATGATCAACTTTTAATTCCACCCAAAAATTTGTTTTTTAATCACTCGAGTCCCTGAAACACACCCTATTCTACCAAAGCTCAGACCAAATCAATTTATCTCAATCTCAAAGACTCCCAGATGGATTAAAATCATTTCTAACATTTTTTCTTCATTATTTAAATCCCATTTAAAAGATTTTAACCCCTCTCGGTAAGAGAATCCTATCCCACTTGGTTTTCCGTTCTTCCTTCCTTCCATCCCATATTCTTTTGGTGGTTGTTAGTCATATTTTGGAATAGATATAGATAGAGTATTTTGGATCTAGATTTAGGATTATAGGCCTAGATATAGATGATAAATATCTTAATTTATTTTATCTTGATTTCAGTTTTAGATCCATATCTCATTCTACGCCGTTACTATGCTAAATGTTGGGGATTTCCATTAGGTGACTGTTCATTGACGAATAAAGGTAGGTGGTTTATTATTAAAATCTCATTGTATGGATATCAATTATATTCATGTGAATGTATAATTTATATATGTCCTTTATAAATTATAATTCCTCATTGAAATAATTAATGAGGCCAATTTATTAATTGAAGAATTGATGATTTTATGGATAATTGAAATGTGGAATTTGGAATAATTAATTATTGAATTAATTATTAAATGTTTAATTGTGGAATTGAGAATAATTAATTGTTAAATTAATTATTGAATATTGAATTGGGAATAATTAATTGTTGAATTAATTATTTAATGTTGAATTGTGAATTGGAACAATTAATTATCAAATTAATTATTAAAAGTTTAATTTTGAATTGGAAAAATTAATTGTTGAATTAATTAAAGAAAATTGAGATTATAGGATTAAATTAATTATTTTTTGAATTAATTAAAGGTATTATTGTCATTAATTAATTGTAGGATTAATTAATGGAAGTTAGTATGATTAATTAATTGTTTAATTATTTAATGTAATGATTTGAGATATGGGTATTGGATGTATGTATCATAGTTGTAATTATGTTGGCATAGAGTAGTATATGGGTTGATTGGGGTGTGAGTGAGGGATTTCGAAAGGACCGTGATATCCTTCTGGGAAGAAAATTTTCAGAGATTCTATTTTGATTGCAATGAACTGTGAGAGCCTTTAGAGAAGAAAACCATGAGAGATTATATTTTGATTTCCAAGATATCATGAGAGATCTAGGAGTTGGGACGGAAAAAAGATCATGAGATCCTTCCACTTTTCCTTGAAGCTTATAATAATTCATTTAGTCTCACTCACATTAGATCCTTGAGGTTAGAACCCTATGTAAAAAATTACACATGCTAGACTAATTTACATGATTTATGAATATTATCAGGTATAAAATGTGTTAATGAATGGTAACATGAAAATTCCGATATGAATTGTGATAATGAATGGTAACAATGGTTAAAACTTTGGAATAGACCAAAGTAGGTATTAAGGTTCAAGTGTCCTTGAGAACCCAAAGGTTTATGTGGTTAAATAAAGAATAATTGATAATGTGAAAATAGTTTACTTCTGCATTATAATTATTACTTATACAACTACATTAACTTTTCAAATGAATATTGTTTTAGACACCGTTGGTGATGGCCTACTGAGTTGTACTCACACCCTACTTAGTCTACCTGATCGGTACTCAAATAGACATTATATTTTCATGACATGATAAGGGTAAAAGACCCTATGTTAGATGGTGGATTTGGGGTTGGAGCATGGATGAGGGAACCAAATGTGGTTCGGGACACACTTGGGAGCTATCAATGTCTTTACTTTTGAGTTTCCATTTTGACACATGAAACATACATTATCATGACATATCAACTATTCAATTTTGACATTGTATTTATAGTTTTGGTCATCTTGTGATCTTGATATTGTTCTGTTTTTGGTTACATTTTATTCAGTTATTGTTTATTATTTTCCAAAAGTGTATTACTCTTATAATAGAGGGTATCGAATCTCCATTATCGATATTAGAACCTCACTACTAGTCATCAACCTATGAAATATGGGGAGGTGTGATTGAGGTCATGTAGTGGTCTGGATCTGGACACCAGTGTGTGGAACCCGGTCTAGGAATTTACAAACTGGTATAGGATGAGTTTTGTTTTCTTTCCTTTAGTTTTACTATTTGGGAAATTTATATAGAAGATTAGGGAGAGTCGATCCTTGGACATGATCTCATGCATGGTAGTTGAAAACCAATGTATGGGGGAAACCCAAGTATAATGGGTGGGACCACAATTATTAATGTGTGTTGTTACAGTTGGATATTATTTCATATTAGGTGAAACACTTACTCTGTGATGTGATTATTGTTTCAGAAATTTGTTTCAATTTTTAGGGTTGTGACTCATGGCCGGTAAAGAAGGATAGTTGAGTTTTCAAGCATCATTCTGGCCACTCATGATTATTTTGTGACATGCAACAATTTAGGTGTAGAGACCCGAAGCTTGACATACATGGAGAATACATTACTTTTGCGGAATACTTAATACATAACAAAAAAAACCAAAACTCAAGGATCGTAATATTTTAGTGTCTTTGGAAACTTGGAAAGTAAACTTTTAATCATGTTGAAAGATCTTCAACAACTCCCATAACGATCTTCCCCCTTTTGTTTCCTTACCTAAAACCTTTCTTTATTTCCTGGGGAAAATAAAACATAAAAAGGGTGAGCTCAAATACTCAGTAAGGGAAATCATAGAGAACATAAAACAATCCATAAACATTTGAAAGAAAAAACTTGAACATGAAATTTAAACATCAAAATCTTGAGCAAAGAGATAAATCGTGGAAGTACGTAAGGAATATATCATAATGGAACATCAACCATGATAAAATATAATGGGAATAAAACATGTAATTGTGGTAACCATTCAGCACATGTTATGATTTTCCATAGTAGCCAAGGCATTGCTGCCAAGACCATCTTAGTGGACAAAGTCCCTTTCTGAATTGAGTCCACTCCTCGTTCCAGTCCTGTATTACTAAACCAGTTTAACTTGACATTCCATCCATGTATATATCATTAGATATAAATCTTTACCCAATTAATTGGAGGGAGATATAGGTCCCACCCATCTCATAATGAAATCATTCTTACTTGTGCCACAAAATAAACATAAAACATTCATCATAACCCAAAGAATAAAATGGGTTTCATAAACATCATTCCATCATAACATAATGCATATAAAACAAATGGATATCATTTAATAATAAGAAAAGTAAAACCATGTAAATCATAGTGACATTATACTTGAAACATACACATATGAAATAATTTCATCATAGATGGAAAATGATTTTGATAAAATACTTGAAATGAATTCTTGAGGAAAATATCCTTTCTTTTTCAAAATCATTTTCTTTTCACAAAATGTCATGAAATTTTAAAATATAAGTATTTTATTGAAAATAGTCATGAAATCTTGTAGAGTAAGCTTCATGAAAATAAGGCTTTATAAAACCGTAAAAATCCGTTCATGCTGTATAAGTTAAAAAAACATTCTTCTCGTACTTTTGTCGGAAAAGTCAAAAAGTACCTCGTAACGTAAAAAAAGAAAGATTCATTACATACCATGTAGTAAAAGTCAAAAATGGGTAAAAAGGACTTTAAAAATACATGAATTTTTTTATAAAACTTGGACATGGATGATAAATATAACCCGAGTAAATACTTACATATAAGCAATCTCGGATAGAAAACAATTGAGATTGCAACATTATCCCTTACCTTAGGTCCGATATGCTTCGTATGGATCCTAAAATCCTGTATAATGATTTAAATAATATAATTGACTTATTAAATAATAATATTCATTGTTATGATATCATATATGTTTCACTTATGACTTTATATTACCCGTTATTTTGTAAATTCTATGTTAAAGCAGCGTTTTGGGTAAAATCATTTCATTTATCGTATGTGTTTCGACTTGTCGTTCTTGATATTATTACTTATATCCTGATTTACATAATTATAGAATGTAAAACATGATTTATATATAATATATATTCATCATATACATATATATTATAGATCGATAAAAGGAATGAAATGCACCGTTCATGGAGACGGTAGGCCGTACGTACGCATGAACGCTGTTTTCGTTTCCTTATTGAATTGAATGAAACTAAATAGATGACATACATATATATATACATAAATCCAGTAGAATTATTATTTCATATATTTCATTATTATTCATTATATAAACTTTATGATCATTCATGTATGGTTAACCTGGAGAATGAATCCCATCGCGTCGTGGAGACGGTAGTCCGTACGTACGCACGAGTGATGATATCTTTCCCATAATTATTGAATAGAATTGGAGTGGATGGTATAATATATCAGAATCATTATAATGTTATAATAACCATATATAGTTATTCTTTACACCATCATACCCATCCATGTAAGGTGTTGGTGGAAAAACAGATTACACCACGGCGTGGAGACGATATCCCGTACGTACGCACACGCGGTGATTTCATTTTCCGTAGGATGGATAGATGGTGAAATAGGGTTGTTTCATACTTATAATAACATATCAGTATATGAGTGACACTGATGTTATTACTTCATAATGAAACAACTAAATAAGAAGAAGTAGAAGAAGAAATAAAGTTGAAATAATCGGTAACGAACATTACCTCTTCTTTGAAGCGCCTCTTCTTAACCTACTCTTAGGGCACTAAAGATGGTCTTTTAATAAGAAAAAAGCCTCTAGGATGTTTCTAGGGAAGTGGAGAAGAGAAATTGGTATGGGTTGTCCGAGAATCAAGGATCAAAATGGTGTGAATCGAAGAAGGAAGGGGTGCCCTTTTATAAGGGAGGAGAGGGGCACCTTTAGAAAAATAAGAAAATATTAATTTATATTAAATCCCAACCCCACTTAAAAACTTCCAAAATGACTCAAGTTAGAATATTATATGATATAGGGTTATAATATCATCAACCAATAAAATTTAGACATGTTAGGAATTTATTTTAAACATTATCAACTTGATTTATCCTTATTTATCAATTTAATTTTATTTGTGGTAATAATATTCTAAATTTTAAATTATTATAAATAATTACATATGTGTTGTGAATTTTACATAATTCGAAACTTTATGAAATTTTCGACCATATAAATTTTAATTTATAATTTTTAAATATTTTTGTGATTTTTAAACAATTTTATAATATGTTATTTTTATAAAATAACAAGTGTCAATTTTGACACTATTCATTTATTTGAATTTAAATAAAATATATAGAAAAGATATGTTCTAACTAAAAGCTTTAATATATTCATAAAATTTCATATGTATCTAGAAAATTAGTATAGAACATTAAATAGTTCATATAATATTTATTTTAATATTTTTAAAACCATTTATTTGATATTTTAATTAATAAAATAATTTCAACATCACTATTGTGTCATAATTAATGATACTTATTTAATCCCTAAAAATTATAAATAAATTAATATGATGTAGATAATTTTATTAGATTTTTTGAGACTATTAATATTAGAAGTTTCATGAAGCTTATCACTAAATTAAAATTAATATACTTATAAGATTTAAGAGAGTGACATGTTGTCACTTTATTTGGTTTTAATAACAATTAAATTATTTTCAAGGAAAAAAGTCCATAAAATTAATCTATTCCAACCCATAGGTGATATGGGTCAACTTTTAGTCATCCAATAGAATTTTGGTAGGTTCTAGGGTAATTTTATAATCTTATATATACCCTTAATTACCCGATTTACCTTTAACAATGGTAAATAAAATTTTCCGTAGTTACTATTCATAATGCCCAAAAATAAAAATTAGATTATTAACATAATTTAGACCCACTGATTACCAATATGGAATCCATTTTTCCAAATTCAATACAAAAAAGTTGCAGAAATTAAATTAAAATTAATCCCATTGTCGAAAGAAAACGGGTTTTTGTTTGAAACATTGCAAAAGACTGAATTGATTTAACCTACGAATTCAAGGTAAAATTAATGATAATGACATAAATTATATTAAATGGTAAAAAGATATTCTATTTATACTTTAAAACCATTCATTATTATAATTTAACCATATAAATTATTATGATGAAAAGAGTTGTTTTTAATTAAAATATAGCGTGTTTTTACTATTTATTAAAATATGAAAGTTATCAGAAAAATATCAAAACTTTATCCAATGTAAATTTTTATATCCTGATTAAAAATAAGAAGTTTATTTTGTAAAATTAAACTTATAAACATGTCAAAAACTAGATTTAATGTGGGTGCGCCATCAAAAGGCGGAAAAACTTCATTTTTTGGAAAATACTTATTTTACCTGAAAAATTTATTTTGTTCACATAAAATGTTTTAGAAAATTTATAAGATGAATAATAATGTTATAAAATTCAAAATTCATTTAATACTATTCATAACAGCTAGTCCATAATAATATTATAACAATATATCATTGTTTAGTGAAACCTGGTATTGCGTACAACGCACGCTATCGAGGAAGGTCGCGATTGCGTGTAATACAAGCCAAGTCAGGGTTGCGTGTTGTGCAAGACTCATTTTTTGTTTCGTTATAACAGAATCCAACCATTTTTCATTTATAAATTTAATATATATATATATACACTCAATGTTGCGTAGAATGAATATTATCAAATGAACTTGAAATTGTGTGTAACACAATCTAAGAATAGTGTTGCGTATACTGCAAGCTAATACAGTGTTGCATATAGCAAAAGATAATCTTGTTGTATCATAAAACACATGACATCAAATAAATTAAAAAGAATACTTATCATAAAATATCAGGTTGTTACATTCTACCCCCCTTAAAATGAATTTCTCCCTCAAAATTCGTCGGGGTTATACATGGTTTTCTACTTGAAAGTTTCTTTAATTGAAACCCACATCGTAAAATGAAATACCAAAACTTAACTTTAAAAACTAAATTGTGAAACGTAATGGTTACCCAAATTAACTAATCACTGGGTTTCCACAGAGGAGAAAATAGGTGAAAATATGGATATGGAAGAGAAATCTAACCATCATGTTCTGATGGAGAGTGGTAGAGAACATGGCTATGAAAAAGCCAAGAATCACAAAGCCATAGATTTGTGATGCTTTAAGGTACCATCTGATTCATAGGATATAAGGACACTAGGAAAATCTTTTTTTTCATTCAAGATTATTTCCCTAAAGTTGAATAATTGTTGAATTAAAAGGAATACTTACTTGATTTTGGTACAATATTACTGTTATTTATGCCTTGAAAAATTTCCACATCATCTCTTAAAGAAATGAAGTTGAATTTGTATTCCGTGAAGTGTTAGCAGATCTTGAGATAGAATGATAGGTCATTCCATCTGTCTCAAACAAAAGGATAGTAAAAGTAATTAAATATACATAAGTCCATCTATAGTGAGAGTAATCGTATATGGTTCCTAAAATGGACTTATACTTCATATATCATACCACTTAATATAATAAAACTAGCTTCTACTAACCAGGGACTTTTTGTAGGCTAGTGGTATGCGATAGAGGCCTGTCGCACTTCGGTTGTGGGTTCGATTCCCACAGCCTTATCTGACACGATGGGTTGTCTCCCGTTCTGCATGTTGTCCCTTTTTTTAAACTACAGTATTATAACATTCCATCAATAATATCAAAAAAAGTTCTATCCTTAAACAATACTAACTTATGTCCAACATAATTCATTCCAATCATTAGGCTTATCTAAAATACTTCTGTCCAAGCTCATAGTATAAAGAAAACAATTACTAGAAATGTCATCTGCCGAGCATGTGAATACCATCATTTATCCCCCATATATCATACGATATATCTTGTTGGTCAAATTGCAAACATATGAATAAATTAATCATTTATTCTCTTGAAAAATTAATACCCATTGAACCTTAGTGAAAACACGAGTGCTGTCAAAAGTTAACTCTTTCCACATACCAAAACCCGAAAATTCTATATACTCAAACCATGATATAACTATTTCCTTATATCAGTCACGAGCTCATGAATACTGTCAAACATTTCATTTTATCCTTATCCCTTCATTATGCGCATATCATATTCTTTCCAAAAATATCTCAATCACTTTCCATGGTTACCGGTACCATAAAATTATTGAAAACCACAATAGACCAGTACATAAATATTCCAATATTCCACAATACTATATACAACATTATTTTGGAATACCATTACATAAAAACTTAATCATTCCACCACATCGTTGTCATGTTAAACATCGCCAATAGTGATCGCATGTGACTTCCCTTTGTCCTTTGCCTTAAGTGGTTGCTCATGTCGATCATCATTAACCCTTGGATTAGGGCATTGATTAGCATAATGCCCCATTTCATTGAACTTGAAGCATTGAAGTGTCAGTGGTGCGTTATCTGCAGTCTTTTCTTTATCATTAGTAACCCTTTTTCCATTACTTAGACACTCAGCTGCTCGATGACCTTATTTTCCACACTTAAAACATTTTCTAGTCCCTTTAAGACAATCTCCACCATGCTTCTTTCCACACTTTGAGCATAATGAAACATTCATCTTCTTTTCACCATTATTTTTGAGATTTCTCCTTGAACTCCATCTTTCGTTTCATGTCAAAACCATGAGATGGATATGTAACACCAACTTACATTTCTACCTTGATAGAACAATGTACAATTTATTCATAGCTACTGAAGGCTCTTATAGCTAATTCCCTTCGAAGACTTGGTTTTAAGCCACTAAAGAATCGATCAACTTCACTTTCAGGTTGGATGATAAAGCCAGATTCATACCTTGCAAGCCTTGTAAAATTCTCTTCATATATACCAATAGATTCATCATCCTTTTGCTTTAGTTCAAGAAACTCCTTCTCCATCTTTGTTAGAAGAATACAAGGAAAGTAATTATTGAAAAATAAGTTCTTGAACTTGTCCCATTCCATGGACTCAATTTCATCTCTTGGCCTCGTATTCTTGATAAGATTCCACCATTGATCAGCTTCACCTTCTAAACGATATACTGCTAAGATGAATATATCATGTTTAGAACATTGAAGAACTGAAAATATCTTTTCAGTGGTACTGATCCATTGTTCAACAACAAGTGGATCAGAAGACCCACTGAAAGAAGGTAGACGTTGCCTCATGAAGGACTCAATAGAATATTGTTCCCTTCTCTGCTCATTTGGAATTCCAGAATGATTCATAGCTTGTGTAATTATAGCAATAATATTTTGAACTCTATCTCCCATAACATTGGTTTGTTCAGGAGGACAATCATTGCATTGTCCATTACATTGATTAACATGGTTCCTTTGGGTTCCATCCATCGTCTAAAACCCAAAAAGAATAGTGTGAGAGGCAAAAATAATGCTAGGGAAAACAACATAATAAAGGGGGAGTACCTTCAATATCAAACATATTAGGTTTAATTCTAAGATCGTTACCGTAATTCTAGGATTATAACCTATACTTATACTTAACCTTAGGGACATCCCTAGACATACCATAGAAATATCTCTAGGGATCTCACTAAAGTTCTCGCATCCTAGTTTCCAAAGGTTGACTAAATCTTTCCTCTGATACCAACTATAGAGACCAGAAGCTTGAGGTACATGGAAAATAGATTACTTTTGCAGAATACTTAATACATAACAAAAAAAACCAAAACTCAAGGATCGTAATAGTTTAGTGTCTTTGGAAACTTGGAATGTAAACTTCTAATCATGTTGAAAGATCTTCAACAACTCCCATAACGATCTTCCCCTTTTTGTTTCCTTACCTAAAACCTTTCTTTATTTCCTGGGGAAAATAAAACATAAAAAGGGTGAGCTCAAATGCTCAATAAGGGAAAACATAGAGAACATAAAACAATCGATAAACATTTGAAAGTAAAAACCTGAACATGAAATTTAAACATCAAAATCTTGAGCAAAGACATAAATCGTGGAAGTATGCAAGGAATATATCATAATGGAACATCAACCATGATAAAATATAATGGGAATAAAACATGTAATTGTGGCAACCATTCAGCACATGTTATGATTTCCATAGTAGCCAAGGCATTGCTGCCAAGACCATCTTAGTGGACAAAGTCCCTTTCTGAATCGAGTTCACTCCTCGTTCCAGTCCTGTATTACTGAACCGGTTTAACTTTCTGTTCCATCCATGTATATCTCATGAGATATAAATCTTTACCCAATGCATTGGAGGGAGATATAGGTCCCACCCATCTCATAATGAAATCATTTTTACTTGTGCCACAAAATAAACACAAAGCATTCATCATAACCCAAAGAATAAAATGGGTTTCATAAACATCATTCCATCATAACATAATCCATATAAAACAAATTGATGCCATTTCTTAATAAGAAAAGTAAAACCATGTAAATCATAGTGACATTATACTTGAAACATACACATATGAAATAATTTCATCATAGATGGAAAATGATTTTGATAAAATACTTGAAATGAATTCCTGAGGAAAATATCCTTTCTTTTTCAAAATAATTTTCTTTTCCGAAAATGTCATGAAATTTTAAAAGAAAAGTATTTTGTTGAAAATAGTCATGAAATATTGTAGAGTAAGCTTCATGAAAATAAGGCTTTATAAAACCATAAAAATCCGTTATTGCCGTATAATTAAAAAAAACATTCTTCTCATACTTTTGTCAGAAAAGTCAAAAAGTACCTCGTAACGTAAACAAAAGAAAGATTCATTACATACAATGTAGTAAAAGTCAAAAAAGGGTAAAACAGACTTTAAACATACATGATTTTTTTTTATAAAACTTGGACATGGGTGATAAATATAACCCCAGTAAATACTTACGTATAAGCAATCTCGGATGGAAAACAATTGAGATTGCAACATTATCCCTTACCTTAGGTCCGATATGCTTCGTATGGATCCAAACCTCCTGTATAATGATTTAAATAATGCCATTGACTTATTAAATAATCATATTAATTTTTATGATATCATATATGTTTCACTTATGACTTTATATTACCCGTTCTTTTGTAAATTCCATGTTAAAGCAGCATTTTGGGTAAAATCATTTCATTTATCATATGTGTTTCGACTTGTCGTTCTTGATATTATTACTTATATACTGATTTACAAAATTACATAATTTAAAACATGATTTATATATAATATATATTCATCATATACATATATATTATAGATCGATAAAAGGAATGAAATACACCGTTCATGGAGACGGTAGACCGTACGTACGCATGAACGCTGTTTTCGTTTCCTTATTGAATTGAATGAAACTCAATAGATGACATAAATCTATATACATAAATCCAGTAGAATTATTATTTAATATATTTAATTATTATTCATTATATAAACTTTATGATCATTCATGTATGGTTAACATGGAGAATGAATCTCATCGCGCCGTGGAGACGGTAGTCCGTACGTACGCACGAGCGATGATATCATTCCCATAATTATTGAATAGAATTGGAGTGGATGGTATAATATATCAGAATCAGTATGTTGTTATAATAACTATATATAGTTATTCTTTACACCATTATACCCATCCATGTAAGGTGTTGGTGGAAAAACATATTACACCACGGCGTGGAGACGGTATTCCGTACGTACGCACGCACAGTGATTTCGTTTTCCGTAGGATGGATAGATGGTGAAATAGAGTTTTTTCATACTTATAATAACATATCAGTATATGAGTGACACTGATGTTATTACTTAATAATTAAACAACTAAATAAGAAGATGTAGAAGAAGAAATAAAGTTGAAAGAATCGGTAACAGACATTACCTTTTCTTTGAAGCGCCTCTTCTTGACCTCCTCTTAGGGCACTAAATATGGTCTTTTAAGAAGACCAGAACCTCTAGGATGTTTCTAGGGAAGTGTAAAAGAGAAATTTTCAGGGTTTGGACGAGCATCAAGGCTCAAAATGGTGTGAAGAGAAGAGGGAAGGGGTGCCCTTTTATGAGTGAGGAGAGGGGCACCTTTGAAAAAATAAGAAAATATTATTTTATATTAAATCCCAACCCCACTTAAAAACTTCCAAAATGACTCAAATAAAAATATTATATTATATAGGGTTGTAATATCATCAAAAAATAAAATTTAGACATGTTAGGAATTTATTTTAAACATTATCAACTTGATTTATCCTTATTTATCAATTAAATTTTATTTGTGGTAATAATATTCTAAATTTTAAATTATTATAAATAATTACATATGTGTTGTGAATTTTCCATAATTTTAAACTTTATGACATTGTCGACCATAAAAATTTTAATTTATAATTTATAATTTTTTTTTGTGATTTTTAAAAAATTTTATAATATGTTATTTTTATAAAATAACAATAGTGTCAATTTTGACACTATTCATTTATTTGAATTTAAGTAAAATATATACAAAATATATGTTCAAACTAAAAGCTTTAATAGATTCATAAAATGTCATATGTATCTAGAAAATTAGTGGAGTACATTAAATAGTTCATATAATATTTATTTTAATATTTTTAAAACCATTTATTTGATATTTTAATTAATAAAATAATTTCAACATCACTATTGTGTCATAATTAATGATAATTATTTAATCCCTAAAAATTATAAATAAATTCATATGATGTAGATAAGTTTAGTAGATTTCTGGATACTATTCATGTTTGAAGTTTCATGAAGTTTATCACTAAATTAAAATTAATATACTTATAAGATTTAAGAGAGTGACATGTTGTCACTTTCTTTGGTTTTAATAATAATTAAATTATTTTCAAGGAAACAAGTCCATAAAATGAATCTATTCCGACCATTAGGTGATATGGGTCAACTTTTAGTCATCCAATAGAATTTTTGTAGGTGTTAGGGTAATTTTATAATCTTATATTTACCCTTAATTACCCGATTTACCTTTAACTATGGTAAATAAAATTTACCGTAGTTACTATTCATAATGCCCAAAAATAAAAAGTAGCTTATTAACATAATTTGGATCCACTGATTACAAATATGGAATCCATTTTTCCAAATTCAATACACAAAATTTTCATAAATTAAATTAAAATTAATCCCATTGTCGAAAGAAAATGAGTTTTTGTTTAAAACATTGCAAAAGACTGAATTGATTTAACCTACGAATTCAAGGTAAAATCAATGCTAATGACATACATTATATTAAATGGTAAAAATATGTTCTATTTATATTTTAAAACCATTCATTATTATAATTTAACCATATAAATTATTACGATGAAAACAGTTGTTTTTAATTAAAATATAGCGTGTTTTTACTATTCATTAAAATATGAAAGTTATCAGAAAAATATCAAAACTTTATCCAATGTAAATTTTTATATCATGATTAAAAATAAGAAGTTTTTTTTGTAAAATTTAACTTATAAACATGTCAAAAACTAGATTTAATGTGGGTGCGCCATCAAAAGGTGGCAAAACTGCATTTTTTGAAAAATACTTATTTTACCCGAAAAATATATTTTGTTCACAGAAAATATTTTAGAAAATTTATAATATGAATAATAATGTTATAAAATTAAAAATTCAGTTAATACTATTCATAAAGGCTAGTCCATAATTATATTATAACAATATATCGTCGTTTAGTGAAACCTGGTATTGCGTACAACACACGCTATCGAGGAAGGTCGCGATTGCGTGTAATGCAAGCCAAGTCAGGGTTGCGTGTTGTGAAAGACTCCTTTTTTGTTTCTTTATAACAAAATCCAACCATTTTTCAATTATACATTGAATATATATATATATACATATACACTCAATGTTGCCTAGAATGACTATTATCAGACGAACTTGAAATTGTGTGTAACACAATCTAAGAATAGTGTTGCGTATACTACAAGATAATACAATGTTGCGTATAGAACAAGATAATATTGTTTTAGCATAAAACACATGACATCAAATAAATTAAAAAGAATACTTATCATAAAATATCGGGTTGTTACATCAGACATCAATGGGAAATGATTTTTGGGTATGTTATTGAACTCTTTTTCATTTCTTATAAAAATTGAATTGAAAATTGTTCTTAATAATAAATTAGAGGTGGTAAAATGATTCAAAATGTGAATATTTGGGTGTCTAATGGAAAGATAATAATGATAATGTGTTTACCCTTGTTAACCAAGGACCAGGTGTAGGATGTTTAATGGTAATGATAACACCTTAGTTTTTATCATGGGGTGAGAATTGGGTAAAAGACTTGTTGTGGGTTTCTTATTATATAAATGGGATAAGGTTTTGTTATGGGTCATAAGATGTGTGTTTGTAATTATTGAGATATTCCTCTATGAAGAAACTTATGGAGAGGAATATTGGAGGTTATGAATGGAGATGTCCACTAGTAGTGGAACCTGAGGCACAAATAGTTCTAATTGAGGAAGTTGGGGGGTAGTTCTGAGAGAGGTTTGCTCACTTCATGCAATTAATGGAAAGATACATAGGGAAGGTTTTGAAAAACAAGTATGACCTGATGAGGGAGTTTCAGTTGTAGCACCCTAAGACTTTTACTAGAGAAATTGAACTTGAGGGAGTTGAGTTTGGGATTGATTCTATCCAGACTATACTTGGAAACTTAGAGACTCCTATTGAGAATATAGTCAAATTGGATGCATATATGTTACGTGGTCAGGAAAAGAAATGGAGGAACATCAAAACTTCAGATAGAAATCTAGAATCTAGGGAATGGAAGGACTTTAAAAAGAAGTTCCTGGAACACTTTTATCCAGACACACTGAGACAGGAGAGAATAAATGAGTTTATAAGTTTTATTTAGGGGAGCATGTATGTGATGGAATTTGTTGGATGTTTTACAGACTTCCAATGCTTTGATCTTGCATTGGTAGTAGATGAGGCTAATTCAAAAATTAGTTTCAGGATGGGATTAAATGTGAAATTAATTCCAAGGTGAAAATCTTTAGGCTGAATAAGTTTACAGAAGTGGTGAACCATGATCTCATATTGTAGGGGGACCTGAAGGAGGCTTCCAGTGGTAGATGGGTGGTTTATTCTAGACGATATGAAGTTACATCTTTCGAGAATCTGAAGCATAATTATGCAAAATTTATCAAAAATTTTGGGATGTAGAGTGGACATATAGATGGATCAGTTACACGAGATCTTTCCCAAGTGCCTTTCCACTAGTGTGGTAGGTTAGAAAACTTTCAAAAACATTTTCCCCAACCACTAGTAAAGTACAGAGGCTGCGGAAAGATGGGTCATCTACAATGGTTTTTTGGAACCTGTGAATGATTATTAGTGATGAATGAGCTAGAAAGAACCATAGTGCATGAAGAGGTATTCTTCACTATATCAATATGGCTTCTGGAGTTATATTAGACAAGGTGGTATAGGTATGTAAGTAGTGCTTATAGGAAAGAACAAACATATCAACAGAGTGGTTCATCTTAGGGAAGTAATACTACATCATCGAGAAGAGGGGAAGGGCATTTGCATGCAATGAAACATACACTTGTGGATGATGAGATTGGACCATTGATAGTGAGATATACGACTCTTGTAGCCTTGAATTTATCTAGTTCCCTATTCAATACTGGTTCCACTCTTTCCTTTATTTTTGTGAAACTTGTTACCGGTTTGAGCTTGGTGATGGGGTTCATGAGCAGGTTGTTGATGATAGACACACCTCTGGGAGTACGGTTGAGAGAAAATTTATTATGCAAGGGGTGTTATCTTGAGGTTGAAGTTTATCATTTTATATGGGATCTCAATATTCTAGACATGTTAGGATTCGACCTAATTTTGGTTATGGACTGTTTAGTCCCATACCGAGCCCATATTGATTTCTTCTAAAGGAGAGTGACTTTTACATCTCATAAGGGTGACCATTAAATTAACCTTGGAGAGTGGGATATTTAGGCAAGATGAGTAGGGCCAATTACCCAACAACTAAGAGAGATCAAATCCCAAGTTTCTAGTATGTTGTTGGATGGTTTAGGTGTAACACAATATGTCTTTCCAATCCTAGTGGAAAAGTTTCTGGATGTGTTTCCTAAAGACTTCTCAGAGCTACCACCTGAGAGGAATGTGGAATTTACTATTGAGATCATGTCAGGGGATGAGCCAGTTTAAATTCCACCATACAGAATGGATCCAATAGATCTTAAGACTCATCTAGATGATTTGGTGGATAAATTGTTTATCCGTCTGAGTATGTCACCTTGGGATTCACTAGTGCTATTTTCAAAAAAGGAAAATTGGATTTTGTGCCTGTGTTTCAATTATTGGAAGTTTAACTGAATTACTATGATGAAACAATACCCTCTTCCACATATCGATGATATTTTTGACTAGTTGAGATGAGTTTGTGCCTTTTCCAAGATCGACTTGAGATCATAGTATCATCAATAGAGAGTTTGGACTTCTAGTATACCTCAGACTTCTTTCAGAAGTAGGTATAACCTATATGAGTTTTTTATAATAATGTTTGGTTTGATAAATGAACCAACAATATTTATTTATTTGTTGAATAGAATCTTCCTTCTGTACTTGGATAAATTTTTGGTAGTGATTGTGGATGATATCTAGGTGTACTACATGACTCATAACAATAATTCCCAACATCATGACATCATCCCGATTACACTGAGAGGTCATTGACTATACAAAAAACCATCTAAGTGTCAGTTTTGGATTAATAAGGTACACTTTATGGGATACATCATCTTGGAGGAAGGTGTTCCAGTGGACCCACATAATGTAAAAGAAGTGGTTTCTTGGGAGGATCCCACGAAATTTTTTTATATATAAAGCTTTTTGGGTTTAGCTGGATATTATCAAAGGTTTATTTAGGAATTTTTACGATTGAAAATGTTGCTTACAGGTTTGAACAAAAAGGGGATAAAGTTTCAATAGTTGAAATCATGTGAGAATTCCTTCAAGGAGTTGAAGAAGCATTTGAAATAGGCACTGGTCTTGATCCTAACTTAACTAATTGAGGAGTATACAATGTATTATGAAACTTCTGAGATTGGACTTGGATATGTGTTAATGCAGGGAGATCGAGTTGTAGCATATGGGTCTCGAAAGTTGAGGCTAAATGAATGGAACTACCCTACTCATGACCTCAAGTTAGCATCAATAGTTTATGCTTTTATGTGTTGGTGAAATTATTTGTTGGGAGAAACGTTTACTACGTATACAAATGATAAAATCCTAAAGTATAACTTTTCACAGTGAGACTTGAATCATCGGCAGCGCAGATGGGTTGAGTAAATGATTTTTTTTATTTCAAACTAGCATATACACTTAGTAAAGGAAATAGTGTGGATAACGCTTTGAGTAGGAAAACTCAGTCTCATACAGTTCAGAAGTCTAGCGTTGAGTGTAAGATGATGACTCAACTAGGTGAAATGCATGTTCTGGTTTAGGAGAGTCAAAAGTAGATGAATATAATATTATTTTCAGAGGGGCCTGAAATTTTAATCCAGATTATAGATAGACAGTATGAGGATCTAGAGTGTTTGACCTTCAAGGAAAGACTTGATAGTGGGGAGTCACCTTCGGATTGGATCATAGACGAGGAAAAGCTCATCTATTTTAGGAATCATGTTTTTTTTCCTAGGATCATGTGAGAGTATTTGATGTGGGAATTTCATGCCTCTAAGTGGGTGGTACATCCATGTGTGACCAAAATGTATTGTGACCTAGGATGAAAGTTTCGGTGGCTGGGCATGGAAAAGTAAATAGTATGGTTTGGGACACGATGCTACACCTTTCAGTAGGTGAAAGAAATACATCAATGACTTGGAGGTTTACTACAACCGTTTCCCATTCCGAATTAGAAGTGGGATGATTTGACCATGTACTTTCTTATTGGGTCACCTAATTATGCCTTGGAATAATGCCTCTATTTTGGTTTTTGTGGGAATAAAGATGGAATTAACACATTTATTTCTTATATGGGGACTTTTTTAGTGTATCAATTGAGAGATTTGTATGTTATAGAGAGATTCCATTATCATAGGGTTCTATTAAATGCAGTTTAAGACAAAGACTAATGATTTACTTCATTCTTCTAGTAGGGATTATAGAAGGTGATCAATATAAAAGTTTTATTGAGTATGACTTTCCACCTACAGACAGATAGGCAGTCAGAGCGTACTATATATGCACTTGAGGATATAGTGCACGAATTTGTCCTAGACTTTTGAGGATCTTGGGAGAAGCACATAGATTTGGTGTAGTTTTCCTATGATAATAATTATCAAGCGATAATAGAGATTTCAACATACAAGGAACCTTATATTAGACCATACAGATCACATTTATGCTATATGGTGGCAGGTGGGAAAGAATTAATGGGATCAAGTCTCGTGTAAGAGATGTCAGAAAAGGATTAGATGATTTGGAAACATATGGCTATGACTCAGAGTAGACAGAAGTCATATATTGATAAAAATCGATAAATGATATTCATAAAGAGGTGATTGTGTATTAATTCAGGTGTCACTTTGATTGGTACACCGCAAGATATAGAGATAGGGAAAGTTGCGCCCAAGTTCATTGGATTATTTGAGGTTGTGGAGGGAATCATGTCGGTGGAGTACTGATTGACTTATCCACAGAAATACATTTATATGCATGACGTTTTCCATTATCACAACTTTAGAGGTATCACCTCGACCCTTCTCATGTGATTGAGGTGGATGATATTGAGTATGAGATAGATGCATCATTTTAGGAACATCCGATACATGTGTTCGGCCACATTGAGAAAGTGTTGCAGGGAATGACCATGTCGAAAGTTCATGTATTGAGGCAGCATGGGCATGTGAATTAGGGAAAATGGTAATGGAAGAAGATATGAGGGATCTGTGACCCAATATTTTTGACTTTAAATCTTAGAGAGGCAAGGGAGTTCAGTTCGAAGATGACCTATTATAAGGTGGGAAGATTTCAACATCTCAACCTTTTTTGGAGATGAATCAGGATTAATTATAGGTAATTATTTTTTATTTATTCAAGTATACTTTGGCTTCATTTTACCTTGGGGTGAATTTGGGTGAATATTGAGAAAAAATAAAGGAATGAGGGATGTGCACATTTTCCGCATGGTTAGAGAAAACTATGTGCCCTGACCCAACAAACTGTTTTCCCCAGACTAGCAAACCGTGTGCCCTGACCCAGCAAACCATGAAACCATGGACAATAGGGATTTGTATGATTGGTGAATAGTTTTTCAAACCACATTACCTCTTAGGAGTAATCGTGAAACCCCTACAAAATAGGTGCATGGTATAGTTCCATAGTTAGAGGAAACCATGAGCCCCTTCCCAACAAATCATGCTCAACTTTTAATTCCACTCGAAAATTAGTTTTTTAATCTACAAAACCCCCAAAACACACCCAATTCCAAACAAAACATAGAAAAAACTCAATTTCTATTGATTTTAGAGCCTCGCTGATGGATTACAAGATTTACTAACCTCTTTTCTTTATGATTTGAAGCCCAGATCAAAGAACTTCACCCCTACCTAAAAGATAATCCTATCCCGCTTGGTTTCCCATTCTTCCTTCCTTCCTTCTCCTATTATTTTGATGGTTGTTCTTCTAGTTTTGGGATAGATATAGATATACTATTCAGGATCAAGATATAGTATTATAGATCTAGATATATATTATTGGGATTGTGATTTTTTTGATCATGATATATGTTTAGATCTGGATCTCATTCTACGCTATTACTCACTGAATTTTGGGGATTTCCATTAGGGGATTATTCATCAAAAAATCGAGGTAGGTGGTCTATTATTAAAATCCAATATTCTTGATATCAATTACCTGTATGTTATTATAGAATTTTTAGGGTTAGTTTAACAATTGTAATTCCTCATTGAATTAATTAATGAGGTAAACTAATTAATTGAAGAATTGGGGATTTGATTAAATAATTTAATTGTGTTGTTATCAATAATTAATTATTGAATTAATTTCTAAATATCAAATTTTGGAATTTGGAATAGATAATTTTTGAATTAATTACTGGATGTTGAGTTATGGAATTGGAAATAATTAATTGTTGAATTAATTATTGAATGTTGAATTGTGAATTGGAACAATTAATTGTTTAATTAATTATTGAATGTTGAATTTAGAATTGGAATAATTTATTATTGAATTAATTATGGAAAATTGATATATTTGGATTGTATTAATTAATTGTTGAATTAACTAAATATATTAATGTGATAAATTAATTGTAGAATTAGTTAATGGAAATGGGTATGATTAATTAATTGTTGAATTAATTAATTGAATGAATTGAGAAATAAATATTGGTTGTATTTAAATTGGTTTTAATTTTGTTGGAATGAATTAGAACATGAGTTAACAAGCGTGTGAGAGAGGGATTGGTGAAAGATAGTGAGATCCTTCAGAGAAAAGACTATAGGAGCTTCTATATTTATTGTTGAAGGACTGTTAGAGTCTTCAAGGAAGAAGCATGTCAGAGATTCTTTTTTGTTTTCCCAGAGACCATGACGAAACATAGAGTTTGGATAGGGGAATGACATTGAGATGTTTCTACTTTTACTAGAAATAAATTATTCTTCATTTAGTCTCACTCACATTATATCCTTAAGGTTAGATCCCTATGTGCACATTACTCATGCAAGACTGATGTACATGATTTATTCATTTTATCAGATATAAAATTTGATAATGAATGGTAACATAGAAACTAAGATATTAATTGTGAAAATGAAGGATAAAAATGGTCCAAACTATGGAATGGGTCGAAAAAGGTAATGAGGTTCGGGTGTCCTTGGGAACCTGACGTTTTATGTGGTGAAATAAAGAATAATTGATAATGTGAAATATGTTTACTTATGCATTATACTTATTCTTTATACAACTTCATACACTGTTAGATAGGATATTGTTTTAGACGCCATTGGTGGTGGTGTACTGAGTTGTACTCACACCCTACTTGGCCTTCCTAATCAGTTCCAGAATAGACTTTATGTTTGCAGGACATGATAAGGGAAAATGCTCTATGTCAGATAAATGATTTGGTGATGAATCATGGATTAGGGAACCATATGTGGTTTGAGAACCTCTTGGGAGTTTTCAGTGCCTTTAATTTTGGTATTTCATTTTGACACTTGACACATAATTTAGCATGACATATATACTGTTTAGTTTTGACATTGTATTTCTAGTTTTGGTCATCTGGTGGTCTTGGTACTATTATGTTTCTAGTTATATGTTATTCAGTTATTGTCTCTTATTTTCTGTTGGTGTATTACTATTATAAAAGATGGTATATTCTCCCCTTTATCGATATTATTCCCTCGTTGCTAGTCGGCATCCTCTAGCATATGAGGAGGCACACTTGAGGTCAATGATGGTCTAGTTCAGGGAACCGGTGCGTGGCACTCAGGCTAGGATATTACATATAATGGAGTTACTAGGTGGAAGGGAAAAAAGAATATATAATATTCTATTTACTATTGGATTCCTTGAGGAAATAAAGTTTTCATGGTCTCAAAACTCTATCCCATGATGTTTCATAATTTACGAGAAACTAAGGATGCTTTAAGAACCAAAATTCCCACAAAGTATGAAGTCGATGGACAACTATAATTTATATATCGAAGGTAATCTATGTCTTCCTAAGGAATAAAAATCCTCAGATTATTCAAACCAAACCACTTTTCTTCTACATAACCACTAGAAACCATGATTGAGGACATGAACCCCATTGATAAGTGTACAATAATATAACGGGTATTGTACCCTGTCATCTATATCAATTTCTTACATCATCATTTTGGAAGCCTGTTATACATTTCGGGTCAATGATATATTAAAATTTGATTTTATTTATTTATTTATCTATTTTAGGAGTTTCTGGAAGTTTGAGGATGAAAACCTTAGTTTTTTGGGAAGTAGGCCCGCGCACATTGTTATCACATAGTTTGTGAAACTGTATGATTAACAATGTGAGAGGGATATCTGAGTGGTGTTGTGTGTAACGACCCAAACCTTTGAATAAATTTTGTTTCCTACTTTTGTGTGTTATTTTATTTTATACTCAAAAAAACAATATCCTTAAAGTAATGATGTGAGTTTAATTAAAATGATACTATTGGGTTTCAACTATTATATGACCGTTGGTCAATATTACCATGGGTTAATATGACCGTTGGTCAATATGACCTTTGGTCAATATGACTATTGTTCAATAGGACTGTTGGAAACTAAACTCTTAACGTTACAATTACTGTTTATAAATACAAGTGATCTTGGTTAATTGATACAGAAAGAAGAGTCGATGGCCTCATCTAGTAGACTCGGGTCGTAAGAAGCCCATCTCTTAGTGCTTGAGAAGGAGGTGGCTTCACTGGGCTTTGCTCTGGACCAAGCCCATGATGAGCTTCAACATGTATAGCTTGAACGAAATCGCCTAAGGGAGAAGTTCAATCTGATTGAAATCACCACCCAGGGAATGTTGTCTGAGCCTCCCTAAGATTCTATCACCATAACACACCTTACACTTAGGTCCTATGCAGGTGTTATAAGGGGATATGTAATGTAACCTTAGTTACTTGTGTAAACCTTTTGTATAAGTAAAATTGTTATTTCTTATTATATAGATTTTGGTGAATTTCAAATATCCAGATAAATGTAGGATGAATTTATATTTCCATATTACTAATGAATTTTGGAAAAAAGGGTATTTTAAAATATTAATGTAAACTTTAAATAATTAATAATGTGAAATGATTTTCAAAAAATGGTATTCTCTAGTTGTGATCAGTAAGAAATTTAGAGTCTAATAAGATCAACTTATATTTTTTATGAATAGTAAAGTATGAATAGTAACATACCCTTATGAATAGTAATGAATAGTAAATCGGCCAAAAAAATATAAAATTTACCCATGAATGTATAAATATAATGTAGACATCTTAAATGTGAAAGAAATGATCATAGTATAAGTTTTTGTATTTTTGTATGTCATAAATACTTTATTTACAATTTTATATTTAATTTAATAATTTTAAACAAAAATGTATTTTCTTAAAATGTAATCATAAATTGTTACTTTATTGTCTTATGGTTATATGATAATTTTATGGGGCCTTGATTACTTTTTTAATGTATTAAAAAATAAGTTATAGTTTTAGAGTTGTTTTTTTGAATAAATAATGATTTTATTTAAAAATTAAATTAAAAATAGTTAGAAAATTATTTTCATAAAATATAGTTCATTTTTAAATTCATAGAATCGATATTAGGTTAGGGTAAATTTTTGTGATTTTTCTGAAACAGTTGAATTTTCGGTGAATAGTAAAAATACACTTTTGAGTTTCGGGTGTTTAATGACATAATTGATGATGTAATGAATCTGGTAGATTTTTTAATAGTAATATATGCTATGAGGTGTCCCAAGTTGAAAATACCATGGGAAAATACTATGGGAAATCCCATGGTTTTGCAAGTACCACTGATGAGGCGTCCTTTGGAAATTAATTAAATATTTCCTCAATTTTTCCTATAAATACCAATCCATTCCATCATTTATTTCATTCCAAAATCCTCTTCAATGAAGTTCTAGTCTTTTTACCTCCCCAGGAGTTTTCCCAAGGTTCCTTCAAGCCCCCCAAGGTCCCAACCTTCAAGCTTTCGATGTTACTCTTCAAGGTAAGGGAACTATTCACCCTCCTCTATTATGTCATGAATTCCTTTATGTTATGTCTTCTAGTTTCTATTTCATTATGTAGGGGTATGTTATTATATATATTTATTAATATTCATATCATTTTTAATTGATGATAAACCCTTTATGATCTCATCAACTTATTTTTCTTAATTATAAGCGACGCCGTTAGGCTGTCGAATTTTCATAAAAGAAATCACATTTTCTCTTTTCTTTCAAGTTTCCTTTTCATGTGTTGTGTCATTCCAAACCATGATCTTATTTATTTTTATTCTATACCTCTACTATAAATGATTCATTTATTTATGGTATAATCTTGTCCCCTCTCTTTTTATTATTTTCCAAAACCATGTTATATAGCCGTTATGCTGCAGAAATTTTGACTCAAAATATATCTCTCTTTTTCTCAAGAAATTATCATGTTTTATTTATTTGAAATTCCAAATATATTTTCATTTCTAGAGGTATTCATCAAGACATAAAATTGATATATTTTATTCTAGAATTGATATACATGAAACCCTTTTTCCCTTTTCAAGGGTTATAAAAGACATAACGATCATGTTTCTAAGCAATTTTAAAACATCACGATTTTGAAGTGAGACCCATTACTTTCACTCTCTATAGGTTATTTATGAAATGTTTTATTATGATATATGTGGATCACATGAAAATAAATACATATTAAGGGTTATCCCTGATAGCACTCCAATTCATTGGGTAAATAATTTTACTCTTTAGAGATGACACGTTTCACGATACCTTGGTAATTTTTATGACACCTTGGGGATGAACCTTAGTGATATGTTCATGAATGTCCAAATTAAATGTTTTAGCCACATATTCAAGTTATTTTCATTATGAAATTACTCAAATTCCATTTCTCATGTCTTTATGTTTTTTATCAAGTTCTTATTGATTTCACAAGTAAACTGATTCCCCTGTTTTCCATAATGGGCCTTCTGTTCGCCCTTTCCTTTGATGTATGTCTCTAGGTTATGAGATGCAATAATTGTACTTAGGAAGAACTTATGATGAATCCATACAAGTGGATTAAAAAATGTTTTATGTTTTCATGTTTTATGTTCTTGATTTCCAAGATAATAGATTATAAAGATCCTCTATTTGTAAAATGTAATGAAAATTAATGTAATAAAAAGGTAGGATGTCATAGTTGTTATCAAAGGATAGTTTATTTAATTATATAAATTAGGCTATGAATTTTTTTGAAAGAACCCTATAGAAAAGTTTAAATATAGGAATAATTCTTGGTATTTTGGTGAGTATTGAGTAAGTGGTTTATCAAGAAAATACATCATTGTCTAGATACGAGTAGGTAGAGGTGGATCTGGCAAAAATGTACCCAAGAGTGAAAACTATGATAAGGAGTTTCAGGATTGACTTGGCATATCCTGTTACATGACAACGGGCCTTGCTACACTCTTGGTTATGACACTTCCGGGGGATATGTTTGGTTAATCATAAGCTTTTTATGAATCACTACGGATGATTTATAATGAAATGTAATTTTTTAAATAAGATTGAAGACATAAAATCCTTTATAGTTAAATGATTCATAAATGAAATAATCTTCTCACTAAGGTTTTATTATTTTAGAAAATAGCAGGCAATAGTAGGAACCATGAAAATTGTGACCGCAATGGACCATGCACTAACGGACCTCCGATGGAAGCCGAAATGGAAAATTTCATGTGAATGATGAACCAACTGACTCAAGTTATGGGAAATAACTTGAATCAAGATGAGAAAACGATCTCACCATAAAGGGAACAACTTTCTGTTGAATCCTTTATGCATCAACGACCACCAAACATCAGTGGATCTACCAACCCATTGATTTCTGAACAATGGATCAGCTCTATCAATAAGATCTTTTCTGTGCTCTTCTATTCAAAGAAAGAGAAGGCTAAACTAGTTGTCTATCGCTTAGAGGGATAAGCTGATCAGTGATGGGAACTGATTAAAAACACGAGTCCAAGATTGGAGGTTGAAGCTATGAAGTGGGAAGAGTTCAGAGGGATATTCTTCAACAAGTATTTCCCTCGATGTGAACAAGAATAGAGAAGGAGTTTCTAGAGATGAAGCAGAAGGAGAATGAATTTGTGGGAAGCCACGAGATGAACTTCACAAGGATTTTACGTTACACCTATAACTTTTTCATGGATCCAAATGGTAAGGTTGATAGATTCTTCGGTGGACTGAGGCATCGTCTGTAGAAGAATCTAGCCAACTGAGATTAATATAACTATGAGGATATCGTGTGAAGTGTGATGAAAGTAGAACTAGAGTTTGGTGAAACACAATGGTCTCATAAATCCAATGACAAGAAAAGTTCTATGGATACAAGCTTAGGGAGGATCTTCTATCAGGGAAGAGGAGGCAAGCAAGTACAACATCCCACATGTAATAAATGTTGGAAGAAGAATTCGAGGAACTGCGTACTCGGGAGTGAGAAGTGATACAAGTGTGGTAGAGATGGCCACATTGCACAGAATTGTTGTAGTGAGGTGAAGCCACAACGTCCCAACACTAAAGAAAAATGGAAGATGATGCATGACCTACCTGATGTCCAATGCTATAAGTGTAGACAACTTGGGTACTTTTCCAATAACTATCCAAATCCAAGGGTAGTGGAGGGGAATCACCATCAGTCTCAGCAACGTCCTCGGGAACAAGGTCGTACTTTTTCAATCACTACATCCGTAGTTGAAGTGCCAAATTATGTGGTGGAATGTACTCTTGTTGTTCTCTCAAATCTAGAAAGTACTTTGTTTGATTCTGGTTCTACGCATTCCTTTATTTCGTCCAAATTTGCAAAGAATTTAGAATCAACCACTGATTTTCTAAAAGTAGAGTTATCAGTCAAGATTCATGGTGGGATTATCGAAGAATCATCAGTGTTTAGAAACTCTAGTATTTACTTTAGCGATCAAAATCTTATCACAAATCTAGTTTTCATTCCCATGCTAGAATTTAACATTATACAAGGGATAGATTGGATCTCAAAGTATAATTCTAATATCAAATGTAGAAGAAAGGAAATCTCAGTAGTCTTGAATGGAAAACCTACAGTTATATTCCAAGGAGAGATATATCAACCTGATCTTTGTCTATAAGAACCTCCTATATGCTTCTTTATGGATTTGATCAGTGAAGAAGAAGGAAATGAGAGTTTAAGGATAGAAAATGTCCCCATAATCCAGGAATATGTTGACATATTTCCTAAGGAGTTACCCGAAACTCCCCCAAAAAGAGAGGTAGAGTTCTCCATTGAACTCGTACCTAGATCCCATACGATATCAAAGACCCCGTATAGGATGGAAAATGTGGAGCTGGAGGAGTTAAAGAAACAACTCCAAGATCTTTTGGAGAAGGGTTCTATTCGAATGAGTGTACCTCTTTGGGGAGAACCTATTCTCTTTTTGAAGAAGAAGGATGGATCAATGAGACTATGCATCGATTATAGAGAACCAAAAGGGATCACAGTGAAGAAAAAATACCCTCTTCCAAGAATTTATGACTTATTTGACCAACTTTGTAGGGCTCAATTATTCTCTAAGATTTATCTTCGATATACTTACCATCAATTGAGGGTTAAGAAAAAGATATTCTAAGAAATTCCTTCCAATCAAGATATGGGCATTATGAGTTTGTTGTTATGCCCTTCGGACTAACTAATACACCTGCTCTTTTTATGGTTTTGATGAATAGAGTATTTAAGGACTACCTTGATGTCATTGTTGTAGTTTTTATTGATGATATTCTGATATATTCCAAAAGTCGTGAGGAGTATGAGGATCATCTAAGGGTTATTTTTCAAACTCTACAAAAGGAAATGATTTTTGGGAAGTTCATAAATTATGAATTATGGTTGCAATAAGTTTCTTTCTTGGGGAACATTGTTTCCAATGAAAGAAACATAGTTGACCCTACAAAGAAAAAAGTTGTAGAGGAGTGACCTCAACCTACAACAATAACTAAGATTCGTAGTTTCCTTGGATTAGAATGATATTGTCAGAGTTTTATGAAAAACTTTTCACGAATTTATAATCCATTAACCAAGTTAAATTGAAAAGGGGTAAAGTTCATATAGACAAAGAAGTGTGAGAAAAGTTTCCAAGAACTGAATAAGAGATTGGTTACTGCACCCGTGTTAACTCTTCCCTCAAGTAGAGAAGGATTCATTATTTTTAGAGATGCATCTATGAAAGGTCCTGGGTGCGTCCTAATGAAAAATGACAAAGTCATTGCTTATGCATCTAGAAAATTGAAGAATCATGAGAAGAACTATCCTACGCATGATCTAGAGTTGGTTGCGGTGATTTTTTCTCTGGAGATATGGAGGAACTATCTTTATGTGGAGAAATGTGATATATACACAAAATATCAAAGTTTTAAGTATATTTTTACACAAAAGGAATTGAACATGAGATAGAGGAGATGTTTGGAACTTCTCAAAGACTATTATTGTTCAATTCATTATCATCCAAGAAGATAAAACAAAGTTGATGATTCATTAAGTATGAAAGACCATGTTGTTCTTTCCATGATAAGGATTCAAAGATATCCTTTGATCAACGACCTAGTAAAGCTGTACATGGGAATTATAGGGGAAGGTACATGATCTACCCTAACCCAAATGATTTCTCAACCTTCATTACTAAAGAAGATCAAGGAAGATCAGAAATAAGATCCTTCATTACAGAAGAAGTTTGAGGCTGTGAAGGATGGGAAGTTTTCTGAGTTCAATATTGATCAAGAAGGTGAACTAAACTTTCTTACAAGACTATGTGTTCCATATATTCTAGAAATAAAGAAGGAGATGATGGGTGAAGCTTATAGCTCTACTTTCTCTATACATCCAGGAAGCACGAAAATGTATAGAGACCTTCGTGATCATTATTGGTGAGATAATACAAAAAGGGAGATTGCTAACTACACTTCAAGGTTATTGGTATGCCAGTAAGTGAAGGTAGAGCGAATCATCCTGAAGGGGTATTGCAACCACTACCCATACCAGCATGGAAGTGGGACAATATCACTATGGACTTCATCACTGGTCTCCCGAGAACTTCCAAAGGAAACTATGCAATATGGGTTATTGTGGACCGTCTCACTAAGACTGCCCATTTTCTCTCTCTTCAGGAAGATTCATCTCTTGAACAACTTTCCAGTATTTACAGGAAGTGGTAAGGTTGCATGGAGTTCCACTTTCTATCGTATCTGATCGTGATCCAAGGTTCACATCAAAATTCTAGAGAAGTATTCAACCTGCTCTCAGAACTGAATTGAATTTCAGTACGGCATATCACCCCCAAAATGATGGAAAATATGAAAAGAATATTAAAACACTCAAGTATATGCTAAGAACATGCTCAATGAAATTTAATGGTGGATGGGATCAATATATCCCTTTAGTTGAGTTCTCTTACAACAATAGCTTCCACTTTCACATTCAAATGGAACTCTATGAAGCTCTATATGGGATGTGATGTAGAAATACTACTTGTTAGCATGAAGTTGGTGAGAGAAAGCTTCTTGGGTTTAATCTTGTGCAGGAGATGGCGGAAAAGGTCCATGCCATCCAGTAACACATTAAGGATGCTTAGAGTCGGAAAAAGAGCTATGCTAACAACCATCAAAGAGACTTAGAGTTTGATGTTGGTGACAAGGTCTTTTTTTGAATTTCACCTTGGAAGAGAGTCATGAGGTTTGGGAAGAAATGGAAGCTCATCCTAGGTACATTGGACCCTATGAAATCCTTGATCGTATAGAAGCAGTGGCCTATCGGCTTGCACTTCCTCAAAATCTAGCACAAGTTCCTGATGTCATCCACGTATCCCTCTTGAGGAAGTACATACCCAACCCTTCACAATTACCAAATCCATAGGTGGTACAATTGGAACATTATCTCTCTTATAAGGAGTAGCTGGTGGAGATCTTAGATCGTAGGGACAAGGTTCTATGCAACAAGACTACCCAACTTGTTAAGGTGTTGTGGAGGAACAAAAAATGTGAAGATTCCATGTGGGAACTAGAGCAGTCTATGAGAAAGAAGTACCCACCTCTTTTATCTACTGAGGATATGAGTTAAAATTTTGGGGACAAATTTTATTAAGGGGGGAAGAATGTAATGACCTGAACTTTTTAATAAATTTTGTTTCCTACTTTTGTGTGTTATTCTATTTTATACTCAACAAAACTATATCTTTAAAGTAATGAAGTGAGTATAATTAAAATGATACTATTGGGTTTGGAATGTTATATGACCATTAGAAACTAAACTCTTAACGTTATGATTATTGTTTACAAATACAAGTGATCTTGGTTAATTAATGTAGAAAGAAGATTCGATGGCCTTATCCAGTACACTTGGGCCATACGAAGCCCATCTTTCGGAGATTGGGATGGAGGTGGCTTTACTGGGCTTTGCTCTAGACCAAGCCCAAGATGAGTTTCAACATGTAAAGCATGAATGAAATCACCTAATGGAGAATTTCAATCTGATTGAAATCACCACTCAGGCAATATTGTCTGAGCTGCCCCAAGATTCTATCATCATAGCACACCTTACACTTAGGTCCTACACAGGTTTTATAAGGGGCTATGTAACACAACCTTAGTAACTTGTGTAAACCTTTGTATAAGTAAAATTGTTATTTCTTATTATGGAAAATTTGGTGAATTTCAAATATTTGGATAAATGTAGGATGAATTTATAGTTCCATGTTACTAATGAATTTTGGAAAAAATGGTATTTTAAAATATTAATGTAAACTTTAAATAATTAATAATGTGAAATGATTTACAAAAATTGGTCTTATACAATTTTGATCAGTAAGAAATTTAGATTCTAATAAGATCATCTTGTTTTTTAGTGAATAGTAAAGTATGAGTGGTAGCATACCCTTATGACATGTAATGAATAGTAACAAATAGTAATGAATAGTAAATCAGCCAAAAAAATAGAAAATTCACCCATGAATGTATAAATATAATGTAGACATATTAAAAGTGAAAAAAATGATCATAGTATAAGTTTTGGTATTTTATATGTCATAAATAATTTATTCAAAATTTTATAATTAAATTTATAATTTAAAATGAAAATTTATTTTTATAAAATGTAATCACAAATTGTTACTTTATTTTCCTATGGTTATATGATAAATTTATGGGACCTTGATTACTTTTTCAAGGTATTAAAAAATAATTTATAGTTTTAGAGTTGTTTTTTTGAATAAATAATAATTTTATTTAAAAAATAAATTAAAAATAATTAAAAAAATTATTTTCATAAAATAGAGTTAATTTTTGAATTCAGAGAATCTATATTAGGTTAGGGTAAATGTTTGGAATTTTTCTAAGACAGATGAATTTTCAGTGAATAGTAAAAATATAGTTTTGAGTTTCGGGTGTTTAATGACATCATTGATGATGTAATCATGATGTAATCAATCTGGTTGAATTTTGAATAGTAATATATGCTATGAGTTGCCCCAATTGGCGAATAGCATGGGTAAATACCATGGTAAAGCCCATGATTTTGAAAATACCACCGATGAGGTGTCCCTTGAAAATTAATTAAATATTCCCTCACTTTTCCTATAAATACCAAGACATTACCTCATTAATTTCATTCCAAAATCCTCCTCAATAAATTTATAGTCTTTTTACCTCCCAAGTATTCCTCCCAAGGTTCCATAAAGCACCCCAAGGTCCCAACCTTCAAGCTTTGAAAGTTACTCTTTAAGGTAAGGGAACCTTTCACCCACCTCTTTTACGTCATGAATTCCTTTATGTTATGTCTTATAGTTTCCATTTCATTATGTGGAGGTATGTTATTCTATATCATTATTATTTTCCATTTCATTTCCAATTTATGAGAGACCCTTTATTCTCTCATCAACTTGTTTTTCTAAATTATAAGCAACGCCGTTAGGCTGCCGAATTTTTGTAAAAGAAATCACATTTTCTCTTTTATTTCAAGTTTCCATTTCATGTGGTGTGTCATTCCACACCATGATCTTATTTATTTTTATTCAGTACCTATATGATAAATTATTAATTTATTTATGGGATAACCTTGTCCCCTCTCTTTTTATTGTTTTCCCAAACCATGTTATATAGCCATTATGCTGCAGAAATCTTGTCTCAACATATATCTCTATTTTTCTCAAGAAATTATCTTGTTTTATTTATCTGAATACCCAAATATATTTTCATTTCAAGAGGTATTTATCAAGAAATAAAATTGATATATTTTATTCTTTAATTTACATACATTACACCCTCTTTCCTTTTCCAAGGGTTATAAAAGACATAACGATCATGTTTCTAAGAACTTTTAAAACGTCACGATTTTGAAGTGAAACCATTACTTTTCCTCTATATGGGTTATTTATGAAATGTTTTATTATGATATATGTGGATCAGATTAAAATAAATACATATTAAGGGTTCTCCCTGATAGATCTCTAATGCATTGGATAAAGAATTTAATCTCTAGAGATGACATGTTTCACGATACCTTGGTAAAAAACCTTGGTAATTTTTATGACACCTTGGGGATGAACCTTGGTGATATGTTCTTGAATGTATAAATTAAATGATGTGGCCACATATTCAAGTTATTATTCAAGTTATTTTCATTATTAAATTCCTATACTTCCATTTCTCATGTCTTTATGTTTTTTATCAAGTTCTTATTGATTTCACAAATAAACCGATTCCCTTGTTTTCCTTACCGGGCCTTCTGCTCACCCTTTTTTTTGATGTATGTGTCTAGGTTATGATATGAAATAATTGTACTTATGAAGACATTATGATGAATCCCTACAAGTGTATTATAATAATGTTTTTTGTTTTCATTTTTATGTTCCTGATTTCCAAGACACTAGACTGTAAAGATCCTCTGTTTGTAAAATGTAATGAAAAGTTATGTAATAAAAAGGCGGGATGTCATATTGTGGTTTTACAAAACTTGATCATATTTTCTATAACCATTCAAGGATTAATATAAATCATGAATGTTATTTTTTAGTGATATAATGGATCCTACATGACTGATGAACAATTTGTTCTTTCACGTAGGAAAACCAAGCGATGTGATGAGGTCATTAAAAAAATAATTGCACTATTTTAACTTACAAAAATCTCAAGGTATTCTGAAACATTTATTACCTTAATCATGTGTATCCTTTCCCACATGCCATGGATCTCTCCTCCATTGAGTTTTGGAGTATTTGTTTCTACATTTGGTGATTTATTTGAATGTAAATTTGATTTCTATATGATTTATCCTTCCTTTATCATTATTATTACATTTTTATGTAAGGTGTAAACCCAAGTTGTGATTTGTATGAACCTAGGTTTGTTAATGGGGGGTGGGGGGTTTGTGTTGTTTTTTTGGTTTATGCGTGTGAGGTCCTCTATAACTCTTTTTTTTTGATTTTCATCAAAGGTAAAAAGATTTGGTTTGATTCAGAGGTTGGTGTGTCTATTTAAGGGTACTTTTACATGGATTTACATTGAATATTGATTTCCCTTGGTTTTTGTTTATTTTATTTCCCCTAATGTGATTTATTAGTGACTATTATCCATAATTGTTGTGATCTTTGAAATGGGTTGGAAATTCAAGGGTTTAATGTGTATTTTCAAAGGGAGTTGGATTTTATGCACTCCATGTGTTTGTTAAAATGGAACAAAGGGGGTATATTATATGAAATAGGTTGTTTAAAGTTTTTAAATAATTATATTATGGTGTTCAATGAATGACTTATTATGGTCATGAAAGGTTTATGAATTTGGATTTTAGATGGCTTATGTAATTGTGAATTATTGATATTTATTTTATTTTATTACGTATTAAATGTGAGACCTTGGGTTTGTTAGTTAATGAATTAGAAAAATAAAACCTTATAATATGTATTTAGATTTATAGGGAGTTTTTTCCAAGGATTTAAGGGAACCTTTAAGAATAATACCAAGGAATCTTCCCAAATGTGGCTATACAGACAGAGAAATGTAACATCCTGACCAGTGTGCCACACAATGATGCCCTGATCCAGTCAGATACATGAACTCATGTACACCTCCATATATGCGAGAGGATGTAGACTAGGAGAAAGGCTCAAATATAAAACATGGAGAGACACCATTGGTGGTGCCATACTTACTTTTACTCACACCCAACACAGGCTGCTTGATTGGTACCCGAATAGACTTCATGTTTTCAGGGCAGGATAACGGAAAAATACCTATGTTAGATGGATGAGTTGGGATGAATCATGGATGAGATAACCAGATGTGATATTAGGAACAAATTGGGGAGTTGTTATTGTGTCTTTATTTTTGAATATTATTTAGACAATTGACACATGCATGGCATGGAATATCTTTTATTTTTGTGTAATACCCCATTACCAATCTATCAGGTACATCTTTAAACATGTATTTTTTTTGTTTCTTTAAATTAGGTATAGTTGTGAAAGAATCGGGAGGATACCTATAATGGTGAAGTCAAATATTTATTGGACTCTCAATCTTAACAGGGTGTTTCTGCATGCTGTAGGAGAGTTATGCATCATGTAAAGGTTGGTGGGGGGAATACTGTGAGAAGGTTCATGACGTGAGGAGATTAAAATTAGGAAAGGTTACCTGATGTGATGAGAGTTTACACATCATTAGTTATTTAATGAATGGTTTTCATTAAAAGATAATATTTTTTGGTGGTTATGAATGTTAACTATTTCATGACGTTTAATAATATTACATGTCATGTAATTCCCTGGCTTCTGTTTTAAAAATAGGTATCATGATTGATCTCTCCGTTTTTGATCCTCTATAATTTCACTTCTCTCAACCCAAATCATTCCCTTGGTGATCTTGGAGCTCTCCAACCCTTCCATATCATTTCTTTTATCATTCAATCATCGTTTCTCTTGCGGTGTGATTCCTGGGTAACCTTTCTCCCTTGTTCTTTATCTTTATCTTTTTATCCACCTTTGGGATTTCAATATACCATCATAATATTTATGGATCAATTATATGTAATGTTGGATCATATTTTATGGTTTATTTTTGAGGTTATCTGTGCCTTCGTTCTCGTTAGAGGGTTTCATTGCGAGTGTGAGTTTCAAGAAAAGTGTAAGTGGTTCCATCCCACTAGGAAAAATTTATTAACATTGAATTTCTTGATTTTTTCAATTTTTAGTTTAAATTAAATTGATCAAACTTATTTTAAATTTATTAAATAAAAACCAATTTAGGTGAATTGGTAGATTTAGAATGTTTTTGGCATGAAAATTGGGAAGACCTCCAATTCCATTTAATTGGGGTGTGTTTTTTTGAAATTGGTTGATTTAAAGTGTTGAATTTAAATTTTATTTTTGATTGAAACTATTTAAAATAAATTTTAGAATTTAATTGTGGAAATTAATTGTGAAGTTTATGGAATTGGTTTTGAATTGATTTCAAACATGTGAAAATGGATTAAAAAGTTTTGATAGAAATCCACTGGTTTTTTCTTATTTAAAAAGACATAAATTTGATTAAAACCTATTATGGTTTTAAATAAGAAATTATAATTTGAAATAGGTGAATGAGATTTAATTTTATTTTAAATAGTCTTAAAATAAATTGCCCATTATTTATTTTGTAAGTGTACATGCAAGACTTAGGTACTTTGTGAGTTAATTAGGCACACTCTACGATTATACAATGTTCTAAAACATAAATGTAGTAGGTCACATCCTTGATAGGATGGAGATGAGTCTCTTTTGTCCAATTTTATAGGGGTGTGTGTAACAAATATTGTTGTGATCACATAGATAGTGCGTAGTCCTATAGTATGTAACATTTTTACCTATTTGGTAGATGACAATGTTGGTCACTAGCTTTATATTTGAGATATAAATGTATGAAAATGTTGTTAAACCACTTTAAATGCCTTATGTATTTATATAAAATATTTTATATAAAATTTTCTATTTAATCCATTTTTTTAGAAATATTCCATCACTTGTAAAGCCTTTTCTTAAATTACTTTCCATTATTTGAACTTTATATCATGATTTGTTTAAATATGCTTTTAAATGAAAAACCTTCTTATTTTAAAATTGAAATCATTTAATTGGATAATATATTATTGAAATATTTTATCGAATCCATGGTGAGAACCTACTATTCTTTTTATCCCACACCCTTCTTGTGCCTTTGAGTGTTAACAGATTATCTGCTTCCAAGTTCAAGAAAGGGGAAATGATCTCTTGGAGGTGGATCTAGCTGTTGAACCTTGGACTTGGTGAGTTTTGTCCTTAGGGACATGGACTATTCTTCCTTATTTTGGTACTTGAGTTGAACTACTTTGGGATTTAATGCATTGTTGAATTCAGGTACATTACTCTCAGTGGAGTTTATTTTTTATGTATATTGACTTTATTGTCTTTCTTTAGCTATGTTTTGTGGAAAATTTGTTCCCACTTGCATGTAGTATGATGCTAGATACTAGTCACCAACCTATGGGGATAAGTAATTCCCTTCACACTATGTCTGGACTGGCTCCATTATCAGGTTAACTGGGAACCCAGAATGGTTTGTGACAAAGTGGTATCAGAGCACAGGTTGTTGTGCTTCATATCTTGAAGTCATTATGTATTGTGAAATCTTGTCAAGACTTAGCAGGTAGTTGCAGTCGAGTGCCTGACCGGATCTCACCACAATGAACCTTAAGTCACCAAGTGTGGTTAGGGGAGGGAATATTGTCAAATAGTTCTATTATTTTCCCTATTTTTAGTTGGATATAATGAAATCAAAATATTTATTGTTCTATTAGTCGAAATCTTGGTTCCCCTGTTGATCAGTTTGAGCATTATCTGATGTATTCATTATTGTCTACTAATGTTTTGTAGCATCATGCCTCTAAAAATACGTGTGAATCAGATCCAGGAGGAAGCTACTACTGAACTATAGTGATATAATCCTCCAGTGGAGCCGAATCTAGTTGAGGTGATTATGCGCACCGTCCAAGATTTAGGATAGACACCACATTCAATCCTCATTCAGGATCCATCCATGGAATCTTAGGGGGGTCTTCTTTAGAATCATTATAAAAAGTTTTTTTAAATGAAGCCACCAATTTTCAAAGGTTCCACTAATCCTTAACATGTTGAGGAATGGTTGGTGAGGATATAATGTCTATTTGAGTTCTTGGAGACATTGGACGAGATCAAGGTGAAGTGTGCCACCTTCATTCTAGAGGGACTGAGCAAGAAATGGTGGGACATGATGGCAATGACAAAGAAAAGTGATATATTTAAGGGTAAAGACTTCAATGTTCTTTTCACTTACCAGTTATATCTATAGTAAATGATATTTCCCAAGGCTATGGTTGTAATGCCCCAAACCTAGTTACCTAGAGTCGGTGCATTATTACATAACATTGGCATGTTAACAAGGGATTAAATCTCGAAATACCGATCGGTTTAGTAGCCTTGGAATTACTAGATACATTCATAAGTTTTACATTACATCATGAAATAAAAACATCAACAAAACTTTGTCCCAATTGAACGCACTTATATCCTTAGCCTATCCCTGAACATCAACCATAAAATATTTCTTCACTTCTTGAAAAAAAACATATAAAGGGGTGATCTCAGATGCTCCATAAGGATAAAATATACCAAAAACTTTCATAAATAAGCATAAACAATTAAGGCAATGTATAAGACTAAAACACAAGCCATTTAAACATAAACTTCTGCATAATATGGCCAATATAAATCAAATAATGCAATTTACTTATTCATGTGGATATTCTACAAGTATAATAATCACATGAAATATCAATAGCCAATTTAATATTGATGGAATGCATAATTCAGACTTCATAACCACAGAGTGAAGGCTTTTTTCCAAGAATACAAATAAGATTTTGTCAAGGCCTTGTGCCAAGATACTAGTTTGTCTCATGAGACCTACCAATGCATCGAGGAGCTATAACGGGCTCCACTTGTCACTTACTAAGTCCAATTCATTCCTCATATGAAAAGTTTTAAACATAATCTAAACATTCGTATTAAAACTAGCATACAAAATGTCAATATTTTAACCACAAACCATTAATGGTATAAAAATAGCACATCCACAGTCAAACATAACTCATTCAATACAATATGGAAGATTGTATTATAATAAATTAACCTCAATCAAGAATAATTAAGGATATTGGCATAGATGAAAATAATAATCAAAACTATTTGAGAGAAATATCCCCCTTTTTCTTGAAAACATTTAAAAGTATCACTATTTATCAAGAAGCCGTTTAAAATATATTTTTGAATCAAAGTGTCCCATAAAAATTTTAAACTTTTAAAAGGAATTTTAATTTTAAAACATTAATGTCCGTATAAATAAATCCTTAAAACCATCTTTAAAACATGGACATTAATGAGAAATATTTAGAAGAATAAATCTTTAAACATTTAAAATGATATTTTAGTAATAGTTCCTAACCAAAAGAGAGAAGTTTGAATATAGATAATTGAGGTAATCTAAAATTTACAATATCATGAGAATAAATGGATTCATGATATACTATGTCAAAGTACAGTATATACACCATATAAAAGTGAATTGGTGAATAACAACAAAAAAGTATCAATAGAATGAAAAATGAGATGAAATCCATTATAAAGACTGTATCCTTTGGTTAAGGATAAATCAATGAAATAATTATGTGTAACAAATATAAATACACTAAATATGATTGGATATTCAGTGTAAAACAATCAGATCACATTCACACATATTCTTGTAACAACGACACCAATGACTTGGATGTTTAACTCAACAAATAGAAATTGAGTTAAGATTACTCTTATAAAGTTCATATCGATGACTTGAGAATTTATAAATGGAGTGATTATGTGTATCAAAATAATATCAACACAAATGGGTGTGGAAATTACTACATAAATAAATAAATAGTGATTTCATACATAATCTTGGAGTTAAATAATCAATGAAGTATGCGTAAAGCCCAATGTGTGGAAATTGAAGTGTGAAATTCCCTTACCGATTTGGTAACTTACGAAACATACACCCCATGAAAAAAGTATCATACAATGAAGATTTAAATACCCATAAATTTAAGTATATTACACAAATAATTCAATCATGGGTAGTACATACACCACACAAAAGGAAATAGTGGCAATATAGCATGAATCTCACGAGAATAAGAAGTGAGATGAAAACCCCTCAACTTGTACTTTTCCTTGGTTGAGGGTACATTAACCTGCTGTATAATAGTTAAATCATTGTTATTAAATTATATAAGAATCATATACATAAATATGATATCGTATATGATTTTTTAATATTGATTTAATAATATTTTAGTAGTATCATCGTTTCGGGTGTTAACTGATTTGTTTTCCTTTATATACTTGGTTATATATGCCATGTTTGTTATGAATAGGATGTATTTGATTCATATCCAGAATTATATTAAGTTATTAAAAATTAATTTAATCATAAAAAGAAAATTATTCTTGAATGATTACAACAGGGAATGAATCTCATCGCATTCGTGGAGACGATAATCCGTACGTACGCATGAGCGATAATATCATTATATTGATGGCGAAATAGTATGTAATTTGATAGTATATAATATATAAAAAATAATTAACATGTTATATTTATTATTTATATCATTTATACTCATTATTATACTAATCCAAATAATTAATTGTTTGAATAACAAACTACACCACGACGTGGAGACGATAAGCTGTACGTACACACGTATGGTGACTTTGTCCTTTATAGGATGGATAGAATAATGAAAGTTTTTGTACCATATTTATAATAACATAAAAGTATGTAGAAGGCACTAGAGTAATTATTTTGGTTTTTAAACAACAAAGAAAGAGGATGTGGAAGAAGAAAAGAACTTGAAAGAGGGTGGTGAAATTATTACCTCTTCTTGGGGTGTTTCCTTTTGAGTTGATCAAAAGGGCTCCTTAGGTTGGATTTCTGATCAAAGTAAGGCATCTAGGTTGAAGTGAGGGAATTTGGGAAGCTATTTGGATAGGGTTTGGCTGAGCCAAATGGATTTGGGGGTGTGAATTTAAGAGAAGGGGAAGTACCCTTTTATAAGAGAGGTGAGGGTCACTTTAGGAAAATCTCGAAATATTACTTTATAATAAAATCATTTTCAGTTTCTAATGGACCCAAAATGATTTATTTAGAGTTTAAGGTGGGTATGGGTATAAAACCACTCAACCAATAGGCTTTAGAAAGGTTTAGTTCACCATATTAACATTATCTTTTAGATTTAACTCTTAGATAAATAGTTTGACATTTACCATCTCTCTGTATTTTTATATGATATGGTTAATAAACTTACTATAAACTGCCAGGCAAACCCCCAGTGGTTCATTATTGATATATATGACCTTATATAAGTACTTTTTCTGATCCTTATATTTTGAATAATATTATATTATTTAATAATATAGTATTTTGTTAAAGACTCAATTATGTCAAATTTGAAACTATTTAATATATTATTTTTTTTGAAAGCCATAAAAACTTTATAACATTTAATAAAATTTATTTAATAAACCCTAACAGGTCATATTAACCTTTAAAATTAGTGAAATTCATCATAAGTCTCAATTTTCATTTTTTTATATTTATAATATCAATTATTTTAATATTTCATTATTAAGATAATTACTACATCATCATTATGTCATAAATAAATTAAGTTAGTTAATGTCTAAAAATTATAAATAAAATACCATCATGTAGGAAATATTTTTATATTTTAATTAATATTTATAGTCGAATTTATATTGTCTGTAACCATATATTAAAAATGGTTTAGTTATTACACTTTGAATTTAACTATTTTAACTCTTCTTTAAATAAAACAGTAATAAATGTCCTAATCTAATCCAAGTGGACCAAATAGGATCATATTTTATTCCTAAGGTTGTTTTTTTCTAAGTACACTTATCTAATAGAATTAGTACATGTGTAAGGGTAATTATAATAGTATTTTTACACTTAATTACCCTATTTACTTTTAACCGCGGTGAATAAAAGTCATAAGTTACTATTCAAAAAAAATATTTTCATCTTATTGAACCACATTTTACTTATTGATGTCAAATATGTCTCTCATATCTTTGAAATTCAACTCAAAAAATTGGTAAAATTAAGTTTTATGCAAATTTGTAAATGCTCCTAGATGGTGGGTAAAAGACGCCAAAAAGTTCAATAACATTTTATACATCTACTTTTATTATAAATATGACTCCAATGAATCACATTGAACTAATATAAGTATTATTTATCTATATTGACTTAAATAAATAAATAAATAATTATTTAAATAAAAATTTGGTTTTTAAACAATAACGTAATGTTTTTCACTATTCATCAAAAATTGAAAGTTTTCAGAAAAATATCAAAAATTTAACCCAAGCTAATTTTGATATTAAAAATTAAAAAATGAATTTTATTTCACCAAACTCAAAAACATAGAAGTATCATTAATTAATTTAAAATTAATTCTCATTGTCAAAACCAAAAAGCGGATTTTTACGAAGTAAAAACTATCAAAAGATTGACATGTGTTTATGTCAAATTTAAATGTGAAATTACTTATAATGACCTTAATTGTATTAAATGATAAAAATATAATCTTATTATACTTACAAACCATTCAAATTCATAATTTAACACTATAAATTATTTTGACTAAAAAATTTGTTTTTAATTAAAATTTAGTATTTTCACTATTCATCAAAATTTGAATGTTATTAGAAAAGTACCAAAAATTTATCGAAAATAAAATTTTATGTCCCAATTATAAAGAATAATTTAATTTCATTAAATTGAATATATAAAAGAGTCAAATATTGGTTTTAAAAAGGGTTTTCCATTAAAATGTGGTAAAATTGCATTTTTTTTAAAATTACTTCTTTTATTTGAAAAAAAAGTTGTTCTTATATTATGTCTAAGAAACAAATAATATGGATTCTAAAATTATATAGAGTATATAAAAATCAAAATTCAGTTAATACTATTCATAACCTATTTTTGAACGACTAGTTTGGTAAGTCGTGGTGCGCTCAAACTCGTTGTTGCGTGTAGAGGAAGCTATTTAATTACTTAAAAGAAAATAACTTACTATGAAATATTGGGGTGTTACAATGGTGTTTTTCAATATTGTTCAGGCAGACAGAACCATGAATGAGTATTCAAATCTCTTTGTTGAAATTTTTTATTTTTCTTATGGGATTGCATCTAATGAGAGGATGAAGGCCCAGTAGTTTGAGTTACACCTTTGATCAGATATCCATTCTCATTTTTTCTTACTAAAACTGCCCACTTATCCTGATGTGCTAGATAGGGTGATGATGGATGAAATTTACCTGGATGGAAAGTTAGGGTTGATGGAAGTTTATCTTTCCCCCAGTGGTAGCGTGAGTTCCTTCAAGGGATACAGAAGAGTAGTGATTCTCATGGAAGTTCTCGATGGTAGGGTCATTCCAGAAATCCTACAGTGTCGGGAGGAAGCCCTTTTATTCTGTATTAGTGTGGAAAGATATGAAATTATAAGAGGGTTTTCACTGAGGTTCCCATTAATTGTAGCTCTTATAAATGTTCAGGACACTTGTAGATGTTATGCTCGATCATTTATAATCTACATAGTGGAACAAGATCATTAACTCATCCTAAAACTATGAGGTAATTATATGATTCACATATAAAAGGGTTCCATCCACATGCATCCAGAAGGAATATAATTCACACAGTGGAAGTGTATTCAGAGGAAACAAATATGGTTCTAGAAACTGTGAGAGGTACCATTACTACATCCTCATCATTAGTCACTACTCTATTTGATACAAGTGTATCTCATTATTTTATTTCAACCTATATTTTAAATATGTTAAATATTCATATGGAGATTTTATCTTGTACAATGGATATTAAAACACCCATTGGAACGAAGAGAGATAAGGGTATCTATAGTCCCACTTGTGTCTTCTCTCTATTTGACGTCGAGCTTGCTTAGAGATTTCTGGTCATTGACATGAAACATCTTGACATTATTTTCTGAATAGATTGAATCATTTACAATAAAGCCCGGATTGACTGTTATCTTCGATGGGTCTACCTTACACTACTAGAAAATGGACCTATCCCCACGGTTTTGGAAAACCGTGGGTATAGGGGGTCTATCCCCATGGTTTTCCAAAACCATGGGGATAGGTCCTGAAAATTCACCTATACACACGGTTTTCCAAAAGAGTGGGGATAGGGGTACCTATCCCCACGGTTTTGTGGAAAACCTTGGGGATAGGTCTGGGTTAAAATATCTATACCCACGGTTATGAAAAACCGTGGGTATAGGTTTTCCCGTGTGTGCGCGGGAATTTTTTTTTTCCGCGGGAAGGAAATTTTTTTGGCATGAGTTCTATACTCACGGTTCTTCCCTCTATACCCACAATTTATATAACTATATTTAACTAAATATAAATATATATAAATAAAAGCAGTGTTGGGGTAGTGGTTAGGTGCTTAGACTGCAGCGGAGAGGTTGTGGTTCGAAACCCGCCGACCGCATTATTTTAGGACCTATACCCACGGTTTTGAAACCATGGGGAAAGGCCTTTGACATTGTGGAAATTGGGTATGTTTCGTTGATATGGTGGCGGAACACATATACCCACGGTTTTGGAAAAATGTTGCTATAGGTTGGGGACGTATACCAACGCCGTTCCAGCCCACGGTTCCCAAAACCATGAGTATAGCCTATACCCATGGTTTTGGGGGCTATACCCACGGTTTTGAACCATGGGTATAGGCTATTTTTCCAGTAGTGTTACTACACCCATTGGTGTGTCTCTTGAGTTTCATGGGGAATGAGACCCAAGGTCTATTAGGGCCGGACCTTCTTATCCGGAGTTGAGGAAGGTAATATCAGTGTTTTCTTTTGATCTAGACTGGGAATCATTTTGCGGTGATCTCCCTCCAGTTTTTGTTGAGTTTCCCAATGTGTTTCTTTATAATTTTCCTTGGTTTCCACTAGTAGGGGGTGGGGGTTATGTGTTCCATTAACTTAATTCCTGGTACTCAACCAATTTTTATTCCCTCATACCATATGAATCCAGCTGAAATGATGGATATAAAGTACCAATATGATGATCATCTTGATAAATTATTTATACACCCTAGGGGGTCACCTTGGGTGATGCTGGTTATATTCACTAAGAAATATGATGGTTCTATTCTCTTATGTGTTGTTTACTGAAAGCTCAATCGAGTTACGGTAAAGAAAAAATATCAATTTCCATGGATTCATGATCTGTTTGATCTGTTGAAAGGGGAAAAGTGTTGGTCAATGATCGACCTTCAATCTGGTTACAATCAGTTGAGGATAAAAGAATATGACATTAAAAAAACCACCTTTTAGAGTAGGTAAAACCATTATGAGTACCTTGTTATTCCCCTTTGGTATAACAAATGATCCTGTAGTCTTCATGGCTTTGATGAACATGATTTTCCACGAGTATCTTGATACCTTTTTGGTAGTCTTTGTGGAAGAAATCATCATTTACTCCAAGTCTAAGTAGGATCATGTGAATCATTTGAGAATAGTTCGAACTACTGTACCAGTGCTAACTCTTACAGAGGCTGGATAAAGATATGTGGTCTTTTTTGTTGCATCAAGTTTAATATTGGGATGTGTTCTTATGCAGGGCGATCATGTATTTGGTTATGGCTCTCGATAGGTTAGGCCACATGAGAAGAATTATACTACCCATGACCTTGAACTTGTAGCTATGATGCATGCACTTATGATTTGGTGACATTACCTTTACGAAGAAGAGTTTTCTATGCATTCATACCACATGAGTGTGAGTTATAACTTCTCTCAAAAGGATTGGAATCTACGCCAAAGGCATTGGGTAGAGAATCTAAAATCTTTCAATTTTGATATCGCATTCACCCCAGGGAAAGGGAATGTCGTTACAGATGAAATGAGTTGGAATCTTCCAAAATATGTAGTGAAAGAATATTCATAAGAGTGTATTTTGATGTCTCTCTTTGAAAAGATGAATATTGTAGCCCAGGAAGTAGGGGTTGAGGTTTCTTTATCTAGCATCCAATTGACATATTCTCTTCTCCAAATGATTATTCAGGATCAATAGTTTCATGATGAATTCTCTAGAATTAAAGAATCTCTTTATGGTGAGGAGACAGTTTCCTAGTGGTTGTTCTCTAAATAGGATGTTCTATGTTTTCAGAATCGTTTTTTTGCATCATTAGAAGAAATTAAGGATGTGATGAGGGACTATCATAATTACCAATGGGTTGTGCACTCAGGAACCACTAAGATGTTTTATAACATGTGATGGGAGTTCTTGTGGTCAGGTATAAGATGGGGCATTGCTGAGTTAGTTTCTCGTTGTTATACATGGTAATAGGATAAGGTCAAGCCTCCAAAACCTTCAGGTTTACTTCATCCTTTTCTGGTCCCTAATTGGAAGTGTGATGAAATATCTATGGACTTTTAGGTTGGGATGCATCATACCCAAAGAAAGAAGAATGCGATATGGGTTTTGATTGGCAGACTGACCAAGTTGGATCACTTCATACCCATTTGTGATACAACCAAAGTTAGGGAGTTGGGAAATCTCTATGTGAATGAGATTTTCCATTTACATGGATTTCCATCTTTTATAGTTTTTGATAGGGATCGTTGGTTCATTTCTCACTTTTGGAGAGACCTTTTAGAGGAAATGATATCTCAGGACTATTTGAGCACAACCTACCATCCATAGTAAGATGACAAGATATAAAGAGATATATAGATAATCAAGGATATGCTCTATGTATGTGTTCTCGACTTCGATGGGGTTTGTGTGGATAATTTGGGATTGGTTGAGTTTTCTTATAACAATAGTTACCAGTATGCGATCAGAATAGATCCTTTTGATTCATTTTATGATTGGCCTAATAAATCTCTATTGTGTTGTTTGAAGATTATTGAAAGTTCATTGGATGTCCAAGTTTGGTGCATGAGATGACAACAATGATTCCATTAATTCATCAAATAATGTTAACGGTCCAGAGACTATAAAATTATTATGATCATCACTATAGAACTTTGGATTTATCAGTTGGTGACTATGTATTCTTGAATGTTTCACCCTAGTTGGGTCATCTATGGTTGGGGAGGCAAGGGAAGCTTATTCCATGTTTTTTGGGACCCTTCGAGGTTATCGAGTAGGTGGGGAATGTTCCATACCATTTATCACTCCCACTGTAGATGATGTTGATACATAATGTGCTCCATGTATCATAGCTGATAATGTATCTCTTTGATCCACATCACATTTTGAGTTAGAGTGATCTTGATTTTGAACCTGATTTATCTTTGACTGAGCGGCTATTCAGGATAGTGTATTATGAGAATAATCTACTTCATGGGTGGAAAATAACTTTGGTTTATGTGCTATGATAGCATGATTATGATAATCATGAGGCTTGGGAAAGTAAGGCACTGAAGAGAGATCAAAGACCTCATCTATTTAGCATGAATGATTCTTCTTTGGATTTTTTGGGATAAAATTTTTTTATGGTGGGGAGGTTGTAACATCTGGTTACCAATATGATAGGTACATATTTAAACATGTCAGGTTATTTAATTTTTTGTTAATCTGGGTAGGGTTGAGAAGGAATTTAGAGGATACCTATAATGGAGAAGTTTGAAATTTTTTTGAACTCTCAGCCTTATCCAGGTGTTTTTAGGCTGTAGAAGAGTTATATGCCGTGTTAGTAGGTTAGCTGTTGTGTACATGTTGTTGGGGGAATACTGTGAGAAGTTTCATGCCTTTAAAAGATTCACGCCATGGAATTTTACATGATCTGAAGAGCCTTTACACATTGTGAGTTATTTAATGAACAATTTTTCATTAAAAGTGATGTGTTTTTCAGCAGTTATGGAACATAACTATTTCACGACGTATAAAGGGATTACACTTCATGTAATACCCTGAATTCTATTTTATAAACAGGCCGCATGACTAATATATCCCTTTTGGATCCTCTCCAATTTTACTTCTCTCGACCTAAGTCCTTCCTCATGTGATCTTGGAGCTATCAAAACCTTACAAATCCTTTCATTCAACATTTTATCATCGTTGCGCTTGCAGTGTGATTCCCGAGTAAGCGTTGTCCCTTGTTATTTTTCATTATATACTTCTCCTTTGGGATTTTAATATATCATCATGAAATTGATGGATCTATGCTCTGTGATCTTAGATCTCATTTGTAGTTTTATTTTGAGGTCTTCTATGCCTTCGTTCTCTTTTCCGAGTTTCGTTGGGAGTGTGAGTTTCTGGAAAGAAGTAGGTGGTTCCACCCCATTTGGCCAAATTGATTAATCAAGAATTGCTTGATTTTTTTCAATTGTTGATTTAAATTCAATTGATCTAACATTCTTTCAATTGATTTAATAAAACCCAATTCTAGTGAATTGGGATATTTGGAATGGTCTTGGCATGAAAATTGGGAAACCCCAAAATTCCATTGAATTGAGTAGTGTTTTGGAAATTATTTGATTTAAATTATTTAAATTAAAATTTAGATTTTATGGAATCTATTTTGATTAAATTGTTGAATTTCATTGTGTAAATGAATTGTGAAATTGGTGGAATCAGTTTTGAATTGATTTCAAACTTGTGAAAATGACTTATAAAGATTTTATAGAAACCCAATGGTTTTATCTTTTTTAGAAAGGAATGTTTTTGATTAAAATATGTTTTTCTTTTAAATAGAAAATTGTCATTAGAAATTGGTGAATGAAATTTTATTTTATTTTATGAAGTCTTAAAATAAATTGTCCGTCATTGATTGTGTAAGATCACATGCAGGCCTTAGGTAGTTTGTGAGTTAATTGGACACAATATACGATTATAAAACCTTCTAAAATATAAATGAACTAGGTCACATCTCTAATGGGATGGTGATGTATCACCTTTTGACCATGTTAAAGGGACACATGTATACACATATTTCCATGATCACTTAGAGAGTGTGTATTCTTATAGAGTGAAAATTTCGTACCTATCTAGAAGACGACCATGTTTCTCATTTTATTTATATTTGATATATATATATATATATATGTATATAAATTTTGATGTTGTTAAACTAGTTTACATGCTTTCTGAATTTATATAAACTATTTTATATAAATTTTTTTATTTAAGACATTGTTTTATAAATATTCCATCACTTGTAACGCCTTTCCTTAAATTATTTCCCATCATTTTAACTGTGTAACATGATTTGTTTAAATATGATTTTAAATTTCCAACATTTTTATTTTGAAATTGAAAACATTCCTTTAGTTAATCTATTATTTGTATCTATTATGGAATTTATGGTGAGACCCTATTGAGATTTTTAGCTCACATGCTACTTCTGCCTTCGAGTGTTTGTAGATTATCTATTTACAGGTTCGAGCAAGGGAAAATGATCTCTTGGAGGTGGTGTAATGGACCAGACCCTCTTGGTTCATTACTTTTCCAAATTCGAAGTGTTGGGGTGTCTTGGACTCACTGATAAGTTCCACCCATCTTTCTCATAGATCAGGTACACTGATCAGCTTCACATATCAGCTTCTCAGATCAGCTTCACTGATGAGCTTCACTCATCATCTTCACAGATCAACTTCACTCATTAGATTCACTCATCAACTTCACATATCAGCTTTACTGACCAGCTTCACTGATCATCTTCACTGATCAGCATCACTGATCAGCTTCACAGATCAGCTTCACTGATCAGCTTCACAGATCAGCTTCACGTGATTAGTTTCACAGATTAGTTTCACCCGATTGGTTTCACATATCCATTTTTGTAACACGCCATGATTTCATAGTAGGTTATTTTCTTTAAATTAATTCAATAGCTTGCGCTACACGCAACACCAAGTTCAAGCGCACCACGACTTACCAAACCAGCTGTTCAAAAAGTGGTTATGAATAGTATAAACTGAATTTTGAATTTTCTATAATCTATATAATTTTAGAATCTATATTATGTGTTTCTTAGACATAATATAAGAACAACCTCATTTTTTCAGATAAAAGAAGTAATTTTCAAAAAATGAAATTTTACCACCTTTTAATGGAAAACCCATTTTAAAACCAATATTTGACACTTTTATATATTTAATTTAATGAAATTAAATTATTCTTTAGAATCAGGACATAAAATTTTATTTTGGATAAATTTTTGGTACTTTTCTGATAACATTCATATTTTGATTGAATAGTGAAAATACTAAATTTTAATTGAAAATGAATTTTTAAATAGAAATAATTTATAGTGTTAAATAATGAATTTGAATGGTTTGGAAGTATAATCAGATTATATTTTTATCATTTAATAAAATTTATGTCCTTATAAGTAATTTTACATTTAAATTTGACATAAACACATGTTAATCTTTTGATATTTTTTACTTCATAAAAACTCACTTTTTGGTTTTGACAACGAGAAATAATTTTAAATTAATTAATGCTACTTATATATTTTGAGTATGGTAAAATATAATTCATTTTTGAATTAGGAATATCAAAATTATCTTGGGGTGAATTTTTGATATTTTTTTAAAAACATTCAATATTTGATGAATAGTGAAAACACTGCATTATTGTTTAAAAACCGAATTTTTATTTAAATAATTATTTATTTTATTTATTTAAGTCAATATAGATACATAATACCTATATTAGTTCAATTTGATTCATTGGAGTCATTTTTATAATAAAAGTAGATGTATAAAATTTTATTGAACCTTTTAACATCTTTTACCCACCTTCTAGGAGCATTTACAAATTTGCATAAAACATAATTTTACCACTTCTATATGTTGAATTTAAAAAATCCGAGAGACACAGTTGACATCAGTAAGTAAAATGTGGTTCAATAAGATGAAAATAATTTTTGGTGAATAGTAAATTTTGACTTTAATTTACCACGGTTAAAAGTAAATAGGGTAATTAAGGATAAAAATGATATTATAATTATTCTAATACATGTCCTAATTATATTTGATAAGTGTAATTTGACCAAAAACAACCTTAGGAATAAAATATGATCCTATTTTGTCCACATGGATTAGATTAGGACATTTATTATTATTTTATTTAAAGAAGAGTTAAAAGAGTTAAATTAAAAGTTTAATAAATAAACCATTTTTAATATAGGGTTACACATAATATAAATCATACTATAAATATTAATTATAAATATAAAAATATTTCCTACCTAATTTTATTTTATTTAAAATTTTTAGACATTAAATAATTTAATTTATGTATGACACAATGATGATGCAGTAATTACCTTAATAATGAAATATTAAAATAATTTATATTATAAATATCCAAATAAATGTAAATTGTGACTTCTAATTAATTAAAATAAATTTATAGGTTAATATGACAATATAGGGTTGATTGAATAAATTTTATTCTAATTGATAAAGTTTTTATGGCTTTCAAAAAAATCAAATACTAAATTGTTTCAAATTTGATATAATTGAGTTTTAAAAAAAATACTATATCATTAATTGATATAATATTCTGAAAAATCTATGATTCAGAAAAAAGACTTAGATAATGTTATATATATCAATAATGAACCACTTTGGGTTCTCTTGGCAGTTTATAGTAAGTTTATTAACCATATAATATAGAAATACAAAGAGACATGGTAAATGTCAAACTATTTAACAAAGAGTTAAATATAAAAGATAAGGTTAATATGGTGACCTAAACCTGTATAAAACCTATTATTTGATTGGTTTTTGACCCATACCCACCTTATCCTATAAATAAATTATTTTTGAGCCATTAGAAACCGAAAATTATTTTATTATAAAATAATATTTCAAGCTTTTCCTAAAGTGACCCTCACCTCTCTAATAAAAGGGTACTTCCCCTTCTCTTAAATTCAAACCTCCAAAGCCATTTGGATCGGCCAAAACCTGACCAAATATCTTTCCAACTTCCCTCACTTAAACATATAGGCCTTACATTGATCATAAATACTACCTAAAGAGACCTTTTGATCAACTCAAAAGAAAACACCCAAATAAGAGGTAATAATTTCACCACCCTCTTTCAAGTTGTTTTCTTCTTCCACATCCTATTTCATTGTTTTTTCCATACCAAAATAATAACTACAGTACCTTATACATACTTTGATGTTATTATAAATATATTACAACCATATTTGTTATTCTATCCATCCTATAAAGGACAAAGTCACCATAAGTGCGTACGTACAACTTACCGTCTCCATGTCGTGGTGTAGTTTGTTATTCAATCACTTCATTATTTGGATGGGAAAAATAATGAGTATAACTAATTTAAATAATAAAAATAACATGTTAATTATTCTGTATATATGATATACTATCTAATTACATACTATTTTACCATAAATATAGTGATATTGTCGCTCGTGCGTACGTACGGATTATCGTCTCCACGAACGCGATGAGATTCATTCCACATTGTAATCATTCAAGAATAATTTTCATTTTATGATTAAAAATAATTTTTAAGAACTTAATATCATTATGGATATGAATAAAATACATCCTATTCATAACAAACATGGCATACATAACCAAGTATATAAAGTAAAATGAAGCAGTTAACACCCGAAATGATGATACTACTAAAATATTATTAAAGAAATATTAAAATATCAGATATGATATAATATTTATGAATGCGATTATTGTATAATGTAATAAAAATCATTTAACTATTATAAAGTAGGTTAACATACCCTCGACCAAGGAAAAGTACAAGGTAAGGGGTTTTCATCTCACTTCTTATTCTCGTGAGATTCATGCTATATTGACACTATTTTCTTTTGGGTGGTGTATGTACTGCCCATGATTGTATTATTTGTGTAATATAATTTAATTTATGGGTATTTAAATCTTAATTGTATGATACTTATTTTATGGGGTGTATGATTCATAAGTTACCAAATCGGTAAGGGAATTTCAAATTTCAATTTCCACTCATTGGGATTTACGCATACTTAATTGATTATTTTACTCCAATATTATCTGTGAAATCACTATTTATTTATTTATGTAGTAATTTACACTCCCCTTTGTGTGGATATGCTTTTGATACACATAATCACTCCATTGATAAATTCTCAATTCATTGATATGAACTTGATAAGAGTAATCTTAACTCAATTTTCATTCATTGAGTTAAACATCCAAGTCATTGGTGTTGTTGTTACAAGAATATATGTGAATGTCCTATGATTGTTTTGCACTAAATATCCAATCATATTTAGTGTATTCTTATTTTTCACACATAATTATTTCATTGATTTATCCTTAACCTAAGGATACTACTTTATAAGGGATTTCATCTCAATTTACATTCTATTGAGACTTATTTGTTGTTATACACCAATTCACTTTTATATGGTGTATATACTGTACTTTGAAATAGTATATCATTAATCCCTTTATTATCATGAAATTATAAATATTATATTACCTCAATTATCTGTACTCAAACGTCTCTCTTTTGGTTAGGAACTCTTACGAAAATATCATTTTAAAGGTTTAAAGATTTATTCTTCTAAATATTTCTCATTAATGTCCATGTTTAAAAAATGGTTTTAAGGATTTATTTATATGAACATTAATGTTTTAAAATTAGAATTCCTTTTAAAAGATTCGAAGTGGTATGGGACAATTTGATTCAAAAATCTATTTTAAACAGCTTCTTGATAAATAGTGAGACTTTTAAATGTTTTCAAGAAAAAAGGGGTATATTTATCTCAAATAGTTTTGATGATTATTTTCATCTATGCCAATGTCCTTAATTATTCTTGATTGAGGTTAATTTATTATAATATAATCTTCCATATTGTATTGAAGGAGTTATGTTTGACTGTGGATGTGTTATTTTCATATGATTCATGGTTTGTGGTTCAAATATTGACATTTTGTATGCTAGTTTTAATAAGAATGTTTTGATTATATTTATACCTTTTCATATGAGGAATGCATTGGAATTAGTAAGTGATGGGTGGAGCCCAAAATATCACCTCGATTCATCGGTAGGTCTCATGATAAAAACTAGTGTCTTTGCATAAGGCCTTGACAAAATCTTATTTTTAGTCTTGGAACAAGGCCTTGACTATGTGATTATGAAGTCTGGCATTATGAATTCCATCATTATGAAATTTACTATTGATATTGCATGTGATTATTCGACTAGTAGAATATCTATTTGAATAATTAAATGGTATTATTTGATTTATATTGAACATATTATTCAGAAGTTTATGTTTAAAAGGATTATGTTTTAGTCTTATACAATGCCTTAATTGTTTATGCTTATTTATGAAAGTTTCCACTATATTGTAATCCTTACTGAGCATTTGAGCGCACCCCTTTCTATGTTTTCTTTTTCCCAGGATGTGAAGAAATATTTTATGGTTGACCTGGAGGGATAGGATAAGGATATAAGTGTGGTCAATGGGGACAATATGTTGTTGATGTTTTTATCTCATGATGTAATGTAAAACTTATGAATGTATCTAGTACTTCCAAGGCTATGAAACTAATCGTTCTTGCAAGATTTTATCCCTTGTGATCATTCCAATGTTATGTAATAATGCATCGACTCCGGGTAACTGGGGTCGGGGGGTTACTATTGGTATCAGAGGAAGTTTAGTACAAACCTTGGAAGCTAGATTTAGAAAAACTATTATTAGAAAACACTACCCTAAGATATACTTTGAGGATTAGTATAGAAGAACATCCAAAAAGTTTGATAATGTCAATATTATGTGGGTTTTCAAAGAAATACATTCCTACCTAGATACGAGCAGGTAGAGCCGACTCTAGCACATATGTACCTAGGAGTGAAAACCCGAACAAGGAGTTTCGGGCTTGACCCGAGGTATCTTGGTACATGACAATGGGCCTTGCATCACTCTTGGTTACGACACTCCCGGGGGATATGCTTAATATAATTCAAATTTTCATACCAAAACGATTTGATGGATTTTAATATGTGATGAGAATAAATAACCTTGGTTAATCCTACGGTGTTTTATATTGAAAATAAGGTGTTATGATATTCTCTAAATGATTTTATGACTCACACTATGCTTTCTTGTGTTAGTCAATGGTTGGATTCCAAGGAAGTCATAGTAACATTGAACATGATGTACAAGGTGGGCATGGTGGTGGAAATGAGAAACGAAATGGAATGTTGATAGGTGTAAAAGATATTGTGTTTATGTCGAATTAGTTTTCCAAAAATATGATCAACAACATATATATTAACCAACTCCCGAACTCAAAAAAGAAGAGATAGGTGGTGAATGATAAGAGCTCCAGTAGTGGAGACCATAGAGAAAAGAAAGCTCAATTTACATCATGCAAGAAATGTGGAAGAAGACACCTAGGAAAGTGTCTCAATGGAATAAATAAATGATTTATGTGTGGGAAAGAAGGACATAATGTAAATAATTGATGATAAAAAATAAAGAGTACTATGGAAGAAAATAAAAATGATCCCAAGAATCCATTTAAAATCATTTTCTGTAAATGTAGGGGACCTGGTCATTACCTGAGTGAATGCCCTATTCTATAGTATAATCTCTTGGCCAAGGAAGAACCTATGTGGAAATAAATGGATGAAGAAATGTTTAAAAGTATTAGTACTCTTTGTTGATGAGATTACTTTGAAGACTTCTCTCTTGTATGTGTAAACCTACAGTTTGTTATGCAAAAAATCTATTTTAGGAAGAATTATCTTCTCAATTGTTGATATAGTTAAAATAACCATTTGGCTTTATATGATACTTGAATTTTAGGAAATTACAAATTATTAAATTTTGGTATGAAAATCTGAGGTATGAGATTCCATTTATGGGGAAATTATGTTATGGTTATTTGGAGGAATTTATCTCATTTTGGGAATGTTATAAAATATAGTTTTTGAAAAAGGTAAATATGCAGACCGTGTGAAAACCCATCGCGTCGGACAAAGCTGTGGTAATCGAACCCACAACCAGAGTACGATTGGGATTTATCACCCACCACTAGACTACGTGAATTACCTGGTCAGTGTGGCTAATTATTTTTAGTTAAATGATTTTATTGATCAATAATATATTGATTTTGGATCTTATGTCTTATCAAATGGATATCCTTAGTATAGGAAAATGATTTTGTGATAAAGTGATAAATGCTATTTTGGAAGGTGTTTCCTCTGTTGGGAACATTATATGCCTAAGGAGAATAGAATACTATGAGATTTTATTTGAGGAGTAATAGTGGATTCTTATCTATGTTTTTATTGTGGATTTATAGAGATTTGGGTTATTTATGAAAATGATTAACCAATCATAGAGAATATTTGATTATGTTAATTACTTTTAAGTATGTGACTTTAAGAGTACTTAATGTTATTTGGAGATACAATTTAACATGGACGACTATGTAATCAAATTTTTCTATGTTTTGGGTGTCAATATTAGTTTGGATTATATTGAAGGATTTTAAGGACAATTATTTATTGAATAGTATTTATTGAAATTTGGGTATTGTTGGTTTAATTTTAGAAATTAAGATTATTTTTTTTTTCTATAAAGTATTATCCTTTTTTGGGATCATCTAATCTTGTACTAACCATTTTGGTTTTGGTTATTCTCTAAAGACAAGGGAAATATATAGTTTATCCTTTGTGATAATGTTATTATCTAGAAGTTGATTCTAGCACTTCAGGTGTGAAAAAATCATATTGAATACTCATCATTTGAAAAAAATACGAGTTAGTGTTAGAAATTTATTAAAGGATAAAACATTACTTAAAAAGTAAGTATATCTCTTTATGTTCTTAGTCAATCTCATAAATAAATTCCTCAACTTTTTGAAATGGAACATAAAACAAAAAAACATTGTCCGTTTACTTTTCCTACTAGGAATCTAATGACCGTTTATCCCATCACAAGTTTGTGGTTTTTTATTGTTATATTTCTCCTAATAATGTTTTATATCACTATCTATCAGAACATTACACTTAGTTTGTCTTTTATATCCATGTTTTCCTAAATGGAGTCCTAGTATGGGTTATCTTGGGTGACCTTTGTACTTCACTTTATTTCTTTTAAAGTGAAATTTTTATTGACTCTTTTTCTGATGTGGGACTTTCAATGAAGTTCCCGTGCCCAATTTTAAAATTAAGAGGATGAAATTTCTAAATGGGGGGAATAATATGACACCCCGAGATTTCATAGTAAGTTATTTTCTTTAAAGTAATTCAATAGCTTGCGCTACACGCAACACCAAGTTCAAGCGCACCACGACTTACCAAACTAGCCATTAAAAAAGAAGTTATGAATAGTATTAACTAAATTTTGAAGTTTATATACTCCATATAATTTTAGAACCCATATTATGTGTTTCTTAGACATAATATAAGAACAAATTCATTTTTTCAGATAAAAGAAGTAATTTTCGAAAAATGCAATTTTACCACCTTTTAATGGAAAACCCTTTTTAAAACCAATATTTTAAACTTTTATATATTCAATTTAATGAAATTAAATTCTTATTTAGAATCGGGACATAAAAATTTATTTTGGATAAATTTTTGGTACTTTTCCGAAAACATTCATATTTTGATGAATAGTGGAAAATACTAAATTTTAATTGAAAACAGCTTATTTAATAGAAATAATTTATAGTGTTAAATTATACATTCTAATGGTTTGGAAGTATAATAATATTATATTTTTATCATTTAATACAATGTAGGTCATTATAATTAATTTGACATTTAAATTTGACATAAACACATGTCAATCTTTTGATAGTTTTTACTTTGTAAAAACCCACTTTTTGGTTTTGACAATGAGAAATAATTTAAAATTAATTAATAATACTTATATGTTTTTATTTTGGTAAAATAGAATTCATTTTTGAATTTGGAATATCAAAATTATCTTAGTGTGAATTTTTGATATTTTTCTAAAAACATTCAATTTTTGATGAATAGTGAAAAATACTGTGTTATTGTTTAAAAACCAACTTTTTATTAAAATAATTATTTATTTTATTTATTTAAGTCAATATAGATACATGATAACTATATTAGTTCAATGTGATTCATTGGAGTCATTTTTATAATAAAATTAGATGTATAAAATTTTATTGAAATTTTTACCGTCTTTTACCCACCTTCTAGGAGCATTTACAAATTTGCATAAAACATAATTTTACCACTTATGTGAGTTGAATTTCAAAAATTTTAGAGACACAGTTGAAATCAGTAAGTAAAATGTGGTTCAATAAGATGAAAATATTTTTTGGTGAATAGTAACTTTTGACTTTTATTTATCACGATTAAAAGTAAATAGGGTAATTAAGGGTAAAAGTGATATTATAATTACCCTAACACATTTCCTAATTCTATATGATAAGTTTAATTAGACAAAAAAAATATTAGGAATAAAATATTATCATCTTTGGTCCACTTGGATTAGATTAGAAAGTTTATAATTATTTTATTTAAAGAAGAGTTAAAAGAGTTAAATTCAAAGTTTAATAACTAAAATATTTTTAATATTGGGTTACACAAAATATAAATTCAACTTTAAATATTAATTAGAAATCTAAAAGTATTTTTTACATAATGGTGTTTTATTTATAATATTTAGACATTAAATAATTTAATTTATTTATGACACAATGATGATGGAGTAATTACCTTAATAATGAAATATTAAAATAATTGATTTTATAAATATCCCAATAAATGAAAATTTTGACTTATGATAAATTAAACTAATTTTATAGGTTAATAATACATTTTAGGGTTTATTAAATAAATTTTATTCTAAGTGATAAAGTTTTTATGGCTTTGAAAAAAATCAAATACTAAATTGTTTCAAATTTGAAATAATTAAGTTTCTAAACAAAATACTATATTATTAATTGATATATTATTCCAAAAAATCTAAGGTTTGGCCAAAGGGATTTGATAAGGTTATATATATAAATAATTAACCAATTGGGGTTCTCTTGGTAGTTTATAGTATGTTTATTAACAATATAATATATAAATACAAAGAGACATGGTAAATGTCAAACTATTTATCTAAGAGTTAAATATAAAAGATAAGGTTAATATGGTGACCTAAACCTATCTAAAACCTATTGGTTGAAAGTTTTAAGACCCATACCTACTTTATCCTCTAACTAAATCATTTTAGAGCCATTATAAACCGAAAATTATTTTATTATAAAATAATATTTCAAGCTTCTCCTAAAGTGACCCTCACCTCTCTTATAAAAGGGTACTTCCCCTTCTCTTAAATTCACACCTCCAAGGCTATTTGGCTCAGTCAAAACCTACCCGAATATCTTCCCAACTTCCCTAACTTCAACCCATATTACTTTGTTCATAAATACAATGTAAGGAGCCATTTTGATCAACTCAAAAGGAAACACCCGAAGAAGAGGTAATAATTTAACCACCCTCTTTCAAGTTCTTTCCTTCTTCCACATCCTCTTTCATTGTTGATTCCATGCCAAAATAATAACTCTAGTACCTTCTACATACTGTGATGTTATTATAAATATGATACAACAATATTAGTTATTCTATCCATCCTATAAAGGACAAAGTCACCATACGTGCGTACATACGACTTACTGTCTCCACGTCGGGGTGTAGTTTGTTACTCAAACACTTCATTATTTGGATGGGTATAATAATGAGTATAAAAGATGTAAATAATAAATATAAAATTTTAATGATTCTGTATATATGATATACCATCCAATTACATACGATTTCACCATCAATATAATGATATTGTCGCTCGTGTGTACGTATGAATTACCATCTCCACAAACGCGATGAGATTCATTTCCCATCATAATAATTCAAGAATAATTTTTATTTTATGATTAAAAATAATGTTTAAGAACTTAATATAATTTGGGATATGAATCAAATACATCCTATTCATAACAAACATGGCATATGTAACCCAAAATACAAAGGAAAATGAATCAGTTAACACCCGAAACGATGATACTACTAAAATATTATTAAAGAAATATTAAAAGATATTATATGATACCATATTTATGTATATGATTTATGTATAATTTAATAACAATTATTTAAGTATTATACAGAAGTTTAACGTACCCTCAACCAAGGAAAAGTACAAGGTAAGGGGTTTTCATCTCACTTATTATTCTCGTGAGATTCATGCTATATTTCCACTATTTCATTTTGTGTGGTGTATGTACTTCCCATGATTTTATTCTATGTGTAAAATACTTTAATTTATGGGTATTTACATCTTCATTATATGATGCTTCTTTTAGGGGGTGTTTGTTTTGTATGTTACCAAATCGTTAAGGAAATTTTAAATTTCAATTTCCGCTCATTGGGCTTTACGCATAATTCATTGATTATTTTACTCCAAGATTATGTGTGAAATCACAATTTATTTATTTATGTAGTAATTTACACTCCCCTTTGTGTGGATATTCTTTTGATACACATAATCCATCCATTGATAAATTCTCAAGTCATCGATATGAACTTGATAAGAGTAATCTTAACTCAATTTCCATTCATTGAGTTAAACATCCAAGTCATTGGTGTTGTTGTTACAAGAATATGTGTGAATGTCCTCCGATTGTTTTACACTGAATATACAATAATATTTATTGTATTTTTATTTGTCACACATAATTATGTCATTGATTTATCCTTAACCTAAGAATACAATCTTTATAAGGGATTTCATCTCAATTTACATTCTATTGAGACTTCATTGTTGTTATGCACCAATTCAATTTTATATGGTGTATATACTGCACTTTGACATATTATATCACGAATCCCTTTATTCTCATGATATTATAACTTTTATATTACCTCAATCATTTGTATTCAAACGTCTCTCTTTTGGTTAGGAACTCTTACTAAAATATCATTTTAAATGTTTAAATATTTATTCTTCTAAATATTTCACATTAATTTCCATGTTTTAAAAATGGTTTTAAGGATTTATTTATATGGACATTAATGTTTTAAAATTAAAATTCCTTTAAAATATTTCGAACTGGTATAACACAATTTGATTCAAAAATCTCTTTTAAATGGGTTCTTGATAAATAATAAGACTTTTAAGTGGATTCTTCATATGCTAGTTATGATACGAATGTTTAGATTATGTTTAAAAATTTTCATATGAGGAATGAATTGGACTTAGTAAGTGATGGGTGGAGCCCTCTATAGCTTCTCGATTCATCGATAGGTCTCATGAGACAAACTATTGTCTTGGCACAAGGCCTTGACAAAATTTTATTTGTAGTCTTGGCACAAGGCCTTGACTATGTGGTTATGAAGTCTGGCATTATGAATTCGATCATTATGAAATTGGATATTGATATTGCATGTGATTATTAGACTAGTAGAATATCCATGTGAATAAGTAAATGGAATTATTTAATTTATATTGGCCATATTATGCAGAACTTTATGTTTAAAAGGCTTATGTTTTAGTCTTATACATTGCCTTAATTGTTTATGCTTATTTATGAAATTTTCTGCTATATTGTTATCCTTACTAAGAATCTGAGCTCACCCCTTTATATGTTTTATTTTTCCCAAGATGTGAAGAAATATTTTATGGTTGAACTGCAGGGATAGGCTAAGTATATAAGTGTGTTAAATGGGGACAAAATGTTTTTGATGTTTTTATTTCATGATGTAATGTAAAACTTATGAATTTATCTAGTACTTACAAGGATACTAAACTGATCGGTATTTCAAGATTTGATCCCTTGTGATCATGACAATGTTATTTAATAATGAACCGACTCTGTGTAACTGGGGTCAAGGCGTTAGAGTTTCACCCAATTGGTTTCACCCAATCGGTTTCACAGACCGGTTTCACCTAATCTGTTTCACCGATCGGTTTCACCCAATCGGTTTCACCGATCAGTTTCACCCAATAGGTTTCACCCAATCAGTTTCATAGATTGGTTTCACCCAATTGGTTCCATAGTTCGGTTTCACCCAATCAGTTTCACATATCGGTTTCACCCAATCGGTTTCACGCAATCGGTTTCAGGAAATCAGTTTCACAGATCGGTTTTACCCAATCAATTTTACCCAATTAGTTTCACAGATCGGTTTCACACAATCAATTTCATAGATCAGTTTTAACCAATCAGTTTCACAGATCAGTTTCACCCTATCGATTTCACCCAATCGGTTTCATCCCAATCAGTTTCAGAGATCGGTTTCACCGAATCGATTTCACAGATCGGTTTCACCCAATAGGTTTCATAGATCGGTTTCAAACAATCGGTTTCATAGATCCATTTCACCCAATCGGTTTCACAGATCAGTTTCAGCCAATCAATTTCATAGATCAGTTTCACCCTATCAGATTCACATATCAGATTCACCCAATCGGTTTCACCCAATCTGGTTCACAGATTGGTTTCACCTGATCAGTTTCACAGATCAGTTTCACCCAATCGATTTTAGAGATCGGTTTCACCCAATCAGTTTCACTGATCAGTTTCACCCAATATTTTATATAGATCGGTTTCATCCAATTAGTTTCAAAGATTGATTTCACACAATCTATTTCAGTGATCGGTTTCACCCAATCAGTTTCATCTAATTGGTTTCACAAATCAGTTTCACCCAATCTGTTTTAGAGAACGGTTTCACCTAATCAGATTCACATATCGGTTTCACCCCATCGATTCTACCAATCAGTTTCATGGGATCAACTTCACAGGATCAGCTTCATTAGATCATCTTCACAGGATCAGCTTCACAGGATCAACTTCACCCAATCAGCTTCACTAATTATCTTCATGGGATCAACTTCATGGGATTAGCTTCACAGGATCAGCTTTACCCGATCAACTCCAATGATCTGTTTCACCTATCAGTCTCACCAATCGGCCATAGAGGGGTGTCACGGTTTCCTTCCCCATTTTCCCGTCACACTAATTTTAAGTATTTTAACATTTTTAAAGTGGTTCAAATCCATTTTAGCACCATAAAAAATGTTTTAAATCCCCTAGGAGTGGGGAGACCCTCAACAGACCCATTTTCCTCTCTTTAAATGAAATCCTTTAGAACACAAATATTATGGCCATCCATTCAATGTGAATTATTTAATAATAATTAATCCCATCATGTGTAACCGTCCAACCTCATGGTGAAACCATGATCCGCCTTTAAAGCTGCTCAAGATTTTTCATATGCCGTTACTACAGGATCTCACCTTTTTATCACACTAGAATTCTTTCCTTCTTCTTCTTGGATGGTTTCCTTCTTTCCTTGGTGTGTTTGGTGTCCCCTTTGCCTGAGGTTAGTGGTGTGCCTATGCCAGAGCCATTACAGCTCATTCCCAGAGTCCTTTAAGTTCCTCCCTTGCAAGTCGTGCAACCCCAGTTTTTGGACCTAGGAGAAAAACTTCAAACATTGATCATCTAAGTAGGGTTATTTCCTTCGTCTCTCTTTACTGTGCATCATGCATGGTGGGTATGATAATGTTTCCTATGAGGATAGATGAAACCAAAAATTAATGAAGATAATAAATGGATTTAAAGAATGAATGGGTGTGTTTGATGATACTGATATACTCTTTCATATCTTTCTATATGTTTTGAATTGAATAGGATTATGTCTATTGAAAATAATGCCTATTGGTGGTCCTTTCTTGGGAAACTAATGAACCTCTTTTTTCTGAATATTTATGTAATTGATTGGCTGTAACATGGAAACTAGTTAATCACATAAACTCGGTTGATTAAATGGATACCCAATGAATAATAATACTTGTATGGTCCCCTTGTTTAACCAGACGGAAATACGGAACTAAATGAATGGAATATTTAAATTTGAAAACTCCCTTGATCTGTTCTGGTGATGTTTACAGTTGATTCTTGTGAGGTGACGTGGATGGGGATGGGATCCCCTATTATGTAGTTGTTGGTTTGTGGACATAAGGCCATGTGGGGTTGTATGTTGGGGCTTGGTTTGGTTCCAGTACTTTTAGGGATCTCACAGATCCCTTTGGTCATTGTGACTTTAAAAGAGAACTGGGTGTGAATGCTTAAATTGATGCTTTTATATTTTTCCTTCCTTGGTATGTGGCTATGCTTTTTAGATGCCTGGTAGTTAAGAATTAACTAATTGGATTCACTTGAATAGGAAAACAATAATGGGTTCAAAGGGGAATTGTTTTTCGGGAATGAGTTATGACATGGTTGTGGCTGTAGTGATTCTTATGAATGAATAGTAACGAGGGTGTCTGTATATGGGCTGGTTTTGGAACCCCTAGTCTGAGATGAGTTCTCGTTACCTATATGTATAATTTAGTTACTATGATTTGTATTCATTCCCCATAAAAGTTGAGAACTTCATGCCGAACACCCCCATTTCATGGGGGGGGGGTGTTTTTCCCAACACTCCTCTGAGTGGTTGGTTATTAGCTCCTCTTATACTCCCTTTCCTGAGTAGCCCAAGATTCTTCGGGCAGGCTGTGATGGCATGAAGTCCATTATAGCCTATTATTCTTCGAGCGGGGTACAATGTGGTGGTTGGATGAGGTGTGTGCGGGTAGGTGGTTTCCCAAGTGCCTTCGGGATGAGGCCCATGTGTCTTCAGGCATGGTGGTAGTTGTTCTAGACTAGGTGTCTGCGGGCATGGTTATGTGTGGTTGTTGTAGCCCAAGTGTTTGCGGGAGGGATGTGTGGTTGTGGTAGCCCGAGTGTGTGCAGGTGAGGGATGGCAGTGAGACTGCAGTGAGAATGGCTAGAGAGGTTTGATGCGTAGGATGTCTTCATCAACCATAGGGAAAGTGGCATGGGGTACCCAAACATCGATGTGTTTTACTATTACTTTAATTGACTTGCATTGTTTTGGGAGTGTGCGTTGGTGATGTTTCAGTGGATAGTTTCCTTGTTAGGTGCTTTGATATATCCTTTTCACATGTAATTAGTATGCCTCCCCACTTGTGCATGAGATATTTTGGTTTTCCCTACTGAGTATAGTTGTATACTCACCCTACGTATATAAAACTGCTTTCAGGTTTCCAAGAGGACTTCGAGGACCATTCTAGACCCTACTACTTCAGACTTTGGGGAAGTTGTTGTTTCTATTTTTCTGTTATTTGGTACTTTCCTTTGGAGTTTTCTTGAAATTTTGTAGCACTTACTTTTGGAACATGCATATGGGAATGGTTTGTTTTGGCTTTACCTCTACCCTCAGTTTTGGTGTTGTATGTGATTTACTATCTTATCTCTCAATTCTACTAAATAAAAATGGTAATGAATTCCATTTTGTGTGTGATTATATACCCTTGGTGTTAGTCACCACTCTGGGGCCTATTAAAGGTGGTTTTCATGGGTTATTATCTCTCCTTCAACATGAGGAAGGAAGGGTTTAGAAATCCGCTGTCCCATCCCTCATCTCGGTGAAGGTGGGTTATGAAAAAATGGAATCAGAGGGAGGTTGAGAGATATGATGGAGATCAGATTTAGCCATAGTGAGGATTGAATGGGATGGTATGGAAATTGTGTTAGGCAATGTTGGTGTGTGAAATAGGCCAGGGAAGACTGGATAGGACAAGGGATTTTAGGACCCCCTATGATTCGATGCAAGGACTCAGGACCTACCAAACGACCAAGTGACGCTACACTGATTGTAGGGTAGAGACCCTAGTGAAGGTACATGCATCATAATAACTTGTGTTATTGTGTGTTCTAGGTAAAATGGGAATTTAAATAAATAAAAATTTTAAGAAAAATTGAAAAGCAATCTTCTACACTACTCGAGATTAGGCATTCCTTGTTTACCTTGCAGCTATGGAACCCGGACGACGACCATGAGTAGTGCGAGAAATCGAGGCCGAGAAGAATGATTTGGATGATCAGTAGAGGGCTGATCGAGAGGATTAGTATGACCAGTAGCAAAGGAATATTCGTCCCTTTTAGTGATAGACCCTCAGAAAGTACGAAGGAAGCATCTCAAACATGGAGACAGGGAGCTGGCTCAAGGAGCTGGTGATTGATTTCCGATTGATCCAGGCTCCGACAGAGTACTAGGTTCATCTGGATATAATCTAGATATGGGGAGCGGCGCTTCAATGGTGGATGCTCTATCTTGGGGAGAATATGGAGACTGAAGTTTCGTGGACTGACTTCGAGAGGGAATTCCGGGCAAAATTTCTCTCTTCCACGATGAAGGCGGATAAGAGGTAGGAGCTACTCTCCCTTCAACTGGGGATAATGTCAGTGAGGGATATGGGAATGAAGTTCAAGGATCTAATTCATTTTTCTTTGGACTTTTTTCTAGATGGGGAGTCCCAGGAAAGACATTTAGAGGAGTCACTCCAACCTTCTCTTCAGTATGCTGTTACTTCCTTCACCTTACCGAAGTACTTTGAGGTCCAGAAGAAGGATGAAGTGGTAGAAAGGATGAACACACTGGGGCGTGTTCCATGATAGGGGGTCTAGTTGGGATCATCAATGCGTAAGTCCATAATTATCAGGTCTCTAGAGTCAGGGCCTTCTAGTTTTCGACTAGTGGGGAGCAGGCCCCAGTAGTTCTAGTTTCGATCTCCCGATCCTCGCCCTTTTCTTGCATGCCCTGGACCAAGATGCTTCATCTATGGAAGTTGTGGGAACCATCAGATTCAGTTCTCGGACCGAGTTTAGTAGAATGGGGGTGGGCAAGTTCAGTGCCCACCTCAACCACAAATTTTTTTATCTAGGACCTTTAAGCAGCAGAAGTAGGGACAACGAGCTCCCGCTCCTCCAAGAGAAGATGTGGCAGGAGGAGGCCAACCCCGGGGTGCTATTCAAGGACCTCGACCAGTGCATGGTCAGGGAGGTAGCCAATAGATGAGAGGTAGAGGAGCTAGGCATGGGTAGTTTCACTACGCAAAGACAACTGTTCCAGGAGGGTCGTAAGTCATTCGAGGTACGATCAACTTGTTTAGCACTCTTATTTGCGCCTGGTTGGATTCAGGATATTTGCACTCCTTTATTACACCCAGTCTAGCCCATTCCTTGGGCCTAGACATATAGAGACTCTCTAGTCCCCTGGTGTTGGGTCCGCCAGTTGGGGGTCATACCAGCATGTTTGATGTTTGTTGAGAATGCAGACTGATGTTGGGGTCGCATCAGTGAAGTGGGTATCTTCTTCTGCAAAAAATGTGGATATACGATGTCCTCCTAAGCATCAACTGGCTGTTTTCTGTGCATGATGTTATAGAATTCTTCTGAAGAAGAGTCATGTTCTCCGATGAGGATGGTCAGTGTGTTGGTTTTGTTGGGGAAAAAAGTTGTCAGGTGAGGAGATGGCGTGTGGAACATCTTTTTTCTAAGTTGTCTAAGATTTCAGCAGAATCAGTGGATGTGAATATGATGGATGTTCCGGAAGTTTTCAGAGAGTTCCTAGATGTTTTTCCTAATGAGGTTGTGACTCTACCCCCTCGATGTGACATTGAGTTTGGGATAGATTTACAACCCGATGCCCGTATGATTTCCATGAATCCTTATCGGATGACACCTTCTGAGTTGTGGGAGTTGCGAATTCATATTGATGATCAGATGAAGAAGGGTTTTGTCTAACCCAACGTATCACCATGGTGTGGTCCAGTATTGTTTTCAAATAAGGAAGATGGTGGTCTTAGGCTGTGCCTAGACTACTGGAGACTGAATCAGGTAACGATCAAGAACTGTTACCCTCTCCCAAGGATAGACGATTTCTTTGACCAGCTGAGGGGAGAAGGTTGGTTCTCTATGATCGATCTACAATCTGGGTATCACAAGTTAATGGTGAAGTATGGTGATATTCCAAATAATTCTTTTAGGTAAAGGTATGGAAACTTTGAATTCATAGTCATGTCGTTCAGTATTAAGAATGCACCTACTGTGTTCATGGGCCTCATGAACTCTGTTTTCTATGAGTTTTAAGACTGCTTCGTCATTGTGTTCATCGATGACATTTTGATATACTCAAGATCAGAGGAGGAAAATACTAAGAACCTCAGGATGGTCTTGGAGGTCCTTCTATATCACCATCTCTATGGAAAGTTGTCCAAGTGAAAGTTCTTGACACGAGAAGTGCATTTTCTTGGACATGGGGTGTCTCAGAAAGGGGTAGTGGTTGATCCATCAAAGGTTTAAGAGGTTGTTTCTTGGGAAGCACCTAAGAATGTGACAAGGTTCGTAGTTTTATAGGTCTGGCAGGATATTATCGGAGGTTCATATTTGACTTCTCTCGAGTTGTAACTCATTTGATAGCTTTGACCAGAAAGGACCAGACCTTCGTATGGAGTGAGCAGTGTCAGGCATCTTTCAGTTATCTAAAGGAAAGGTTGGTCAGGCCTCCAGTGCTCAGGTTTCCAGATAAAGGGGTGTTGTATGAGGTATTTTTTGATGCTTCTGGACTTATCCTAGGTTGTTTGTTGATGCATCATTAGGGAGTGATATCTTACGGTCCTAGAAATTTATGTCCTCATGAGAATAATTATGCCACTCATGACCTAGAGCTTGTAGTAGTAGTGTTCGCATTGAATTTGTGGTGGAATTACCTCATTGGGGAGAACTTTGTGGTATTCATGGATCATAAGAGTTTGTGGAATATCTTTACCCAGAATGACCTAAAATTGGGACAATGAAGGTGGGTGAAGTTTCTTCAGGACTAAAACTTCGAGATCTCTTACACTGAAGGTAAGGGGAACGTTGTGGCTAATGACTTGAGTAGGAAGTCACAGAGGGAAGTTGTTCGAGAATCTGTGGATACTTGGAAGGCAATGGAGGAGTTGGCTTCCCTACATGTAGATGCAAGGGTGTATGGTGGTAGTGGTTGTCTATTTCAGATGAAAGTGCAATCCTATCTGTTACGGAAGGTGGAGGAGTCTTAGTGGGGAGACTTAGAGAGTGAAGTGATGCACGATTGGGTTAACCAATGCAATGCTCCAGAAGGGTGGTCAGAGGATGGTCAGAATCAGATGATTTTTCAAGGGAAGTTGTTTGTACTAGAGATGATGCATGAGGTATTTCTCTGTGAGTTCCATAAATCACTCATAGATGTATACCCTGGAGTTCCAAAGATGTACCGAGGCCTCGGGGAACAATTTTGGTGGCCCGAGGTGAAACAGGAAGTGGCGGAGTTTGTGGTAAGGTGCCTTGTGTGTCAGCAGGTGAAGGATGAACACTGCGTACTAGGAGGTCTGTTTCAGTCTTTAGATGTCCCCGAGTGGATGTGGGATGACATCTCAACGGATTTCGTCACAAGACTACCTAGGGTTGAATGAGGTTGTGATCCTATCTGGGTAGTGGTAGACGAGTTGATGAAATCATCTCACTTCCTGGCGATCAAGGAGTCAAGTGTGGTGGATTCCTTAACATAGAGATATGTGGATGATGTGGTGAAGTTACATTGAGTTCCAAGGTTCATAGTCTTAGATAGGGATGCACGGTTTACCTCACGAGTCTGGAGGAGATTGCAGCATGATTTTGTCACCCAACTACATCTTAGTACTCTTTTCCACCACCATACATATGGGAAGAGAAAGAAAACCATCCAGACATTGGAGGATATTCTACGAGCATGTGTTTTGGACTTCATGGGATCATGGGAATGCCATTTTTCCTTAGTAGAGTTTGCCTACAATAATAGCTATCACTCTAATATTGTCATGAAACTGTTTGAATCCTTGTATGGGAGGCCATGTCATTCGCCCGTGTGCTAGACCGAGGTTGGGGAGGTAGGTGTTCTTGGCCCAAAGGTAGTGAAGAGCACAACAGAGAAGGTTCAGGTTGTGCGTGATAGGATGAAGGCAGCCCATGACCAGCACAAGTCGTATGCTGATCATAGGAGGAGGCCCTTGGAGTTTAATGCTGGAGACCATGTGTTCTTGAAGGTTTCCCATCGATGTGGGTAGTGAAGGTTAGACAAGGGGAGAAATCTATCTACTAGGTTCATTGGGCCTTTTGAAGTGTTGGGGAGAGTCGGTGAGGTGGAATATTAGCTGGAATTACCACCTCAATTGGAAAAGATCCATTACATTTTTCATGTCTCCCAACTTCGTCAATATCTACATGATGACTCCCATGTCATTGACTGGGGAGAGTTGGATATAGGGGATGATTCTAAGTTTGTGGAGTGACCAATGAAGATTTAATATTGAAATGATAAAGTGAATTATGGATGAACCATCCCTTTGGTTCATGTATTGTGGAGGCACGGTGGCATCGAGGAGAGTACTTGGAGCGAGAAGCTCAAATTCACGCCGAGTACCCCAAACTGTTTTGAGTTGTTGTTCCAAGACTTCCTTATTGTTCTTGTTTTTGTGAACTAATATGATGTAATTCCGACCTTGTTGGTTTTTGAGATGATTTGTTTCCCTATCTTGTGAATGTTTATGAAAATTATGAATATGTGGGGAAGGGAGAACCTGATTCCTAATCAAGACGCATCAGTACAGATGCGATTAAACCCATGTGGGTGAGTCAGTGCCACCCAAAGCAGATAGTATCTTGACATGGAGGATGGAAATCCCTGATCCATGTGTTGGGACAATTAAATACTTAGGTTTTTATGACTGTTTGGGGTGGTTTTTCCCTGAGAGGTATATTATGGAGTGGTTGTTTGGGTTACTCTTGTATTCTCAAGGACGAGAATAATTTTAAGAGGTATATGATGTAATGGACCAGACCCTCATGGTCTTTTACTTTGCAAATTATAAGTGTTGGGGTGTCCTAGACTCACTGATCAGTTCCACCCATCTTTCACATAGATCAGTTTCACTAATCAACTTCAAATATCAGCTTCACAGATCAGGTTCACAGATCCGCTTCACTGATCAGATTAACTAATCATCTTTAGAGATCATCTTCACTGATTAGCTTCACATATCAGCTTCACTGGTCTACTTCACAGATCAGCTTCACTAATCAGCTGCACTGATCAGCTTCATAGATTAGCTTCACGTGATCAATTTCACAGATCGGTTTCACCGAATTAGTTTCACAGATCGGTTTCACCCAATCGGTTTCACCCAATCAGTTTCACAGATCGATTTCACCCAATCGGTTTCACCCAATCGTTTTCACCCAATCAGTTTCACAGATCGGTTTCACCCAATCAGTTTCATAGATCAGTTTCACCCAATCAGTTTCACATATCGGTTCCACCCAATCAGTTTCAACCAATCGGTTTCACCCAATCTATTTCACCCAATCGGTTTCACCCAATCAGTTTCACACAATCAATTTCACAAATTGGTTTCACCCAATCGGTTTCATAGATCAATTTCACACAATTAGTTTCACAGATCGGTTACACTGATCGGTTTCACTCAATTGGTTTCACATATCCATTTCACCCAATCGGTTTCACAGATCAGTTTCACCCAATCACTTTCATAGATCGGTTTCACCCAATTGGTTTCACAGATCGGTTTCACCCAATCAGTTTCAGAGATCAGTTTCACCCAATCAGTTTCACAGATCGGTTTCACCCAATCGGTTTCACAGATCATTTTCACACAATCTATTTCAAAAATTAGTTTCACCCAATATATTTCACAGATCGATTTCATCCAATCGGTTTCACAGATCAGTTTCCCCCAATCAGTTTCACAGATCAATTTCACCCAATCGGTTTCACAGATCAGTTTCACCAAATCGGTTTCACAGAGTGATTTCACCTGATCAGTTTCACAGATTGGTTTCACCCAATCGGTTTCACCCAGTTGGTTTCACCCAATCCGTTTTATAGATCAATTTCACCCAATCAGTTTTACAGATTGGTTTCACCCAATCGGTTTCACATATCGATTTCACCCCCATCGGTTCCACTGACCAGTTTCAAGGGATTAGCTACATAGGATCATCTTCACAGGATCAGCTTCATAGGATCAGTTTCACCCAATTAGGTTCATTGATTAGCTTCATGGGATCCGCTTCATGGTATCGGCTTCACCCGATCAGCTCCACCAATCGGTTTCACCTATTAGTCTCACCAATCGGCCACATAGGGGTGTCGGGGTTTCATTCCCCATTTTTTCTACAACACCACTTTTAAGCCTTTTAGAATCTTTAAAGTGGTTCAAAGACGTTTTAGCACCATAAACAATGTTTTAAATCCCCTAGTAGTGGGGAGACCCTCAACATACCCGTTTTCCTATCTTTAAATGAAATCTTTTAGCACACAGCTATTATGGTCACCCCTCCGATGTGAATTATTAAATAATAATTAATCCCATCATGTGTAACCGTCCAACCTCATGGTGAAACACTGATCCACATTTAAAGATGCTCAATATTTTTCATATGTCGTAACTCTAGGACCTCACCTTTTTATCGCGCTAGAATTATTTCCTTATTCTTTTTGGCTGGTTTCCTTCTTTCCTTGGTGAGTTTGGTGTCCCCTTTCCTGAGTCTAGTGGTGCACCTGTGCCGGAGACTTTCCGAATCATTCTTGGAGTAATCTGAGTTCCTCCCCTACAAGTTGTGCATCCCTAGTTGTTGGTGCCAGGAGAAATACTTTTATTGTTGATCATCCAAGTAGGGTTTTTCCTTCTTCTCTCTTTACTATGCATCATGCGGGTTGGGTGTGATAATTTTCCCTATTGGGATGGATGAAAAAAAACCTTAAAGAAGATAATAAAAGGATTTAAATAATGAAGGGGTGTGTTTGATGATGCTGATGTACTCTTTTATCTCTTCCTATATTTTTTGAATTGAATGGGATTATGTCCACTAAAAATCATGGATGTTGGTGGTCCTTTCTTATGCACTAATGAACCTCTGTTTTCTAGATATTTATATAATTGATTGGATGTAACATGGAAACTAGTTAATAACATAAACTTAGTTGATTAAATGGATTCCCAATGAATAAGAATCCTTGTGTGGTCACCCCAGTTAACTAGACGGAAATACGAAACTAAATGAATGGCATATTTATATTTGAAAACTCCCTTGATATGTTCTGGTGATGTTTACGGTTGATGCTTGTGAAGTCACGTGGATGGGGATGGGATTCCCTATTGTACAGTTTTTGGTTAGTGGACCTAAGTATCTATGGGGCCGTATGTTGGGGCTTGGTTTGGTTCCAGTACTTTGAGGGATCTCACAGATCCCTTTGGTCATTGTGACTTTACAAGAGAACTGGGTGTGAATGCCTAAATTTATGCTTGAAAGTTTTTCCTTCCTTGGCTTGTGGCTATGCCTTTTAGTTTCCCAGTAGTGAGGAATTATCTAATTGGAATCACTTGAATAGGAAAAAAAGAATGGGTTCAATGGGGAATTGTTTTCCGGGAATGCGTTGTGACATGGTTATGGTTGTGGTGCTTCTTATGAATGAATAGTAATGAGGGTGTTCTTATATGGACTTGTTTTGGAACCCCTAGACTGGGATGAGTGCTTGTTACCTATATGTATAATTTATTTTTTATGTTTCTTATTCACTCCCCATCCAAGTTGAGCACTTTGTGCTGAACACCCCCATTTCATGGGAGAGGTTGTTTTTCCCAACACTTCTGTGAGTGGCTGGTTATTAGCTTCTTTTATGCTCCCTTTCCTGAGTAGCCCAGGATTCTTCAGGTAGGATGTGACGACCTTAATTCCATTATAGCCCAAGATTCTTCAGGTGGGGTACGCTGTAGTGGTTGGCCCAGGTGTGTACAGATAGGTGGTTTCCCAAGTACCTTCGGGGTGAGGCCCAGATGTCTTCGGGTGTGATGGTAGTTTTTCTGGCCCTAGTGTCTATGGGAATGGTTAAGTTTGGTTGTTTTAGCTCAGGTGTTTGCTGGTGGGATGTTTGGTTGTGGTATCCTAGGTGTGTGTGAGAGGGGGATGGTAGTGGGACCATAGTGAGAATAGTGGGAGAGGTTTGATGTGTAGGATGTCTTCAATAACCAGAGGTAAAGTGGCACGTGGTACCCAAACATTGATGTGTTTTACTATTACTTTACTTGACTTTCATTATTTGGGGAGTGTGCCTTGGTGAGGTTTGGGTGGATAGTTTCCTTGCTAGGTGATTTGATATCTTTTTTTTTCACAGGGCATTAGTATGCCTCCCCACTTGTGCATGAGATATTTTGGTTTTCCCTACTGAGTATACCTATATACTCGCCCTACATATATAAAACTACTTTTAGGTTTCCAGGAGGACTTTGAGGACTATGGTAGACCCTACTAGTTTGGACTTTGGGGCTGTTGTTGTTTCTGTTTTTCTTTTCTTTGGTACTTTCTTTTGGAGTTTTCTTGTACTTTGGTAGCACTTACTTTTGGAACATGCATATGGTAATAGTTTGTTTTGGGTTTACCTATACCCCTAGTTTTGTTGTTGTTTGGTATTTAATATCTTATATTCTAATTCTACTAAATAAAAAGGGTAATGCCTTCCATTTTGTGTGTGATTCTATACCCTTGGTGCTAGTCGTGACTCCGGGTCCTATTGAAGGCGGGTTTTGGGGGTCATTATCTCTCCTTCAACTTGAGGAAGGAAGGGTCTGACAATCCGCTATCCCTTCCCTCATATTAATGAAGGAAAGTTATGACAGGTGGATCCATCTATTGACCCTTGGAATTGGTGAGTTGTTTCCTTAAGGACTTGGGTTGTTCTTTCCTATTTTGGTACTCAGGTTGTAGTACTTTGAGCTTTAATTATTTTTTGACATCTGGTACATTACTTAAGGTGGATTTTCTTTTATAGGAATATTGACTTGTTTTCCATTCTTCTTTTATGTTTTGTTAAAAATTCATCCCCATTTTCATGTTGTATGATGCCAGGTTCTAGTTTCCAACCTGTGGGGATTGAGAATTCCCTTCGTTCTATGTCAAGACCAGCTCAGTTATCAGGTTACCAGGGTACACGGGCTGGTTCATGACATTTTTTTGGATATTGTATTAATGTTTGGTCATCATGTGATATTGGTATTATTTGGATTATTGTTATACTCATTTGATTATTTTTATTTATTTTTAATTTTGGGATTCTTTGATAAAGAGGGTATAGTCTACCCATGTTGTATATTTGACCGTCACTACTAGATGCCAACCTATGGTGTATGAAGAGGCACACTTGAGGTCATGTAATAGACCAACTTAGGGATCCTATGTGTGACACCCAAGTCAGGATGTTAAAAGAGAGCCCATGTATTTATAGTTGTGTATGCAGGGGAATGAGAGTGAATACAAACATGTTATGCATTGAATAGATGGATATAAAAACCTATTCTTAGACTATGCCACATTAAAACCTATTAGTTAGAGCCCATGATGAATAATAATTATACCCAATTAGTACTTATAGTCATTATTCATGATCTTAGTGCCTTTCCTGGTTGGGATATGATATGCTTATTCTATTTTCATTATTTGTTCATATATATATTGATGTAATGATTATGTGTATGTTTATTCCATGTTTGTGTGTGTTGAGAACATTCATATAGGGTGTATTTTTTCTTTATTTGAGCCTCGATTACTAATATTTGAAATATTAATTGTCTTGAGAAAAAAAGTGATTTATAAAGTATTTTTTTCAAGTAAACATTCTTTTAAAAATGAACTCGGTTTTAAAATTGAGTTTTCATATTAGAAATATTGGTTTTCAGAAGTAAATTCATTACATAGATTCATTATGTTATCCTATAGAGATTTTATCCTCAAACCCTATATATTCCATTGGTTTTATGAAGACCTTGTTCTATAAGATATAGGTACGATAAATGAAACCTTACAGTTCATTATCACTTTCTGATTGCTGATGTCCATGATTAGTTAGGATGGTGGAGACGTGGTATCATGGAGTTAGATCACGTGGATAAGTTTTTATATTTTTTACTGGGGTGAAATTATGTAATGGAATTTTTGGTATTATTCCTAGTTTGGAGTTTTGAATAATGATATATATGTCTATTTATGTCTTGTCATGTGATGTTGTTAAGATATATTCTCTTGGTCATTACTGCATTTATTCTATTACATATTTATATATAATATATATATTGGTCATATTTATTTATTAGTATGAATTTCTATTTAATGGATGGGTCATGATGTATTTTAAAAGGATATATTGTTCCATAATGGGTTTCTATAATGTCTAGGTTCTTGTTTCCAACTGTGATTAGTAGGAGAACCCTTAAGGCCTTGTGGTTTGTCATTTTAGGCGATAGGTTGGGTCGACCCAAGCTGGTTCATTAAGAAATGGTATCAAATTACACTTTTTATTTGGAGGTCTATGTTAAATATGAGATGTGACCATAAATTCTCAAGATGTAGGTGTGTATGAGTGCATGGATAACTCTTCCATGTTCCATACCACAATTTCCATGGGTGTTAGGGGTTACCATTTATGATATGAACATGGTTTTGAGTTCTATTGATAGTATATGTTGTTTATAATCATTATCTTCGGTTTTTGGGAAGAAACCATGAGTGTATTTGTGAAATTTTAAGTCCATGGTGCAGTAGGGGGAAATCATAGGCACATAGTTCAGACACATGGTTAGTGATAACTGTGATGATCCTATTTGACTAGTTCTACCACATTTTTGTGTCCTTTCACATACTTGGTGGGCATCCAAAATGATCATAGTGGGAAAATGTTTAAAATTTTGTTTATTTCACAAGTTATTCATTTGAAATTGGTGTTTATGTTAATGTTTTTCAACTAAGACCTATTATAAGGTTTTCTTATGGTGTTTGTGAAGTTTTTTGAGTATAAATTATATATTAGAATGGTTTTATCTTGTTTTTATAGATAATTCCTCCGATAATGACCTCTTGTAGGTGTACACAGAGAGATGTAGAGAATATCCCACAAGAAAACCCTCTAATTGATACCCTTTTGGTGGAATCAATGATCAAGATGTTTTAGTCCATAGGATAGAAGGGTAAAAGAGGTTTGAAATGGATAGTTGACCACATTCATGAGTTCATTTAGAAGAATCTGCCGATATTACTTGGTGATAAAGGTACCCATAAGGAAATGGGTTGGATCGATAGTATTAATCATATATTCCTTTTTATAAAGACCTAAAAGTTCACAAGATTAGACTTCACCACTTTTCGAAAGGTCATGGGATGAAATGTTTGAAATTCATGGTGTAAGAAAAGATTCATGAGGTTCTTACCTTGAATTACTTTTAAAATGTCTTAATTTTGCAATTGTATCATGATAAATCAATGTTGGTGAAGGATTGTGAGTTTGTGATGCTGGATAAAGGAGACCATTCAGTTTCAAAGTATGCTACTCAGTTTTTGGTGTTAGTTAATTTTACTCTCAAGATCCACATGAATGACTATGGCATGGTGAGGCATTTTAAAATGTGATTTATGGTTTAGATCATATGGATTCCTATTCTACTTTGGCTACTAAATTATTATAAGGTGGGGGATAAAGTGGTTATGACTAAGGTAGAATTATCAGGTAAGAAATACCTTCAAATGGAGTTTCATTAGCAGTGGTTGGGATTTGGAGTTCTTCCTCTAATAAAATGAGGAAGTGGTACGAACCTCACCGGAGCAGTAGAATACAAGCTTAAAAATCACCAAGTTCAATGCCATTGGATTTTATAGGTGTTATACAATGACTTTCTATTAGTGTGGGAAGTCTATCCATACCAGACCTAATTTTCTAGAGGCTCTCAGGATATGCCACCAGTGCGGGCACTCTACTTCATATTTAATACTTTTACAAGGCCTATATTAAAATTAGTGGTGTTGGTTCTTATTTTTAAATGGATTCAGAGGTGTGATTAGATGATTATAAATGTGTTAGATCTTTCCATCATTCTAGATGGAATTCAAAGATAGCTAAGAAGACATAGGGATGGACTGAGTCAAGATGCCGCTACATTGTATATACAATACCCAAGTACTCTAAATCTAGGTTTTCTATTGTGATATGAACAAATTTTATCACTTATTATATTGATATAAACTTGTTTAAAATAAGACATTCTTATTAATTTACATCATTACTGTTTGTCCATGCTTCGGGTTTATGATTGGGTATGTAAGATCCAGAATTTTCCTGAGGATTATCATACTTTTTTAGGTATTTGTTATCCATTTTTATCATAAATTTGTTGAATCTTGTCTTGAGTGTGTTTGGGTACGTTTTTGGATGTTTTTTGGGTGGTGGTCGGGGGGGGGGGGTGTTCCGGTTGTTCATAGTTTTAAAATGATTTTCTGAAACCATGCACCCACCACATGAAATCGTACACCCCATGTATAGTGTTATTTTCACGATTGGCATATAGTTAAACAAACCATGTTCTAACCTAGGAGAAACCATTGAATCTATATTGTTGGGGTGCACAGTTTGTCAAACTGTGTGGCCCCACCCCATAAACCATGCATGTGGGAGTTAAAATCCAGATTTTTTTTATGAAAAAATCATGGACCCCCAATTTATATTCCTAATAAATATATTATGTCCTAATATGAATTCCTTTACATTTGGAGGCTCCTGAGGAGATTTATAGGATCCGTAAATGTTTTCCATGGTGAATTGAAGATCTGGTGGAAGGATTAACTACTCTTTGGTAAGTGATTTATTAAACATTTACATTACTCACTCTCCCATATTTATTTCCTCTTTGGAGAGGGATGAATTATAATGTTGAGGATGGTTTAGATCTAGTTTTTGAAGGATATTGTTTAATTGGATCTTGATACTATGTTTTGGTGCTAGATCTTCTCTACAATTGTGAATTTTACCATTCTGCATCAAATTGAGGTTCATGGTTTGGAGAGAATTAATATGTGATATTTATTTAGGTGGAGTAATCTCTATTTCCAATTGTGGTGATTATGATCTACTTTATGTAACAATGGCATTTCATTTCCATGTTGGGAAATTGTATTTAAATTTTAAAAGGGAAATTTAACACCATGAAATTGTGTGACCCTTCAGGGATCCACTTTGAGTTGTTGATGATTTTGAGACAGGGAATGATGGAAACCAAGGCTGCATAAAAATTACCTTGAAATAATGATAAAAGGAATGTATATAGTGAATTATGGGTTTGTGACATTGATGTAAATTTTTTAATGTCTGATAATATTATTAAACAGTTTATTGGATTAACCATGACATGTTTATGAGATGTGGAAAAATTATGATAAATGGATTAATGGTGAACTTTTTATCATACCCCTATAATTAAATTAAATAACCCTGAATATTATTGAAAAATGAAATAGTGCACCATAGTGAAAATGATTGATAAGAAGGTTAATGATGTTGAAAACTGATTTATATGTTATGACATATATGATTAATCAATGATTTGTGGGTTAAAAATTGATGATCCAAATACCCATGGGGTGTAAGTCTGATTTTATATGATCCCAATGCATTCATGTGAACAATGTGGTGTGGATATAGGACTGATGCTACAAATACCCATGGGGATCTAGAATGATTTTGTAGGCCCCAGAGATATTATCACATGGAATTATTCTCTAATTTACTAAAAATGAATTTGTAATTAAATGAATAATCATTGTCCATGAAAGAATGAATTATGATATTCTGATAGATTATGATTCAAAATCTGACACGAGTCGAATCAGGTATGATTGGTTCAGGTGATAAACCCAGAGAACTAGTGATTGATTAAATAATATTAAATTAAATTAATATTTACATATTTCATTTGTAATTTATTCTCTACACATCTACATTCATTATTATAGACTGGATATTTTTTAGACACCATTGGCGGCCTCATACCAATTTTTACTCAAAACTTTCTCAAGATGCCTGATCAGTACCCAAATAAACTTCATGTTTTCAAGAAAGGATAAGAGAAAGATCCCTATGTTAGATGGATGTGTTGGGATTCGGGATGGAGCATTGATAAGGGAACCATATGTGATGTGGTTACCTACTTGGTAATTTTCAATACATGTTTATTTTTGGGGTTTAATTTGACACTTGATACTTATATGTAATGACATGTCTACTACTTTGGTTTATAGTCTTTTTCCCTATTTTTTATTTTTTTCATGTGATGTAGATATATTATTTATTATGATATTATATTTGTTATAGTTTAGTAGCATTTGACTGTTATTTATTGATTTCCTCTATAGTTATTCTTTGATATGAAGGGTATAGTCTCCCCATATTACAAATTAGACCCTCACTTCTAGTCACCAACCTTTGGTGTATGGGGAGGCACAGATGAGGTCATGAGGCAAACTGACATGGGGCACCAACATGTGGCTCTAGGGTCAGGATAATACAAAGTGGTATTTGAGAATGTTTTCTATTTTTTTAGATGTATTATTATTTTTTAATGGTAGATATAATACTAGGATGCGTCGGTCCTTGGTCCTGAGGTCATGCATGAAAGTAGCTAACCCATGTGTGGGAGAAAACCCAAGTACCCAAGGAGGGATTATTGTTCTTGATGTTTTTTGTTACAATTTAATATTATTTTACCTTGGGTGATTCAGTTTTTATACAATGTTATTATATTTTTTAGATTTTACTCATGGTCTAGTATGGAAAGAGAGTTATGTATACATCCATCATTCTAGGAACTCTGAATTTTATGTGACATGCATCATTTTAAGCACACAATGAAAATAAATTTATGAGTTGGTTTTGAAAAATGAAAATGCATTTATTTTTTTTAGTAATTTAAAATAAAATGGTGCCTAATAAATAATTGATAATTTTAAATGAGGCTAAATGTTCTATTTTGAAATGGATAAAATGGGATTCTAATGAGAAACTTTGAAATATATATGTTTTTTTCCTATGTTATCCATGACTCAGGTGAGGGATGTTTGAGTGTATTAAAAGTGCATCAATTTTTTCCATGGGTTAGATTATGAGGGATGAATTGTTATGAAATTAAGTTAATACCTCTTATGTAAATGTGTAAATTATGTTTTATGAGTCATAAGACATGTGTTTGGAATTTTAGAGACAAGCCTCAATGGAAATGTTTTTCGGTAGGATTATAGGACATTACTAGAAATGATCATCTAGAAGTAGGAAAAGAGGCTTATTTTGTCCTAGGTGAAGAGATGGGAGTGCTGTTCCATGAGAAATTTGCTTACATTATGCAGTTCATTGAAATATAAACATGATGGGATGTGTAGAATATGTCTGATCTAACACTGTAATTCTAGTTGAAACACCCTATGATGGTCATCAATGTTAGTAGAACTAAGGAATAATAGTTATCAAATGAGTCTATCCAAAAAATTATTGACTGGTTAGAGACTTCTGTAGAGAAAAAAGTCATGTTGGAGGCATATATGTTACTTGGTTAAGAAAAACATTGGTGGGATATTTAGGCTCAGGATGAGTAGTTGGAGAGAATGGAATGAAAGTATTTTCAGAATAAATTATTTGAACACTTATACCCAGAGATGATAAGGTAGGAGAGAGAAGTTGTGTTTATCCAGTAGACCTACGGGTGTATGTCTATGATATACTATGCTAGTCACTTAAATGATTTACAACTATTTGTTTTGACACTAGTAAGGGATGAAGGAACTAAATCAAGATACTTTTAGGATGGTCTTAAATGTGAGATTAAGAACTAGGTTAGTATCTTATTTTGGAAGAATTGTTCTATGGTAGTGAACCAAGATCTCATTTTTTGAGGTGAACCGAAAGGAGGCATCTAGTGGAGGATTGGTGGTTTCAGCTAGATGACCAGCAGACATGTCTTCCATGGGTAGGAACCATCTCTATGATAATGTTAACTAGAGAAGTGGAAATACAAGTGACTAGGGGGAAGGATCAATTAATCAGAAAAATACTTGAGTCCATTTACATTAGTGTAGTAGGAAATTTCATTATTGAAACCAGTGTACTTGATCATTATTAAAGTGATGATCTTGTGTCAAGATGTAAATCTACAATGGTTCTATAGGAACCCATGATAGAATGGTAGTGATGGAGCCACCAGACCGAACCAGAGTATGTGAAAGGGGTCTTTTACACCATTAGAGTATATAAGTTGGATTACTATTATCCGTAGTAGTTGAGCTAATAGATGTGGTAATTTTGGGAAAGAGTATTTGTATCAACATGTTTATGAAAATCAAGGGACTTTGACAAGAGCACATGGAAGAGGGGCAGGACATATGCCTGTAGTTCAACCTTCACTTGTGGATGGCCACACCATGCCATAAACTTTTAGAGGAATTATTAATGTATATTCTACAATTTCTAGTGATTTATTTGATACATGATCCACCCATTATTTTATATATGCTCAACTTTTGAATTTTTTGAGTCTAATAGTAGAGTTTTTTAGTGGGGTTATGATGATTGACACATCATTGAGTGTACAGTCAAAGGAACCCCATCTATGAAAGGGACGTGCTCTTGAGTTTTGAGAGTATTGTTTCCTTTGGGATCTTTACATAAATGAAATATCAGGTTCTGATATGGTTTTGTGTATGGACTGGCTCCTATCATACTATGCCCATATTTATTATTACCATAGGAGAGTAACCTTTACGTCTCATAAGGGAAACAATTATGTTTATTATGGAGAATGGGATACCCAAGTAGGACATGCAAGGATAGTTCATTAGAAAATGGGGGAGATCACCACCCATGATGCAATACTTTTTAAGGGAGATATTGGTGGAAATAATGATGCCTTTCCACCCATAGTGGATCAGTTTTAGGATATGTTTCTTAAAGACTTCATAGTGCTTCCACTTTATAGAGATGTTGAGTTTACAATTGATCTAAAACCAGGATCTGAACTATTTTCCATTATATATTACCAAATGGAACCAATAGACCACAAATAAGTTTAGTCCTAGTTAGAAGAGTTGATTGATAAGGTATTTATCCATCCAAGTACATCTTCTTTGGGTTATCATATTTTTTTTAAGAATACTGAAGGGATGTTTGATTTATATGTTGACTATCGAATGTGTAAATGAATGACAGTGAAGAATCAATATCCTCTTCCGCAAATCAATGATATCTTTGGCCATTTGATGGGATATTGTGTATTATCCAAGATTGACATCATATTAGGATATTATCAGTTTAGAGTTAGACCTACGATTATATGAAAAAATACTTTCAGAAGAAACTATGTTCTATATGAGTTTTTCATGATCCATTTCAAGCTGAAGAACGCTCCAGCTATGTTTATGACCTTCATGAAAAAAATATTTCACTCATACCTAGATTAGTTTTTGGTTGTTTTTTGGATGAAAATGTGTGGTACTCAAAGACTCATAATGATAGTTCTTGACATCTTAACATTATCCTGAGTACACTGAGAGAGCATCAATTATATTCCAAGCTATATAAGTGTCACGTATGGATTGAAAAGGTACATTTCATCAGTCACATCATATATAAGGATAATGTGTTAGCGAACCCGGAGAAATTCTATGCAGTGATTTCTTGGGATCAGACCAAGAATGTTTTTTATATCCATATATTATTGGGTTTAGAGGGTTGTTATTAGAGAATAATAAAATATTTTCCCATATGAAAAAACTACTTTTGGGTTTGACTAAGAAAGGTATAAAATTTGAATTTTATAGAGAATGTGATAAATATTTCTAGTAGTTAAAGAATCATTTGACTTACACACTAATTTTGTTCCAAACCAAGCCTAGTGAGGAGCATAAAATGTTTTGGGATGCACCTATGATCAGACTTGGAGAAGTGATGATACAGGTACAATGAGTTTTATCATTTAAGTCATGAAATATGATGACACATGAGTAGAAGTATCCAATGAACAATCTTGAGTTATCCATTGGGATTTATGAATTAAAGTGTTGGAGACATTACCTATTAGGAGAAAATATTTCCATGTATACCGACCAAAAAAGCTTCATATGCATCTATATGCAGAGTGTTTTGAAAATCTAGAATCAAAGATAGGATGAGTATATATATTCATTTGATTTTTTGAAAGCCTATACTCTAGGGAAGGGATTTTTTTTTTCAATTAATTAATCTAAAATTAACCAAATGAAGATCTTTAAGAGTTTGAATCTGAGTGTAAGATGATGTCTTTGTTGTTTAGGATGCCTAAAGTGGGTCTGAAAATTTAAAAGCATATGAATATTGTTTCTTTATCCATTATGTCCACAGTTTTGAGCTAGTTAAAATAAAGGTAGTATGAGGATATGATGTTTTTGGCCTTGAGAAAAATCCATGAAGGTGGGGAGTCACCTTTCAATTGGACTATAGATGAGGTTGTGATACTCTATGTATGAGTACTTTTTATTATTCCTACATGTATGTGTGGGGAGATGATGCATGCGTTTCATGTCTCGAAGTGGGTATTGCATCCTAGTTTGATGAAAATGTACTATGTACTATGTCAACTATATTTTTAGCCGGGCAAGAAAAGAGAGCTTGCGGGTTTCAGAAAATGGTTGTACCCCTTTCAGTAGGTGATGGTAGGGCATCAAAAAGTTGATGGTTTATTACCATTGTTTACCATTTTATAATGGAAGTGGGATGAAATTATCATAGAATTTTTGGTGATTATATTGAGGATTCCAAAGAAGAATAATTCAATGTGAGTGATTGTGGACCAATTGAAAAATGGATTCCATTTCTTTATAATCTGAGAGACTTTCATAGTTTATCAGTTGAGGGATATATATATTCCAGAGATAGTTTATTTTTCTGGGGGGCATAGAGCATAGTTTTATCCAATGATTCATACATTACACCATGCTTCTAGAAAGTATTACATAAGTTGATGGGTACCCATGTGTCTTTTAGTATGACATTTCATCTGTAACGACCTGAAATTTTGAATAAATCTTGTTTCCTAATTTTATGTGTTATTTTATTTTATTTTTATACACAACAAAAATGTTTCATTTGATAACATGATTATAATTAAAATGAGACCATTGGGTTTAGACGGTTATATGACCATTGGTCAATATGACCGCTGGAAACTAAACTTTTTGATTATTGTCTCTAAATACAAGTAATCTTGGTTAATTATTATAGAAAGAAGATTCGATGGCCTCACCCATTAGTCTTGGACCGATCGAAGCCCATCTAACAGAACTTGGGAAGGAGGTAGCACCACTGGGCTTTGCTCTGGACCAAACCCAAGCCGAACTTCATCGTGTGAAGCTAGAACAGAATCGCCTTTGCGAGAAGTTCAAACTGATAGAAATTACTACTCATGCGATGTTAGCTGAGCCTCCCTCAAATTCTCTCACCTTAGCACACATTACACTTAGGTCCTATGTTGGTGTGATAAGGGGCTATGTAAGGAGACCGTAACTTCCTTGTGTAATCCTTTCTTTTAAATAAAAATTGGGATTTTTTCTTATGATGAAGTTTATGAATTTTTAAATGACCGGATAAATATAGTATGCATATTTTTGATGAATTTTAGAAAAAAGATATTTTAAAAATGTTTATGTAAACCTTAAATAATTAAAAATGTGTAATGATTTTTAAAAAATGGTCTTTTACAATAATGTTCAGTATGAAATTTAGAGTCTAATAAGATCAACTTGATTTTTGATGAATAGTAAATTATGAATAGTGATTTTATGATTAGGATTAGTAATGTGTCCAAATTGATTAGTAATCTCACTTAAAAAAGTATTAATATAATCTAGGCACCTTGATTAAGTAATGTGATCCAATAAAATGGTTAAATAACGGTTTCATAAATTATTATTCAAGTATTAGTTTTTTCGAGTGAATAGTGTTTTTTAATTAAAAATTAAATTAAAAATATTTAAAAAAATTATTTTCATAAAATGGATTTCATTTTTGAACTCAGAGCACCGATATTATGTTATGGTAATTTTTGGGGTTTTTTCTGAAAAAATGAATTTTCGGTGAATAGTTTATTTATTTAAAAAATAAATTAAAAATATTTAGAAAATTATTTTTATAAAATGGAGTTCTTTTTTGAAATCAGAGCATTGATATTTTGTTAAGGTGAAATTTTGGGATTATTCTAAGAAAGTTGAATTTTCGATGAATAGTGAAAATACAGTTTTTAAGTTACGGGTGTTTAATGACATCATTAAATGATGTATTAAGTTTGTAATCAATATGTTCGACTTATGAATAGTAAGATAAGGTATGAGGTGTCCCAAGTGGCCAATACCATGGGCAAATACCATGGGAAAGCCCATGGTTTTGCCAAAACCACTAATGAGGTGTCCCTTGGCCATTAATGCCTTGTCCCCTCACTTTCCCTATAAATACCAAGCCATCCTCTCATCCATTCGACTCCCCACTCTCCCCCAACGAAGTTCTGGTCTCTTTACCTCTCAAAAAGTCCTCCCAAGGTGTCCCCAATCCCTCAAGGTCCCAGCCTTTGAGTTTTAAGAGTTACATTTTAAGGTAAGGGATCCGATCTCTCTCTTTCTTTTCAAGAAATCTCTTTTATGTAATTTCTTTTATGGTCCATGTTCTTATGTTAAAGGGTGTTATTTTATACTCCTCTTACTTCCATTTTCATGTTCACATAATGATAGATCCCCTCTTACTCTCATTATTTCGTTTTATGAAGTTTTAAGTGGTGTCGTTAGGCTGCTGAAATTTTTGTAACTGATTCTTTCTCCCTTCTCATTTTTCAAGATCTATTTTCATGTAAAGTATTTCAAGTTCCTTTTTATTATGTTGGGGAATGATCTCTAAATTTATCATACTGATATTTTATGATCATATGATGAGAGACCCCATTTGATCTCTTCAATTCAGTATTTTGAAGTTTTAAGTGGCGTCGTTAGGCTGCCGAATTTTTAAGTGGTTCTTCACCCTTCTCGTTCTGAAGTTCTACATTCATGTTAATTCATTAAAGTTCCATTTTATTATGTTTGGGTATGATATCTATATCTATAATACTGATCTTTTATGACCATATGATGAGAGACCCCATTTGATCTGTTCAATTCAGTATTTTGAAGTTTTAAGTGGCGCCGTTAGGCTGCCGAATTTTTAAGTGGTTCTTCACCCTTCTCGTTTTGAAGTTCTACTTTCATGTCAATTCTTTCAATTTCCTTTTTATTATGTTGGGGTATGATCTCTATATCTATAATACTGATCTTTTATGACCATATGATAAGAGACCCCATTTTATCTCTTCAATTCAGTATTTTTAAGTTTTAAGTGGCGCCGTTAGGCTGCCGAATTTTTAAGTGGTTCTTCACCCTTCTCGTTTTGAAGTTCTTCTTTCATGTCGATTCTTTAAAGTTCCTTTTTATTATTTTGGGGTATGATATCTATATCTATTATACTTATTTTTATGACCATATGATGAGAGAAACCATTTGATCTCTTCAATTCAGTATTTTGAAGTTTATGTGGCGTCGTTAGGCTGCTGAATTTTTAAGTGGTCCTTGCACTTTTCTCCCTTTTCAAAGTTCTAATTCCATGTCAAGTCTTGAAAGTTCCTTTTTATTATGTTGGGGTATGATCTTTTATGTTAATATGATGAGAGACCCTATTTGATCTCATCAATTCATTTATGGTTGAAGTTTATGTAACACCGTTAGGATGCCAAATTTTCATAAGAGAAATCTTATTTTTGTCTCACTTCCATGTTTTTCATTTCATATGGTATATTGTTAAAATTTAATTACCATGTTCTTAAATCCCTTATATTTTGTCCCCCTACTGTTTTATGTATCATTTATGAGTGGGTGACCCATGTCCCCTCTCTTTTCAATGTTTTCTAAAACCTTTTAACATAGCTGTTATGCTGCAGAATTTTCATCTCAAAATGCCTCTCTCTTTTCTCAAAATTATTTTATGTTATAAAGTGAATACTCAAAGATCTTATTTCTACAAGGGTATTCACATATATATCAAATTTTCTATTTTAAATTCTGGTATTTACATACATGAGACCCGCTTTCCCTTTCCGTGGGTCTAAAGTGACATTAAGATCATGTCTTTAAAGCAGTTTTTAAAATGTTATGATTATGAAATGAAACCCATTTATTTTGTGATATATGCGTTCTTTATGAAATTTTTGATGATGATATATGTGGATCACATGATAATAAAGTCAAATTTAAGGGTGCGCCCTGATAGCGCTCCAATGCATTGGGTAATGATGTAACCACTAGAGATTACAATTTTCATGATACCTTGGTGAATAACCTTGGTAATTTTCAAATGACACCTTGGGGATGGACCTTGGTGATATGTTCATGATTGTATATGTTAAATGATGTAGCCACATATTCAAGTTATGAAAATGTTATTTTTATTATGATATGCCTCATGATTTCATTTTCATGCCTTAAAGTTCTTTTCATGACCTTATTGAAGTATCTCAAGTTCACATGTAAAATGTTTCTCTTGTTTCCCTTACTGGGATTTTTTCTCACCCTTTCTTTTGATGTATGTCCCCAGGTTATGTGATGCAGTAATGAACCTAGGATGAACATGAGGAGAATCCTTTCAAGTGTTTTAGAAGAATGTTTTATGTTTTCATGTTTAAAGTTCCTGGTTTCCAAGACACTAAACCTTAAAGATCCTCGATTTTGTAAAATGTAATGAAAGTTTATGTGATAAAAAGGCAGGATGTTATAGTTGGTATCAAATGATGGTTTAGTTATTTTTGGAAATTAGGATATGAAAACTTTAGGAAGAAGCCTATAGAAAAGTTAAAAAATAGGAAATATTCCTGGTATTTTGGTGAGTATTGAGTAAGGGGTTGCCAAGAAAATACATCCCTGTCTGGATACGAGTAGGTAGAGGTGGCTCTGGCACAGATGTACATAGGGGTAAAACCCGAAAACACCATTTTGAGTTAGACTCGAACGGGAACTGGTACACGACAACGGGCCTTGCTGCACTCTTGGTTACGACACTCCCGGGGGATATGCTTTGGTAAATTCATAAGCTTAGTATGAACCATTGTTAAAGGAACAAAGATAAAATAAAATAAAGATTCACATAAGAATATATGATCATGGATAACCTAGATGGGAGCCTAGGGGATCACAAGTTAGGGTATACTTTTCTTATACAAGTTATCCTTATATGCTTTTGGTTCCTTTTCATGATTATTGGCTATGTATTTAAGCCCCCAATTATGGTTTATTTTCTTAGTTAATGGCAGGAAATGGAAGAACAAGTCCCAAAAACCAATGTGATTGGAAATGAGATGATTGTCGTATTAATATGACAGGGATGATTAGGGGATTAAAATATGATTATTATTTTGGAAGACATTCACTATTTTGGGGACCCTATATGATCAAGGTAAATAGATTACTATGATATTTTCATTGAGAGGTAAGGTTGACTTATATTTTGAAGAATCGATGAATTTAAGGGGGACTTATAGTAATTTAGGTTACTTATGGAAATGATTAACCTATCTTGGGTAAAATATGTTTAGGTTAGCTACTTTTGTTATAAGATGTTAGGAGTGGTTGATGTTGTTTGGAGATGAACAATGAAGTTTATTTTGGAAGACTATGTTATCAAATCCTTCTTGTATTTGGGTTTCAATATTAGCTTGGTTTATTTTGAGGAATCTTAATGACCTTTATTTATGGAATGGTCAATGATGAACTATGGGTAGTACCATGGAACTTTGAAGATTTAAAAGTAGTTTCCATTCCTATGGGATTCTTTCTTTTTGAAGAGTTTTTTTACCTTACCCTTTCTGTTTTTGGGATAATGTTTAAAGATAGAAGAAATAGATAGTTAATATTTTGTGGATTATGAAGATGATTCATGTGTTTTGATGAGACCATGTAGTTTTGAATGCTCATAGTTTGGAGAAAAGATTAGTTTTGGGTAGAAACTTATTAAAGGATGAAACTCTACATGAAGATAGGTATATTTTCTTAAGTTTTTGTTTTATGTTGTAAATGAATTCCTCAAAATTATGAAAAGGAACATAAAACAAAAACGTTGTTGGTTTACGTTTCCTACTAGGTAATCAAAGACCCTTTACACACATCATAAGTTTGGGATTTTCTTATTGTTAACTTTCTCCTAATCATGTTCTCTATCACTCTCCCCCAAAACTTGACCCTTTGTTTTTCTTCCATGTCCATGTTTTCCTACATGGAATCCTAGTGTGGGTTAACTCGGGTGACCTTTGTACTTCCCTTTCTTTCTTTTCAAGTAATAATTTTACTGACTCCTTTTCCGATGTGGGACTTTCAATGAAATTTCAAAACCCAATTTTAAAAATTGCGAGGACGCAATTTCTTAAGTGGGAAGAATGTAACGACCCGAAATTTTGAATAAATCTTGTTTCCTAATTTTATGTGTTATTTTATTTTATTTTTATACACAACAAAAATGTTTCATTTGATAACATGATTATAATTAAAATGAGACCGTTGGGTTTAGACGGTTATATGACCATTGGTCAATATGACCGCTGGAAACTAAACGTTTTGATTATTTTCTCTAAATACAAGTAATCTTGGTTAATTATTATAGAAAGAAGATTCGATGGCCTCACCCATTAGTCTTGGACCGATCGAAGCCCATCTAACAGAACTTGGGAAGGAGGTAGCACCACTAGGCTTTGCTCTGGACCAAACCCAAGCCAAACTTCATCGTGTGAAGCTAGAATGGAATCGCCTTTGCGAGAAGTTCAAACTGATAGAAATTACTACTCGTGTGATGTTAGCTGAGCCTCCCTCAGATTCTATCACCTTAGCACACCTTACACTTAGGTCCTATGCTGGTGTGATAAGGGGCTATGTAAGGAGACCATAACTTCCTTGTGTAATCCTTTGTTTTAAATAAAAATTGGGATTTCTTCTTATGATGAAGTTTATGAATTTTTAAATGACCGGATAAATATAGTATGCATATTTTTGATGAATTTTAGAAAAAAGATATTTTAAAAATGTTTATGTAAACCTTAAATAATTAAAAATGTGTAATGATTTTCAAAAAATGGTCTTCTACAATTATGTTCAGTACGAAATTTAGAGTCTAATAAGATCAACTTGATTTTTGATGAATAGTAAATTATGAATAGTGATTTTATGATTAGGATTAGTAATGTGTCCAAATTTATTAGTAATCTCACTTAAAGAAAGTATTAATATAATCTAAGCACCTTGATTAAGTAATGTGATCCAATAAAATGGTTAAATAACGGTTTCATAAATTATTATTCAAGTATTAGTTTTTTCGAGTGAATAGTGTTTTTTAATTAAAAATTAAATTAAAAATATTTAAAAAAAATATTTTTATAAAATGGATTTCATTTTTGAACTCAGAGCACCGATATTATGTTATGGTAATTTTTGGGGTTTTTTCTGAAAAAATGAATTTTTGGTGAATAGTGTATTTATTTAAAAAATAAATTAAAAATATTTATAAAATTATTTTTATAAAATGGAGTTCATTTTTGAAATCAGAGCATTGATATTTGGTTAAGGTGAAATTTTGGGATTATTCTAAGAAAGTTGAATTTTCGATGAATAGTGAAAATACAGTTTTTAAGTTACGGGTGTTTAATGACATCATTAAATGATGTATTAAGTTTTTAATAAATATGTTAGACTTATGAATAGTAAGATAAGGTATGAGGTGTCCCAAGTGGCCAATACCATGAGCAAATACCATGGGCAAGACCATGGTTTTGCCAAAACCACTAATGAGGTGTCCCTTGGCCATTAATGCCTTGTCCCCTCACTTTCCCTATAAATACCAAGCCATCCTCTCATCCATTCGACTACCCACTCTCCCCCAACGAAGTTCTGGTCTCTTTACCTCCCAAAAAGTCCTCCCAAGGTGCCCCCAATCCCTCAAGGTCCCAACCTTTGAGTTTTAAGAGTTACGTTTTAAGGTAAGGGATCTGATCTCTCTCTTTCTTTTCAAGAAATCTATTTTATGTAATTTATTTTATGCTCCATGTTCTTATGTTAAAGGGTATTCTTTTATACTCCTCTTACTTCCATTTTCATGTTCACATAATGAGAGATCCCCTCTTACTCTCATTATTTCGTTTTATGAAGTTTTAAGTGGTGTCGTTAGGCTGCCTAAATTATTGTAACTGATTCTTTCTCCCTTCTCATTTTTCAAGATCTATATTCATGTAAAGTATTTCAAGTTACTTTTTATTATGTTGGGGTATGATCTCTAAATTTATCATACTGATCTTTTATGATCATATGATGAGAGACCCCATTTGATCTCTTCAATTCAGTATTTTGAAGTTTTAAGTGGCGTCATTAGGCTGCTAAATTTTTAAGTGGTTCTTCACCCTTCTCGTTTTGAAGTTCTACTTTCATGTCAATTCATTCAAGTTCCATTTTATTATGTTGGGGTATGATCTCTATATCTATCATACTGATCTTTTATGACCATATGATGAGAGACCCCATTTGATCTATTCAATTCAGTATTTTGAAGTTTTAAGTGGCACCGTTAGGCTGCCGAATTTTTAAGTGGTTCTTCACCCTTCTCGTTTTGAAGTTCTACTTTCATGTCAATTATTTCAAGTTCCTTTTTATTATGTTGGGGTATTATCTCTATATCTATCATACTTATCTTTTATGACCATATGATGAGAGACCCCATTTGATCTCTTCAATTCAGTATTTTGAAGTTTTAAGTGGCGCCGTTAGGCTGCCAAATTTTTAAGTGGTTCTTCACCCTTCTCATTTTGAAGTTCTTCTTTCATGTCAATTATTTCAAGTTCCTTTTTATTATGTTGGGGTATGATCTCTATATCTATTATAATGATCTTTTATGGCCATATTATGAGAGAACCCATTTGATCTATTCAATTCAGTATTTTGATGTTTAAGTGGCGTCGTTAGGCTGCTGAATTTTTAAGTGGTCCTTGCACCTTTCTCCATTTTCAAAGTTCTAATTCCATGTTAAGTCTTGAAAGTTCCTTTTTATTATGTTGGGGTATGATATCTATATCTATCATACTGATCTTTTATTTTAATATGATGAGAGAACCTATTTGATCTCATCAATTCATTTATGGTTGAAGTTTATGTAACGCCGTTAGGCTGCCGAATTTTAATAAGAGAAATCTTATTTTTGTCTCACTTCCATGTTTTTCATTTCATATGATATATTGTTCAAATTTCATTAACATGTTCTTAAATCCCTTATATTCTGTCCCCCTACTGTTTTATGGATCATTTATGAGTGGGTGACCCATGTCCCCTCTCTTTTCAATGTTTTCTAAAACCTTTTAACATAGCCATTATGCTGCATAATTTTCATCTCAAAATGCCTCTCTCTTTTCTCAAAATTATTTTATGTTATAAAGTGAATACTCAAAGCTCTTATTTCTACAAGGGTATTCACATATATATCAAATTTTCTATTTTAAATTCTTGTATTTATATACATGAGACCCGCTTTCCCTTTCCGTGGGTCTAAGTTGACATTAAGATCATGTCTTTAAAGCAGTTTTTAAAAAGTTATGATTATGAAATGAAACCCATTTATTTTGTGATATATGGGTTCTTTATGAAATTTTTGATGATGATATATGTGGCTCACATGATAATAAAGGCAAATTTAAGGGTGCACCCTGATAGCGCTCCAATGCATTGGGTAATGATGTAACCACTAGAGATTACAATTTTCATGATACCTTGGTGAATAACCTTGGTAATTTTCAAATAACACCTTGGAGATGGACCTTGGTGATATGTTCATGATTGTCTATGTTAAATTATGTAGCCACATCTTCAAGTTATGAAAATGTTATTTTTATTATGATATGCCTCAGGATTTCATTCTCATGCCTTAAAGTTCTTTTCATGACCTTATTGAAGTATCTCAAGTTCACATGTAAAATGTTTCTCTTGTTTCCCTTACTGGGCTTTTTGCTCACCCTTTCTTTTGATGTATGTCTCCAGGTTATGTGATGCAGTAATGAACCTAGGATGAACATGAGGAGAAGCCTTTCAAGTGTTTTAGAAGAATGTTTTTTGTTTTCATGTTTAAAGTTCCTGGTTTCCAAGACACTAAACCTTAAAGATCCTCAGTTTTGTAAAATGTAATGAAAGTTTATGTGATAAAAAGGCAGGATGCTATATCATCCATCCACAAATGGTTATTTAGATCATACTATTCAAGTGATAGAGGACATACAACGAGCATGCATCCTGAACATTGGGGGATATATGGAGAAGTATTAGTCACTCATTGATTTCACTTATAATAACAGTTATGAATTATTTATTCAGATAGCACCATATGTGTCACATTATTTTAGTCCATGTAGATCACATTTATTTTGGATGGAGGTAGATGAGTTATAGTTTTTGGGACTCAGTACCATGCATGAGTCATTAGAGTAGGTCCATTTGATTCATAAATGTTTGGAAAGAGTTCATAAAAGAAATAAGAATTATGATGATCAACATCATCGACCTCTTGAGTTTACTTTGGGAGTTCATTTGTTCCTTCATGTGTCACCGATATTGGGTCACTATAAAATATAAAAGCAATGAAAGCTAGAGCCTTTTATTGTTGGACATTTTTATATTATAGAGAGGATCAGACTAGTTTAATATTTATTGGATCTTCCATAGAGGTAAAATTCTAGTCATGAGGTTTTTCATATGTCACAACTTTAGTAGCACCACCCTAGCCATTCTCATGGGATCTATATTGATGATGTTGAGCTTGATGTTGATGCATCCTTTGAGGATCATCTGATTTGTGTCATGGTTCATACTAATAATGTGTTGTGGGGAAATACTATATAGTTGGTCCATGTTTTGTGGACCATGGAAATGTTTAGCAGGAAACATGGGGGAGAGAGTCAGATATAGGGGCTTGGTGGTCCGACCTTTTCATATAAGTAGCTTAGTGATTCTTGGCAGTATAACTCGGGGATGAGATATTATACGATGGGGCTATTTTAGGATCATAACCTTTCTTGAGGTTTTTTGTACTTATTTTTATGTAATCTTTATCCTAATTTTGATCATACTTTTTTTTCGAGCTTGTCTTGGGTGCGTTCAAGTGAATTCATTGATTTTGGGTGGGGAGGTGTTTGGGCAGTGAATGGTTGGCGCATGATTTTCCCAAATCATGCGCCCAACCTAGAAAAGAATGAAACCAATTGAAATTTGGTTTTTCATGACAGGAAATTGGTTAAAAAACTATGTTCGCACATTTGAGAAATCATACATCACATAAAGAAGGGGTGTCCGGTTAGGATGCATAGTTTTTCAAATAGTGTGGCTTCGCCCAGGAAAATGTTATTGTGGGAATTAAAATCCACAAAATTTTTATAAAAAATTACCAAACCCTTTTTTTATATCCCTAATCACCCAATTACAACCTAACATGAACTCGTTTTCTTTCGGAGGCTCTCAAGAGTATTCCTAGGCTACTTTAATGTCTTCCTTTTCAAATTAAAGATCCATTATAAGGAATGAATCCTATTTATTAAGTGATTTATTCCTTATTTAGATCTCCCTCTCTCCTATATTTCTTTCCCCTTTAAAAAGAGATAAATTACTCCATTGTGGATGGTTTAGTTCTAGTTTATTAAGGATCTAATTTCAATGGATCTTGATCCTAGGTTTTAGTTATATATCTTATCCACCATTGTGAATTCAGTCATTCAACATAAAAATGTGTGTTAGGGTTTGAAGAATGATCATCAATTATGTTGAGGTAGGTGGTATAATTACTATTTTACATAGTATAGATTATGATATTGGGTATGTAATTGTGCCATTTCATTTCCATGTCGGGCAGTTTCATATAAAATTGAAAAGGGGAATTTAATTCCATGAAATTTTGTGACCCTTCACAGATCCCATTGGACCCACTGTAGATTTTGAGATAAAGTATACAATAATACCTTGGGGTGTTCCAACTACATTTAAATGATGATAAATGGAATATATTTGGGAAATTATGGGTTTTTGAACATGAAATAAATATTTATTTCATGTTTGATAATGATAATTAAAAGGTTGATTGGCATAACATTGATGGGTTAATGAGATGTGAATAATTGATGATAAATGGATTAATGGTGATTTTTTCATGTTATTCCTTATGAATAAATAAAATAACCATACTTGTGATTGATAAATTAAATGGTTCACCGTGGTTTGAATGATTGATAAGGAAGTTAACAATGTTGAACCCTAATTTATATATCATAATATATGTGATTGAACAATGAGTAGTTGGTCAGAGGAAGATTCTCCAAACAACCATGTGGTTCCAGACTAATTTTGTAGTCCCCTGATGTAAGCATGTGAACAATGAGGTGTGGGTTAGAGACTGATACTTCAAATACCCATGGGGTTCCAGATTGATGATCTAGGACTCCGAGAAGATGGTACATGGAATGATTCTCTAAGGTATCAAAAATTAAATTTAAATTAAATGAATATTGAAATCTATTGAATTAATGAATTGAGATATTCTTATGGGGTATGGTTCAGACTCAGACACACATCAAAGAAATCATTATTGTTTCGGGTTTCATGGTGAACCCGGGGGCCTATGTGGTTGATTAAATAATATTAAATGTAATTGTTTTTTACTTTTTTCATTTGTACTTTATTATTTATACAACTTTATACACTATTATACACTAAATATTTCAATATACAATGTTGGTGGTGGCCTATTGAGTTATAATTACACCCTACTCAGGCTACATAATCAGTACCCAAATAGACTTCTATTTTTCATTATAGGATAAGGGTATGATTCCTCTTCTATATGGTTGAGTCATGACTTAGCATGGATCATGGATAAGGGAACCAGAAATGATGTCTGGACCTACTCATGATTTGTTAGTTTGTCTTTATTTTGGGTTTTCATTTGAAACATTACACTTATATGGCATGACATATCCACTACTTTGGTTTATGTTCTATTTACATGTTTTGGATTTCATCTGATATTGGTTGATTATTAATTATGTTATTATATTGGTTATTGTTAATTATAATTTGGATATTGGTTATTTATTTATGATGTTTTTATACATTAATAATGAGGGTATAGTCTCCACATGTTATATATTAGACCATCACTGCTAGTTAGATACCTCTAGCATATCGGGAGGTGCACCTCAGGTCATGTGGAGAACCAGATCTAGAAGTGTCATGTGACATCTAGGTTGGAATGTTATAAGGGATAATGTTAGTCATGATAGGTCTACTTATCCTATTGGGATATAATAAGGAGTAATTTTTATGTTTCTATAGCGTCTCATTTTGATCTATGATGTGGAGGGGGGTGTGGGACTTACTCATGTTGGACATATTTATTTTTGGTCTCATCATTGGTATATATTTGATGACTAGTTTCAAAGCATAGATTAACTGGTATCATCATAGGTATTAGTTTTCATCTATTAAAAATAGCACTCACATCTGCCTTGGTGAGAGGGATCTATCATTTGGGAGTGAAAGAAACATTTATCAAAAAATGGAATTGATTTCTTGTTAGTTATCTAGGATGTTCTTCAATTTTGCGGAGTAGGGTTCAGATGGATATTATATAGTGGTTATGGACTAGTACCTGAGGTGTTTTTGAATAATTTTTCTAATTTGAAACCCCAGTGAGAGGTTTGATTCACTATTTATCTACTCCTTAGGATGAGCCTCATGTAATTACCATCATACTAGATGGTTCTTCTGGAGTTTAAGGGTTTAAAGGTTTTGTTGGGGGACCGTGAATTCAATGGATGTATTCATCCTAGAATGTCAGCCTAGGCATTTCCAATTCCATTTAAAAATATAGAAGTTGGGAGTCTTTGACATTGAATAGAATATAGTAAGATAATTCAGGATATTGTTTGGAAAAAAATACCCATATCATCTAATTAATGATATTTTTGTTGAGTCAAAAGTCCTCTTTTGACTTCTACATCATGTTTTGGAAATCACAAATGTATTCTACATCATACTTTGGAAATCTCAAATGTATTCTATCATATTTTGGAAATTACAATTGTCTTTTATCATGTTTATCGTATCGTATAATGGTGATCTTACTAACCATATCGTATCGTACAATACTGATCGTACTGACTCTGTCAATCGTACCATACAGAATCTGTCAATAGTATCGTACTGACTCTGTCAATCGTATCGTACTGACTCTGCTATTCAGATGTTCATTACTTGTTTAGGTACTTTGTCAAAAACACTTATTACATTTTAATCGTACCCATGCTTTTCATTTCTATATATCTTATGTCCTAACAAAACGATGTTGTTGAGTTAGTTACAAACTAATCAAAACGATGTCGTTCTTTTTGTTTCAATATGATCGTTGGAGGCAATATGGCCGTTGGAACCCGAGGCCTATAAATAGGAGGTCATTTGAAGATGAGAGAAGTATGAAGTGTGGTGAAATGAATGAAGAGACTTTGTGAACTACCAAGATTCTAGAGAGAGACTCTATGACTTCTCTCATCTGCCTTGTGCGTCCGATCATTGTATCGAGGGCTGCCGGGGATAGGCAGAAAAACGTGCCGATCATCGTATCAAGGGCTGCCAGGGATAGGCAGACAGACGTGCCGATCATCATATCGAGGGCTGCTGAGGATAGGAAGACAGACGTGCCGATCATCGTATCGAGGGCTACCGGGGATAAGCAGACAGACGTGCCGATCATCGTATCGAGGGCTCACCAAGGTGTTGGTGAGACAGAACTTTTATCCTAGGTGAAAGGATAACCCTTCTCTTTGGGTTAAAAGAATTGTAATTCTTTTACATTTCCTCTATTACTTGTATTAGAAAGGTATTTGTATTGTTTCCTTTCTTCTCTACATTTTCAATTGTAATTGTTTCAATTACAATCATTCTATTACATATTGTATTGATTGATTCTATATGCTTTAAGGTAGAATCATTCATCTTTGTATTACTCTGATTATTGTGTTCATCTTGAATACAATTGTTTTACATTACATTAGTATTACAATACATCATACCTTTTTACATTCAATACAATTGTGGGTGTTTGTATTTGTATTAGTTTAAGATCATTTAAACTAATCTCTTAGTTGCTAAAACTCAAAGGTTTTTAAACCTACAATTCACCCCCCTCTTGTATTGTTCCATCTAATAGATATACATATCTTTATATTCGATCCAACAATTGGTATCAAAGGAGGTTTTCCACTGATTTGTATTACTAGCTTTTTTCTTGAATACTTACTACACTAACGTGTGGAGTGGAAAAGTTTTTGTTGTATTAGATGGCAGGAATGAATACTGGGTCAATAGACAATCTGAATCCTTCTAGACCACCGATCTTTGATGGGAATGATTATGAGTATTGGAGAGATCGTATGAAGACTTTCGTTATCAATACTGGTGTAGACAATTTTATCATGCTTACTGGAGGTTACAAAATTCCTGACAAAGAAATCAGTACTTTCACCAACCAAGAGAAGCAAGAATATCAACTGAATTACAAGGTACGCAATACTTTATTATGCTCTATGACTAGGAATATATACAGTCAGATATCTTCATGTGAAGCAGCCAATTGTATTTGGAAGAAATTAGAAGTCACTCATTTTGGTACATCCAAGGTTATAGAAACAAGGAGAGCAATGCTTCGAGCAGAGTATCATGGATTTGTTTTTCCTTATGGAGAGCCAGTATGTAAAGTGAAACAAAGGTTTATGAAAATTGTCAACAGCTTACAATCTATGGGAGAAAAAGGTCTTGATGATGAAGCTCTTGTTGATAAGATTATAGATATAATGCCAAATGAATGGGAGTCGAAAAGAACAGCTATTGATGAAAATAGAAAAGTTTCCCAGATTACTCTTGATGAACTCTTTGGAACTCTTCTACAACATGAGACAAGAATGAAGAGAGATGCTGATTTTAACAAGATGAAGAATGGGAATGGAAGTGTAGCCTTTGCATCTAAAGCTGAAACACCTGAAAGGCTTACAAGGTCTAAATCCAAAAAGGTTGTTATATCAGATTCAAGTGATTGTAATCTTTCGGATAATGAGTTAGCCAATCTTGCTAGAAGGATGAACAAGATCGTGGGAAAGAAATATTTCCAATACAGATTCAAAAAGAAAGATAGGAAGGATAGGAAAGATTCAGAGTAACTTGTTATGAATGTAAGAAAGCAGGACATATAAGGCCTGATTGTCCTTTACTGAAATGGAAAGATAGAAAGGAGAAACACTCTGAAAGAAACAAGAAAAAGTTTTATAAGACAAAGAAAGTCTTAAAAGAAAATGATACGTGGAGTGCAAGTGGTAGTGATTCCTCAGATGATTCTTCAGAATATGAGACATCAGGACAAAGAAATATTGGACTTCAAGCCAGACTACCAATTAAAGATCATTGTCTTATGGCTAAGGTACATAATGATGAAGCTATTACAAATGTCTCTTTGAATGCAAATTGTATTGATAATAGATATTATGAATCTTCAAATGATGAATCTTCATCATTAGAAGATGATACATTACCTTCTTTTGAGGAAGTCTCTAGATTTTCTAAATTACTTGAAAATGAAAATTCTAAACTCAAGAAGAAACTTGAGAAAGCAAATTCTAGAATTTCAATCTTGACTAAAGAAGTATCAGATCTTTCTAAAGAACTTGATGAGAAAACTTCTGGTTTTTAAAGTATTTTAAAAACCCTTGAGAAAGTTAAATTTGATAAAAATAAACTTTCTAAGGATCTTGATACTGTAATTTCAAAGAAAAATATTTTAGAGCCTAACTCTAGTTCAAATTAAAATGTTCTGGAAAATAAGAATTTGGTTTTAAAACTAAAGTCAGAGATTTTATCCTTGAAGAAATGTTTGTCAAACTTTACTCATGGAAAGGAAAAATTTGACAGGATGTATTCTCAAATTAGACCTTTGAGAAATCATTCTGGTCTTGGTTATACTTATTCCAAACTGGTTTTTAGTAAAAACTATTATGTTCCTCAAAAAACCTCTTTTTGTTCCAAGTGTCAATGTGGTGGACACTGGAGAAGAGATTGTTATCTTAACAAAACTCAATCTTTAGGATTTCATAAAGCTCATTTTGCAAAACAAATGTGGATTCCTAAAATTCTTTTATCTAACCTTTCTAGATCCAAACAAGTTTGGATTCCGAAAAACTAATTGTTTCTTTTTTAGGAAAATTAGAAGTGTTCCAATAAGAACATTTGGTACATGGATAGTGGTTGTTCTCGACACATGACTGGAAACAAAGATCTCTTTGAAAAGGTTATCAAAACAAAAGGTGGAAAATTTACCTTCGGAGATAATGCTCAAGGAAAGATTGTTGGTATAGGTAATATTGTTTTTCTTTGAAATGCTCTTATCTCAAATGTTTTGTTTGTTAAAGGTCTTAGGCACAATCTCATCAGCATAAGTCAATTATGTGATGAAGGTTACTTTGTGAATTTCAGAAACGATAAGTGTCTTGTTCACAATTCCAAGGATGAGTTCATTCTATCTGCCCATAGGCAAGAGAATGTTTGCACTATTAACTTAGAAGACCTTAGGAACCAAAACTTACCTTGCTGAAGTGCAATATAAGACCAATCATGGCTATGGCATAGGAGACTAGGACACTGTAATATGAGAAACCGAAGTAAACTCTCAAAGAAAGGACTTGTAAAGGGGCTATCAGATCTTAGATATGATTCTTCAAAAGTCTGTGATCCTTGTCAATTTGGCAAGCAACATAAAACTAGCTTTAAATCAATTAATGAAGTTTCAAATTCTAATGCATTACAGCTTGTGCATATGGATCTTTTTGGTCCTTCACAATCTGGAAGCATTGGAGGCAAATACTATGTATTTGTTTTAGTTGACGACTTTACTAGATTTACATGGGTCTACTTTCTCACAAAGAATTCTGAAGCCTTTTCCTATTTCAAAGATTTTAGAGCCCAAGTGAAAAATGAGAAAAACCTACCATTGATAACTATTCATAGTGATCATGGTGGTGAATTTCAAAATTCTGATTTTGAAACTTTTTGTAGTAATAAAGGTATTACTCACAATTTCTCAGCTCCAAGAACTCCTCAGCAAAATGGTGTTGTTGAAAGAAGAAATCGTATTCTTCAGAAAATGACTCGAACCATGTTGAGTGAATACTCAATTGCTAAGCACTTTTGGGCTGAAGTTGTTAGTACTGCCTATTATACTATAAATCGTGTTTTAACTAGACCATTTCTTAATAAAACCCCTTATGAGTTATGGACTAGCCGAAAACCAAAAGTTTCATACTTCAAAGTTTTTTGATGCAAAGTATTCATTTTGAATACAAAAGATAATCTACACAAATTTGCACCAAAATATAATGAAGGAATATTTCTAGGTTATTCTAAAACTTCTAAGGCTTATAGAGTTTTCAATAAAAACACTTGTACTGTTGAGGAAACAGTACATGTAAAATTTGAGGAAACTAATCCTTTTGTTTTCAACCAACCTAATCTTACATCCTCAGATGTGTTTTCTAAAAATGTTTATCAACCATTATTAGAAGATCACTCTGAAAAGGAAAATGTTCAAGAAAGTATTCCTGAAACATTTACCACAGAACACATTCTACCATATGTTGATGAATAGGTTTTACAAAACCCAAATCAATTGTTTCTTAGGAATCATCCCAGTGATAACATCATTGGTGATATAAATCAACCTGTAAGAACTAGAAATTCCTTAAGAAATGAAATAGAACATCTTGCTTTTATTTCCCAATTTGAACCTAAAATTCCAAGTGAGGCCTTAGGTGATGATGATTGGATCAAAGAAATGCAAGATGAACTAAATGAATTTGAAAAGAATCAAGTCTGGACTTTAGTTGATAGACCTAAAGAAACAACTCTAATTGGTGTAAAATGGGTTTTCAGAAACAAGTGTGATGAAAATGGAATCATTGTAAGAAATAAAGCAAGACTTGTTGCTAAAGGCTATAATCAACAAGAGGGAATAGACTATGAAGAAACGTATGCTCCTGTAGCTAGACTTGAATCTATTCGTATTCTTTTAGCCTTTGCAACATTTTTCAATTTCAAACTATTTCAAATGGATGTCAAATGTGCTTTTCTAAATGGTTTTGTTCAAGAAGAAGTTTTTGTCGAACAACCACCTGGTTTTCAAGACCCAAAACATCCTGATCATGTTTTCAAACTTACTAAGTCTCTATATGGTCTGAAACAAGCCCCTAGAGCATGGTATGATAGACTTACATGATTTCTTTTACAAAACAATTACACAAAAGGTATAGCAGATCCAACCCTTTTTATGAAAATGGAAAACAAAAATGTTTTGATTGTCCAAATCTATGTTGATGACATCATATTTGGATCAACTCATAAATCTTTAACTGATTCTTTGGCAAACTTAATGAAATATGAGTTTGAAATGAGTATGATGGGTGAGTTAACATTCTTTCTAGGTTTTCAAATTTCTCAAAAACCAGAAGGAACTTATATATCTCAACATAAGTATATAAAATATTTACTCAAAAAGTATGGATTTGACAAAACTAAAAGTATTAGTACTCCAATTGGTACCTCAAATACTCTTGATCTTGATGAAACTGGGAAACCAGTAGATCAAACAATCTTTAGAGGTATGATAGGAAGTTTTCTATACTTGACAGCTAGTTGACCAGACTTGATGTTTTCTGTATGCTTATGTGCGAGATACCAATCTAATCCAAAAGAGTCTCATTTAAAAGACGTAAAAAGAATCTTTCGGTATTTAAAAGGCACTATGGAATTAGGTCTTTTTTACTCTTCCGGGAATGAATTTGTTTTAATTTTTTTTTCAGATGCTGACTTTGGTGGTTGTAGAATGGATAGAAAAGGTACATATGGAACATGTCATTTCTTAGAAGATTCCTTGGTTTCTTGGCCCTGCAAGAAACAACACTCGGTAGCACTATCCACTGCTGAAGCTGAATATGTAGCAGCTGGAAGTTGCTGTGCTCAAGTTTTGTGGATGCAGCACACACTCACTGACTATGGTTTGAGTTTCTCCAAAACTCAAATTCTTTGTGATAATACAAGTGCCATAGCTCTTAGTAAGAACCCAGTACATCACTCATGTGCAAAACACATAGATGTTAGGCATCACTTTCTTAGGGATCACACACAAAAAGGAGATATTGTTTTACAATTCATCGGAACGCAAGAACAACTTGCTGAAATTTTTACAAAACCTTTACCTTCCGATAGATTTGAATTTATAAAACAGAAGCTAGGAATGATTACATTAAAATAATCATTCATATCTACTTCCTGTTTTACATCTCTCCTAATAGTAAGAAACTCCTCGTAGAAAGGAGGAGAACATTTCTTTCTATGTTTTTTACTTTATTTCATCTCATCTTATGTTTTTCTCTGATATGTGTTTTCTGTTTATCGTATTGACAATTTTATTGTAGCATTCATTTTTTCTGTTTATCGTATTGACAGTTTTATCGTATCGACCTATTATGGTAATGATTTTCTTTTCCATCTTATCGACCGATGATGGTAATGATTTTCTCTTCCATCGTACTGTCCGATGATGGTAATGATTTTCTTTTTCATCGTATCGACCGATGATGGTAATCAAATTCTTTTCTATCGTATCGACCGATGATGGTAATTAATTTCTTTTCCATCATATCAATCAATCATGGTATTGAATCGACAGATGATGGTATTGAATTTCTTTTCCATCGTATCAATCAATCATGGTATTGAATCGACCGATGATGGTATTGAATTTCTTTTCCATCGTATCAATCAATCATGGTATTGAATCGGCCGATGATAGTATTGAATTTTTTTCCATCGGCATGTCGTTTGATAATTCTATTGTATTTTATTTCGTACGTTTGTATTTTCTTTTGAAATCTATCGAAACCAACAATTACCTTATGTTCTCCGACAGGTATTTTTCATTTTTTTTAAATTTTTTTACTTTGTTTTAATCCTAACCATTGATCTGGTTTTCTCTAATCTTGACCGTAGAAGATCAACGGTTACCCTTTTTCGACCGTAGAAGATCAAACGTATCCCCATTATCGACTATAAATAGCCCCCTCCCCTCCCCAAACCCACATTGGTTTTTCAGGATTTGAGGCGAAGCTCTACTCCACCAGCTATAAATCATCGTACGATCTTCTCATCAGCATCACCTTTATGTCTCAATCCTCTGCTAACACTCCTGCCGAAATGTCTTCAAAGACTTTTACAAAGAAAGACTTTAACAGAGAAAGGTTAGTATCTCGTGACTTTTTCGATACGTACGATTCCACAATCAGGAGGATCATTTTGTTTCAAGGGTGGGAACATCTGTGTGTTGAAAAGCCTGATTCTCAAGATCTGGTTCTTTTTGATGGAGTTTTTCAATTTTACAAAACCATTTCTTTTGACAAATACATGACTATAAACTTTGCTGTGTATGATAGAAAATTGTCTATGTCTGTGAAACAAGCGGCACATTTTCTGAATGTTTCTGTAGAAGGGGATTATTTCTGTCCATCTCACAAACTATCAGAGGAAGTTGGTACGTTTAATAGATAAAATGCTGAAAAGAATTTGTTTGTAATTAATGAAGAAAAGAGAAAAGTGTCACATCTTTCTCCGGACAATTGTTTTGTGACTTTATGGATGCAAGGTTTTCTTATTCCAAGAAAAGGGGATAGAGAAACTCTGAAAGTTTCTGATATTTTCATGCTTGACTATCTTGTGAATATGAGAAAAGTGAATCTCATGGGGTATGTTTTTGAAACCATTAAGAATGTCAAGACAGGAGGGATTAAGTCCCAGATGATTATGTATCCAGCCATCCTTACAAAGTTCATTCTTGAAAGTATGAAGTTTTGTAACATTCCTTTGAAAGAAAACCCCATATATCTGAAGCCTTCTTGGATTAGCAAAAGTACGACGAAAAAGTTGAATGTTTGTTTTGATCCAAACTCAAAACTTTTTGTCAGAGATGTAGAAGCTGAATTGGCTCAGAATCAATCGGCACCTATGCCGGCCAAAGATTTTCAGTCTACTGGTGTAACTCAAAAGTCTGATCCGCAAACCAGTTCAAAGCCCAATAAGAAGCCGAGGTACAGTAAGGAGGTTGTAGCAAAATGGAGAAAGGATAAGGAACAGAAAAAGGAAGGTGATCCGAAGTTCGGTCTTGACCCTGCTGAGGCTTTTGCAGAAAGAGTAAGGGTAGAAGAAACCCTTCAGGCTGAAAAGAAGAAGAAGTTTCTTTTGAAAAGAAAGGCTCAGGACTTTGATGTCTCTAAAGTCTTGAAAACAGTTGAGGAAGCTAGTGATCAACTTTCCACAGAAGTGCATCAAGATCCCATCGTACAGAATCTCCCTGAGAAAGAAAAACAAAAACAAGTGATAGAAGAGATAGAAGAAGTTGAAGAAGAAGAAGGAGATTTTCTTTTAGAATTTCTTCAAATTTCAAAGAAGAGTAGAGAGGAATCGGTTCAAAAGCTGAGTGAAGGTGTTCAACAAACTCCTCATGCTGATCAAGCACGATCTCTGGACAGAATGTCATCTCAAGAAAATAAAGGTGCTCAATCATCTCACACAGATAAAGTTGTTTTCATTAGTGACAGAGTAGAAGAAGAAAGAAAGAAGAAAAAAAAGCAAAAGGAAAACAGCCAGTTGTTGACTCAAGCAAATCGTATGAACTAGCATCGTACGATGAAGATACTGATTCAGAACATACAATCTCTCTCAAGAAGAGTGATTACATTGTTCATGTTTTGAGAAGGGTTGAGAAGACCATTCCATATTTCCTGAGGCTGGAAGGGAAGATTTCCTTTATTACTGAAAATAAAAAGAAGAAGTTTGGCTCTTTAAAAGAATTGAGGAAGAAATTTTTATCAGTAGAAGCCGATTTGAAAGTTCTTTCAGAAAGTTCGGTTTCTCATAAGAAGGCCTGAAATAAGATTACCAAGTGGTCGTACAAAACAGAGAGCTCAATCAATGATCATGAAATAGCTATTGAAGATATAAGAAGGCTGTCAAATGAGCTTATAGTTGCTTTCAATAATCTTGACAGAGAAACGGTTGAAAGGTTGAATCTTTTGTCTTCTCAACGAGCCGATGTTCCTTCAGTAAAAGATTTGCAAGAGAGAATGAATGTTTTTCAATCTGAATTCTCGAAGGTTTCATCTTTCAAGGATGAAATGGTCTTGTTGAAGAATCAAAATTCCGTGTTATCCAAATATAACAAGAATTTTCAAAACATAATTGATACTCTTGAATAAGTAATCAGAGTCCAGGAAGAGACTATCAAGAATCAAGATCAGATTTTTGCGGACCAAGAAGAGATTCTCAGAACTCAGGGCGAATCTATTTTTGAAGACCAGAAGGAGATTAAAAAGATGAAGGCAGTTCTTCATGAGCTCATAAAGAAGGATAAGGAAAGATAAAACAAATTATTGTTATATTTTTTTTCCTTTGGAACATGTCTGTTTTGTAATAAATGTTATAACTTTTCTTTTGTCCTGCATCTTTTTTTCTCTCTAAAATCTTTCATGCAAATCAAAGTAACCCCATTCTTTTTGTAAACCAAAAAGGGGGAGAATATTATAAAAGGGGAGAATGTTATAAAAGGGAGAATGTTTCACGAAAGGGGAGAATATTTTAAAAAGGGGGATTGGTTTAATCAAATGCTTCGATGTCAAGGAAAAACTATGAATAAAATCCTTAGGAAAGTCCATACCTAAGGGGGAGTTATTTGTATTCAAATCCTTATTCAGAAGAGTTTCCAATAACTCAGGGGGAGATAAGTATTTCTTATTATATTTACTTTGTGTGTTGTGCTTTCCAAAAAGGGGGTGATTGTTGAGTCAAAAGTCCTCTTTTGACTTCTACATCATGTTTTGGAAATCACAAATGTATTCTACATCATACTTTGGAAATCTCAAATGTATTCTATCATATTTTGGAAATTACAATTGTCTTTTATCATGTTTATCTTATCGTACAATGGTGATCGTACTGACCATATCGTATCGTACAATACTGATCGTACTGACTCTGTCAATCGTACCATACTGACTCTGTCAATCGTATCGTACTGACTCTGTCAATCGTATCGTACTGACTCTGCTATTCAGATGTTCATTACTTGTTTAGGTACTTTTTCAAAAACACTTATTACATTTTAATCGTACCCATGCTTTTTCATTTCTATATATCTTATGTCCTAACAAAACGATGTCATTGAGTTAGTTACAAACTAATCAAAACGATGTCGTGCTTTCTGTTTCAATATGACCGTTGGAGACAATATGACCGTTGGAACCCGATGCCTATAAATAGGAGGTCATTTGAAGCTGAGAGAAGTATGAAGTGTGGTGAAATGAATTAAGAGACTTTGTGAACTACCAAGATTATAGAGAGAGACTCTGTGACTTCTCTCATCTGCCTTGTGCGTCCGATCATCGTATCGAGGGCTGCCGGGGATAGGCAGACAGACGTGTCGATCATCATATCGAGGGCTGCCGGGGATAGGCAGACAGACGTGCCGATCATCGTATCGAGGGCTCACCAAGGTGTTGGTGAGACAAACCTTTTATCCTAGGTGAAAGGATAACCCTTCTCTTTGGGTTAAAAGAATTGTAATTCTTTTACATTTCCATTGTTACTTGTATTAGAAAGGAATTTGTATTGTTTCCTTTCTTCTCTACATTTTCAATTGTAATTGTTTCAATTACAATCATTCTATTACATATTGTATTGATTGATTCTATACGCTTTAAGGTAGAATCATTCATCTTTGTATTACTCTGATTATTGTGTTCATCTTGAATACAATTGTTTTACATTACATTAGTATTACAATACATCATACCTTTTTTACATTCAATACAATTGTGGGTGTTTGTATTTGTATTAGTTTAAGATCATTTAAACTAATCTCTTAGTTGCTAAAACTCAAAGGTTTTTAAACCTACAATTCACCCCCCTCTTGTATTGTTCCATCTAATAGATATACATATATTTATATTCGATCCAACAATTTTTGATCAAATCAGTGGAGTCCGATGGTTTTCAAAAATCAATTTACAGTCAAGGTATTATCAGTTGATGGTCCAAGAAGGGGATGTTCCTAATACCTCCTTTGGGAGCCGGTATGAGAATTTTGAGTATATGGTCATACTATTAGGCTATACCAACTCTCATATTGTTTTTATGGCATACATGAACTAGGTCTTTCATCACTTATTTGATTTCATCATAATCATGTTTGTTAATGAAATCATGGTGTACTACATGATGGTGGAAAACCTTGGATACCATTTAAGATATTTTATGGGAACCCTAAAATATGATGTACTATATGAAAATATCTCTAAATATTAGTTCTAGATTCTTCTAATATTTTTTTTGTCCATGTTATTTCAAAAAAATATTTGTATAGATCCTGAGAAGATCCACAAGGTCATGTCTTGGTAGAGTTTTGTGAATGTGTTTGTGTTCAAGATTTTTTTTTCTTGGATGTAATTTATAAAAGGTTTTTTTCTAGACATATACCTGATAGATTCTTTCTTAAAAGAGTTGAATCAGAAAGGGGTGAATTTTGAGTCGATTAAAAATTGAAAGAACTATTTTGATGTGTTTCTGGTTGATTTGACATCATCTTTAGTTTTGATTCATATTGATCCTTGGAAGGGTTATATAGTGTAATTTGATTTCATATGTGTGGGGTTGGGGTGTGTACTGATGCTGTATGATCATATGGTTCCCTATGGCTCTTATAATCTATTCCCACATAAGAAGACTTATGCCACCATTAACATAGAGTTTTTATTTATGATTTATCTGTTGAATTCATGCCTCCATTACCTATTTAGAGACAGATGTATGGTCTACTATGAACATAAGATCTTAAAGTATATCTTCACTTATAGAGACATGAACCTCAGGTAGACACTATTTGGATTTTTTTTGGAACATGGACTTTTTTACAAAGACTATACTCCTGAGAACGGGAAAGTGGTCACTAATACCATGAGTAGAATATTACTAATCTATGAAATTAGAGAATTAGTGTATGAGTGGAGTTTGATGTGAATATTCTTTGATTTGATTATAGAGATGTTTGAGGATGGAGAATGTGTGTCCTTATCCCATGTTCTGGTGACACAAACTCTTATTGATTGGGTTTTGGGTGACAAGGAATCAGACCTAAACTACAAGAATATTAAAAGATTTCTAAATGATGGGGAGACCTCATGTGATTAGTATAAATATCCTTATAGTACCCCATTTTCAGGAAATGATTGGTGGTTTCTTTAAACATGATTCATGAGGTGATTCACATGGGGAATTATTATTTTTGGTATATTTACAGTGGGACTACCATGATGTTTTATATTATGTGGAGTCAGTACTGGTGGCCCAAAATGTGATTGTTCATTGTCTTTTTTATATCCAAATTTTTTACATTCCAGATAATCAATGATGAAAATTAAAGGCCAACCAAGATGCTTCAGCCACTTCCAATCCCATTGTGGAAGTAGGATGAGATCTCCATAGACTCTGTTATTGGTATAACTTGTACTCATAGTGGGAAAAATATTATTTTTGTGATTATAGATTGTTTGAAAAAGTCAACCCACTTTCTTCTGATTAGGTAGTCAATGGAGGTAGAAGAGATTGGGGATTTGTATGTCTGAGATTTTCCTAGGCTTCATGGGGTGCCTTCAGTAATAATTTCTAACCATGATGCCTATTTTACTTCTCTGATTTGGAAGAGTCTCTAGTAAACTAAGGTAATTTCATTGAAGTTGAGCAGGGATTATCACCCATATACTAATGGTCATACTGAGTTTTCCATCCAGATACTTGTGCATATGTTTCATGTATTGTTTCTTGACATTAGGAATTCATTGTAATAGTACCTATCATTAGTATAATTTTAATATAATAATAGTTTTAGGTCTCGATCAAAATGGAACATTTTGTTGCATTTTATGGATTGTTGTGCCAGCATCCATAATGTTGGGATATGCTTGGTAAGAATTCCTATCTTGGATCATTTTCCACCTAGTAGATGATAGAGAAATTATAGGTGATATAAAATAGGTTAGTGAAAACTTATAGTATCCAAAAATCATATGCTGATAATCATCATCACCCGCTAGAGTTGGATTTATTTTGATCAGGTGTTCCTCCAAGTATTTGTTTGAATGGGGTGACATTTATTAGAAAGTAAGTTGAAGTTAGTGCTTTTTCATATTAGGTCATTTCATAATGTGGGGAAACATGGGAAGGTATTCTGTTGGTTAGACATTCTATTGTAGCTGAAAGTGATCCACAACATCTTTCATGTATCCCTATTTAATAAGTACCATCCTGAACCATCTCGTGTTATAGAGTGGGAAGACTAAGAGTTAGTACCCAAACCCACCATATGTACCATAATATTCATATCGTAGACTATTAAAATATGATTATCCATGGTTATCCTATCCCATTGGTCTATTTGATTTAGAATTTTGTTGGTGATATCTATAATACATTATAGTGAGAAGTTTCAGTGTGAAAATAATGGCCTAACTTGTTCTCTTTTGAAGAGCCTTGAGGAAATTATGGGAGTAGAAAGTGGTATGGTGTAAAGTAATGTAGAACCCATAAAGTTATTGATATGATTTGTTTTGAGAAATATTTATTTATTTGTATATTTTGTGAGTTGATGTTCAAGAGATTTGATTTTTGGGAAAACAATCCCCGGTTAATGGTTGGCACAATGTTTGTGAAACTTTGTGTCTAACCATGCAATGCGTTTTTTGGTAGAAGGAGTTCTAATTGTAAGAGAATTGTTTTTATAACCATGATAGGATCTCTAGAAACTATTTAGGTTTTTTAAGGAGATAGTGGCTCTTGCACAATTTGTTCATGGTTTGTATGAACATACGTCCGAACCCTATTGTGTCTCCATATCATTAAAAAATGGATTTTGATCATTTTCCATTATGAACTCTATATGTATTCACCCTCATTTATCTCCTCAATCTTGCACATACAATATCCCATACGCTGTTGCTATCCTCTGTTGGGTTTCGGTGGATTTATTAATTCTTTTTGAGATTTCATTCAAGGTAAGCTTCAATTCTTCCTGATTTCTCCTTCCTTTCTACTTGTTTATCCACATTTATATTTTTTTCATGCATGGTTGAAACTATATCATATGATTTTTTTAAACATAGGGTTGTTGATATGATACCTTTATATTTTAAAAGAAGAACATAATGTTCGATAGCATATACAACATGTAACACCGATCATAAACGATCGTGAAATATTATTTATTTTAATGATGGCCATTAAATTCGAGTCCTTGGATTGGTGGGTATGAATAGGAATATCCAGATTGTAATATAAATATATATATTTATATTTATATTTATATAGGTCCTACTCAATACCAGTTTATTTGTTAATTCTTCAGAAAAAACATTCAATTTTTATTAAATTCAAATGATTCTTAAAAAATATGCTTCCTTCAAAAATAATTTTTATTGATTTTTGTGAGAAAATATTATATTTATTTTTTTACATTTAAAAAATTTATTTGAAAAAAGAAACATATTTTTTTAAATCATAATATTAAAATCATATTAAGGATTTATTTGTTAATTTTCCAAAAATATTTATTTTTTAATGAATAGAGAAGAATACCGATTTCTATTGAAAACTATATTTTTTCAAGAATTTAAAATTTTAAAAAAATATCAAATATTTAAAATAAAAATTAGTACTCTTATATTATTATATTATGTTTATTGGAATCAATTTTATGGTTGAATTTGGGTTAAAAACATTTTTATACATAAATATAATTTTTCTAAAAAATTATTCTTCGTTACATTTTGTGGTTTTATCATAAATTAATTTTTTTAACTTCTATAGTTTTAATCCTGGGAAATGGACACCTTGTATTTGATGCACACACTAATTTTTTTTAATACGTACCATTTATTTTTGGAAAATATTAATAATATCTTTAGTAAATTTTATTACCACAGTAAAGGTAAAAATATTTAATTAAGGTAAAAACATAGTGTTAAGGTCAAAATTTTTTATCATAAATTTTATTGGATGAAGGGAATTCGATCATTATCACCTTAGGCTCAAGATTTTATTGATTTATGGACTCAAGTATATGGAAATGACCTATATAATAATGAAATTAATGAAAAATACACAATTTCACTATCATACTTTAAAATATCTTTTTTTATGTTCACATAGGGATAAAACATGTTTTGAATGATTATTAATGGTTATTTCGATAAAAATGAAATTATTTTCATGATGGTAGTTTATTTATAATTTTTATTAATTATATAATTACCTTAAATTCTTATGCAACACTGACATAATGATTCCACAATTAGTAGAAAAAATAACATTAATGAATTTAAAAATATTAAAATTAATATAATTTTAGTGAGTTATAGTGTTCAAATAATTTTATAGATGAATGTTACATATTATTATTTTTTTAATTAGATTATATTTTAATTATATCTATCTCTTGGTGTCTTTAAGGTAAAATAAAATGAGTAGTTCCAAAAAATGACATTAGCGACATTGTTTGAAAATAATATTTTATTAAATTATTTTAAAAATCTTAAAAATATTGAAATAAGAAGATGTGGATAATATATTCTCTATAATTTAATCCATTTTCCATTTATGAGACAATTTCACCTTATATGTAATATTATAGCTATTTAAGAGTGGAACAGGCGTTATGACGGTCAAGGTTAAAATAGGTTAACTAAGGGGTTAAATCAAAAGATAACATTTAAAACCCCACATAAACATGTAAAAAATTAATTGTATGATTTTATATCAACAAAATAATACCATATATTCAAATATATTTCCATTTGTAATAATTTTAAAAAATAATAATAATTCTATATTTTAATCATTTATGAAATTCTAAGAGTGCCCCTCCCCTAACTTATAAAAGGGAATCCATAATTTCTCTTATTTACACTACTTTGATACTTATAATTTGACCAAAAATTACGAAATTACATTATAAACACCAATATACAAATTCTAGAGGTTTTTTTACTCCCAAAATACCTTCACTATAATCCTTAAGAGGAGATCAAAATGAGTCGTTTCAAAGAGGCAATCTAATTAATTGATCACATTCTTATTTACTTCTTCTTGTACCAACTCAATATATAAAATATCTATCACAAAATTATATATTTAGTATCAGAAAAATAATAAAATATTATTATTATTATGAAACCATGATTATACACCCCCTTTCCTATCAAATGGGAAGTGAATGTATCACTCGTGCGTATGTACGGTGTACAGTCTCCATGTAGCAAAATAATTAATTTTTCATCATAATATTTTATGGATGGGTACTATGACAAGTTTAATGATTACCTATGATATTTATGATATAATTATTATTCTAGACTAATAATTTAATATCTACCTTCTTACCTTCCAATCCATTGGGAAATAGTAATATGTCTTATTAGAACACGTGGACTTCCACCTCTATTAGGTGATGCGATTTTTTTAATTTACTCTTTACATGAATGATAATTAGGATTTATTTTATGAGTATATATGATTTATATTACATAATAATTATTCTATAATGATTGATTATTATTTTACTTTCTTCCATTCCATGAATCAAAATGTGAAAACAATGTTCATCTGTACGTTTGTCCTACCATCAACATGAACGGTGTATTTAATTTTTACATCATCATATTTTATGAATGAAAATAAATTTATATATAATGAATTTATATTATATTTATATAATTATTTATATCTTGTGTATGATGTAACCATTATGAATGTACAATGACCGGAATAATCAAACTAAAATTATTATGATAAAAGGAAACAATCACACATATAAATGAAGATTTCAAAAAATAATTATTGAAAAATATGAAATAAAATGTTATAAATGGATTATATATGATATTATATGAATTTAAATCATTATTATATATATTTATAATAAATTTTAATTTATTTTAATGGAGTATGAATAACTTTAAATGAAAGTGGAACTCAAGTTAAGAGTTTCTCCTCTCACTTTTATTTTCATGAGACATATACCAAATTCAATAAATGTTTACTTTGTGTAGAGTATATACCGACCATGAATTAATTTTATGATTATTATAAGTAATAATTTGTAGATTTAAAAATAAATATATGTTTCTCTCCTTTATGTTTTTTTATTCAGAATTTAACAAAGTTATACTTGTTTATCATCTCAAATTGTATTCTATGAGACATTTGATATATTAGCAATCTATCATATTTTATAGTGGTGTAATTAATGACCATGGACTTTTTATATCATGATTTTTTCATTTAAATTATATTTAATGTTTTATTTGATCTTATTCATTCATCTGGCTTATAACTCAAAAGTTACCAAAGCGGTAGGGTTTTATGTTACAATCTCATTGTTTGTTGGGAATACTTATGTTTAATTTATAAGGATGAGATATTATGGTATAAATATCAATAATCTCATGAATTTTATTCTAATATGGTTATTTCAGTAGAAGAAAATTTTTCCTTTAATTTTAATCACTTTAAGTACTCATGATACTTGAAGAATATTTTTAAGGAAAAATTAACTTTATTTCTCTCTTCGGTCAAAAGTCCTTTCTCCTCGATGTTGATGTTTTCTAAAAATGTTTTTAATATTATCCTATTATACCTTAAAGTAAAATTTACCCATGACATAATTTGTAAAAAAATTCTTAATAGAAATAATCTTTTCATTTTTCAAAAGAGGTACATTTTTTTGACTTTTTTAAAAAAGTATGAAAGTAATTTTTTCTTCTAAATTGTACACTATGAATATAATTTACCACCCTCATGAAAAATCAATTATTTGAAATTTACATTTTAGGTTTTAGTGATTATATTCAATGAAAATGTATTTATTAATATAACTTAATTTTTTATATAGTAATATATGGTTTAAAAATGGAATGTGTATTTTCCTCAAAAAAGTTTATATGTGTCCTTTAAAGGATTTTTTTATCAAGGATGAAAACCATTGAGTTACCTAATATTTATTGGTGATATGATATAATAATTAAATTATCATTATTTCTCTATATGTTGTGTTATTATGATGAAAATATATTTAAGAAATCCATTCCTTTTCCATGGGTAGGGTTTTGATGACTGATGAAATATTTATGAAACTCGTTTCATTTCCATGGTGTGTTCACTAGTGAAATGTTTATGAAACACATTTTTTTAATGGGTTTTGATATGATGAACGTTTTAAGATATTTTGTCATAAATCTATATGAATTTATATATGTGACTGGGGAGCTCTAAAGTATATATCCCTCTAATGCATCGGGTAATAATGAATATCTCATGAGATGAATTGGACCAGAATGGGGTGTAAACCCCATTTTGTATGGGATTATATCCCTTATGATAGAATTGAGAGTGAAACTTGAATACTAAGATAGTTGGGATACTAATACTAATCCACTATTATAATATTATAATTGATCCTTGACTACCATAGAAATTATTTTATATGCTTATGTTTATGCCATGAACTTACGTATTATACAAATGTTATTCCATAATGGCTCATGTTCTTTGATTCCATATTGATTACAGTCTTATAAAATTTAATTATTTGTTCAATGACTCAATATTATGATATTTGATATATAGGGTATGGTTTTGAAATGTTAATATCATGTTTTAAAAATTTTATACTCATATTTTTATTATGTAGTCATTGATATCTCCCCATTTTATCCATACTGAGCATCTGAAGTTTCCATTTATTATGTTTCCTTCTCCCAAAATATGATGAAAGGTTTTATGTATGATGTTTTTAATAAGGTTACTAGTTATTAAGAAAAAATTTAGAGAAAATTTAGACATTTTATGAACCAGTTTTATCTGTATCCAGGATTCTAAAGACACTAAACCTATATGATCCTCATGAAGGTTTTTAAAATGAAATGAATAACCTTGGATACTAAATTCTTGAGGTCCCAACATCCATATCTGATCCGAGATATGGCCACTACCATGTGGTATCCATCCCACGACTAAGCCACCGCCCCCTACCGCAGTCCGAGCTGGAGTATCCCCATAGCCACTGATCCGATATATCTCACACCCCTCTGGCTAAACTAGGTGCCACATGGGTGGACTACTCTATGAGTTAAACCATTACATGTATTCCTTGGTTTTGTGATCCTCCACCCCAGAAATTCTCAACCGTTCCTATTAGACATGACCACCCAAACTGGCCTAGAATGATCTGACCAGCCATCACTATTGGGCTCTCACCTTTCCAACCTCCTTATCCTGTAGCTGTGAAAGATTCTGTACACCTCCACTCACGGAAAGAACCGCATCTACTTGACCTCGTGTGCTACCCAGTGAGGATTTTCCCATGTCATTGCCCCTGAATATGGCCACCACCTAGATGCCAACTGTTGGAAACCCCCTACTAGAAATGACTAACCACTAGGATCAGACTCATTAGTTAATTCATATCCAAGAAATAATAGCCCATAGAACACTTCCTCATCATGTCAATATACCATGACTAAGGAACTCCAATATGAACCCCCTAGACGATCAAGTAGCCCCCATGAAACATGACTGAAACCCTATCAAGGTTACCCCATATATGTTTGGCCGAACAACGTGGCTTCGTGGGTCCAGTTTGATCTGAACACCCCATAATGTGATTAAGCAGGCCAGCCCGACCCGGAATGGGTATGGTTGGGCCTTCCTATCCCAGAAAAGCCTTGTATGGGGTCTTTCTAGCCCATAATGGGCCTGTTCTAGGATGGATTGGTTCCATGGATGGCGTGTTGGTGGGTAGGGTGTTCCATGTAGGCTGGCTAACCATGGGTGGTGGAGGAGGTTTGCTGGTCTTAGTGGTCTCATGTCATAAGTGGTGGGTCCAAGTAAATGATGTCTTAAGAGTTTTTTTATTATAATATTATTAGAGTGTTTTTTATTGCTATAGACTTATTACATTGTCTTTTTTTAAAAAAAGAAGGCCTTCCAACCACTATATTTTTTCCAGTATAAGAAATTACAACCAAAAAAATATTCATTATCCATGTGTTTTTTTAATATATTATATTTTTTTGACATTATGGAAAATAAAACTCTCTCACTATCAAAAATCCTATTAAAATGGGAATTATATTTTAATTTTTCACAATAGTTGAATATCTAACTGGCTAGAATATATTTTTCTTGTCACCTGAAGTTCAGCCGGTGTTTGGGAAATAACCAGAATTAGATAGTAGACTTTCTTAGGGTATAAAACAATATATATATATATATATATATATAAATTATTAAATTTTAACAACTGAAAACAACCTCTCTCTAAACATAATTTTTTTGAATGGCCATAACATGTCCATCCGAGATCAGATTGAAGCACTGTCAAATTCATTGGGACCAAATTAAAACCACCACATAATTTCATGAAAATTAATTTTATATTGGATATGAAAATTCATGTGGTTGATTTGATACTAATATTTTGTACGAGGGTGTGTAGGAGATGCCAGTGGGTTGGGGATTTAAATTTTTTATCACCTGTATAATGAAAATTTATATCTCTGCTGATTAGAGTATCATTAGATGTTTGAAGATCTCATATCTATTTAATAAGAGCAATAATTAAAACGAAAAAAATACCTTATTAGTGAACAAAGAAATATCAACTATATCTCATCACCAGAAACCATTATTTGAAGGATCCAAATCCAAAACCCTATAGATTTCCCACACATGCTCCGAGAATCCACACACTCACTATTCATTGAATTCCTGGTTCTACAACCGAGCTTCGATGATTCCTTTAGCATCACAACTACCACCTCAACATAGTTCGATAGATCCGTCGATGGAATTCTTGGATTGGTTACACGAAGAGTGACTTTATCTCTCTAAAATGTAGTAGGATAGAGAGGCTCTCATACCATTATAATGAGAAGCGCATGGAATTTAGCATCTCTCTTGCTTATATAGTGAGATGTTCAAATACCTAGAAAGTGTTTTTTGACCCTTAGAAATAAAAATCCAACCAATTAAGAAATAAATAAATAATTAGGATGAACTAACTACATCATAAATATTATTTATATTTTCTAACATAATTTTAATACATATTAAATATATTTCGTGATAGAACTGAGTTAGAAACTTGAATCATAATTCCGGATAATATTAAAAGATCCTTGAATATTAGTTTTTTTCATTAGAATAATATTAATCATTATATTTTCCTAAAAACATGTGAATTCTTTTAATAAATAAATTAAACCTAAATATATTATACTTGAATAATAATGAATTTATTTATTTTATAGTGATCAATAATGATTAGAAATCTCCCAAAACCATGTTCTATATACATATTCACCAGAATAGGGAATATTATTGAATATTATATTATGTATGACCCTCTAGGCCCTAATCTCGATAGCAGTGAACAATATTCACAATCCAAGAGTGGATTCTAGAAATCCATCAAGACACCTAAATAGATACGTAATAGTCATAACAATGACAACCATACTACAAACACACATTGTGTAATATAATCTCTTTATCTTTATATATCTAAAAAAGAGGGACACAACCTTTCTTGATTTATTATTTTTTGATCTAAAGAGATGGAATTACCTTCGATTGACATGGAAATGGATTTATGATGGTATTACCATCCTGACCAAATAGTCCCAAGATATTACTTCCTCAGCTGGGAATAGAAAAATTCTCTCTTGATCATTCAACCAATTCCATTACACCAATGATGCACCGAACAAAATCTAGCTCACCACAAAATCATTGTTATGGTTTTTTCTTCGAGTCAAAGTACATGATCAAATGAAACACATTGATAATGATATCTTGTCAGGAGACCAATACACATGTCCATATATAGAAAAAATCAATGACACCTGAAAAATTTGGTGTTCTTATTGGTAGGTCTATTTTCATGATCTAACCTACCATAGACCACCAGGGGATATTTTAATGATAAGTAGACTCAATGCTTATGAGCCCCCAATACTTGATAGTTAGAAAACAACTGTGTCCAGTTTGTATGATATGTCTAGACCATTGGGTATATATTTAATACTAATGTAATTTCATCTCGAGGTTCTCATTATAGAATGAGAGTTGCTATAACCATATGATATGAAATTAATATTTGGACATTACCATTTAAATAGTGGATACAGAAATATCTACACTATAATTGTAAATTTACATCATGTATAACTCACTATATACATGGTATGGTAATTAAAATGTATTAAACATGTTGGGTATTGGGAACCCACTATTACAAACCTCCCAATTACAATAGAGACAACTTGATAACTATCCTTGTTAACTAAAGCATAAAAATATCATGTTTTTTCCTAAGTCAAGGATTTTAGTTATTGGGTCACCCACGTCTCTATTGCATAGAAATTCTACAATGTGTGACCTCACCTCCTTGAGTAAGACTCCTTATGAGATGTAAACCCCCATGCGTATATCCTTTTTCCCCTATATAAACATGACATCTTAGATAGTACCAGTAAAATAATTATCATCATGAGTATACTTCACTTACTAGGTTATATTCCATGAACTGGAATTTTTTTATATTATACACTACTTTTTAGTATGCTTAAATGATTTTATGTACTCAATATTTATTGGAATGTATACCGCTAGCTTGTATGATAATTTCATGTTAATTACCTTATCCAGAATATGATATTAGATCATATTGGTCTAATAAAGAATCTTTTTTCAGTATAAATCTAGTATCTTTTCTTCTCCACATACTAGGTATATATCCTATGTACTAATTCAAGTGAAATTGGATAGTTCTTGACTGCATCCATTGCATCTTTCCCAGATATAACTGATATTTTTATTTTATAATGTAAATGATGGAAATATCATATCTTGTACATATCATTGAATATGTTATTGATCCATCTAGGAAGCATATGGAATTCAACTAACTACCTTAATCTCATCCTATTCTCATTAATGTCTTCTTATAGAGATTTATTCCATGTGACTCTGGAAAAAATTCTATCTCGAATTGTTCCAACCAATATTTTTAAATCCATCATTAGTATATTATAAAATTGACAATGTATAAGAAACCATTAGATATACCATAATAGATCTTGTTCCCTAGAACATAGGTTTCTACTTTATGTTAATCCCTCTCATGTTTTTAATTTATTAATAACTATGAATTAGACCAATAGTTGTTTTCTATATGTTACCAAACCTATTTTAGATAAAAAATAGTGAAGGTAACACTAACCTCTTATGGAAACACAAAATTGATTCATTAAAAATGAATATTCTATAATATTCTTTCTTAATATAATCCAAAAAAAATTAACTAACTTGTACCACATATTGGAATTCTATGATGTCACCATCCCATTCTAGTTGTATCTTATAAAAACCTTCCATATTTGGTGGTCTTGACATCCAATTACCAATATTATTATCATAGAAATTACTTATGAATAGTAATATACTAATGGATTTAGGAATAAGGAATAGGAATTACCAATAACGCTTTATAGGTATGACACTTGTACCATCCATGTATAGCTTCACTTGAATAATTGCCACAATTTTCAAAGAAACAATCCCCTTGTACTTTGATACATTGAATCCATTACTGAATTTGAATTGGTCTTTTCAATTTTAGATAATTTTAACATAATTATAACAAGTAGTAATTATTATTATCAATTATAATATATCATAGGAAATGGAGAATATAAAAACCATCACAATAGTTTCATGATTCCTATGTAGTATGTATCTCTGGAGCATTCTCTTCCACACCCTTGTGGAATTTATTCCTATATCAACAATTTGGTCATCTCTATCATTAACAAAACCCAATTCGATCTTTATCCCACAATATCAAATTGGGATGTGAATTATTTTATATAAATATGGTATATAACTTGACTATATCTTTATATATCACAGGGTTTTCTATAATATCTTATTAAAATTTTAGATTAATTACTTTGGATGGACATTATGTTTTTCTGGACTAATGTTTGTTTATATCCCAAACAAACACTTTTCATCCAAAAACACATTCTCTTGATATTATGGATTTCCATTACACTATAAATCATATGTTATTCATTTATCATGATAGATGACATATGGTTATGGGAAAATGCTATTATTTTCAATGAATATCTTGAAACACAATATAATTATCTATAAAGAATATAAGTTGCAGCATTGATACTCCTTTTACTTACATAATGACTATGATGTGCATAAGGAAATGTGAATTTAGGAATTAATTCATGATATATATATATTTTGTCAATGTTAACAAGAAAGAATCATCATTGATACTCCTTATTATCATCATATATTTTATGTGTGTTGATGCTCCTTTTCGTTACAGAGTCTAAAGGAATGTAAAGGTAAATACCTTGAACCCAAGGTGATTCATCCTTTAAAGAAACATCATTAATTAAAAAAGGCATGAACCAAAATTCAAATGCACTTGGGTCTCACAAGTTCCAGCAAGGTCGCGTAAGTATAATTGCGCGCTTCCCAGTGGTCACACAAGTGACCTGCGCGCCCTCTTTGAAATTTCACCCAGGGTCTCTCCAGCCTATAAATATCCCTGTGTGCCCCCCATTTCAATGACGGAAAAAATTCCAAAACCCCAGATTTGAGCTCCCGACACCCTAGTCTCTTCTCAAAGCTTCCGAACACTTCTAAGGTAATTTCTTACCTATAATGGAAGATCTAAAGAGGGGGAGGAAGGACTCAGTGTTGAAACTCATCAACACTTGCGCGCCTAGGTGGCCATCCCTTAATGGAAATGGCCACACTTGTGTACCGCCTTATCCCTTCCATATATCCTGCGGGCCTCTCTTCTAGAAGTCTCTAGGGGTAGTATTCAACGCTTGAGCTAAAACTCACCCAAGTTCTACCCTAAGGATTGGCCATCGTGCAAGTACCCATGTGTTGTGGAGGTACACCAGCACGACCAGTACTTGCGTGCCCACCCAGTACTTGCACGCCCACGCAGTACTTGCGCACCCACACAATAATTATGCACCCCTTTCTTTTTGGGTGCCCTTCCTACCTATTTCACCTCTCTCATGCCTATCCACCTATCCTCTTCAAGATTAAGCCTTCATAACTCTCTCCAAAGCCATTTATGGCATGATTTCCTTGTTGGCTTCCTTATCTGAAAAGAATTCTGTGGAATATATCTCAAAATCTAGTGATTTACACATCTTTACATCACTAAAGTTAGAGAGTTCATTCATTCAACCTCGTCCTTTAAAATGAGAGAATCATTAATCTGGGCCTCCTTTTCAGGAATAATCCCCAAGTCCCATAATTTAGGCCTCCTTTTCAGGAGTAAGCCCCAGTCCAAATTCTCATTAATTTGGGAATACTCCTTAGGAGTAAGCCCCAAGTCCTCATTAATCTGGGCATCCTCTTTAAGAGTAAGCCCCAGTCATAATTCCCTTAACATGGGCTTCCTTTTCAAGAATAAGCCCCAGTATCCATGTTCCCAAATATGGGCATCCTCCTCAGGAGTAAGCCCCAACCATGGTTCTCTTAACCTGGGCTTCCTTTTCAGGAATATTCCCCAGTCTCAAAGTCTACAAATATGGTCATCCTCCTTATGAGTAAGCCCCAAGTCCCTTAACTTGGGCCTCATTCTCAGGAGTAAGCCCCAGTCTTAATTTCTCTTAACCAGTCCTAATTTACTTTTGATATGGGCTTCCTTCTCAGGAGTAAAACCCAATCATAAGTTCCCTCCTAACTTGGTCATGTTCCCCAGGAGTAAGCCCCAATATTAGAGTATCCAAATCTCTATAAAGAATATATACCTTTATGGACCCTGTTCCTGGATTTCTTCCCTGAATTAAATCTTAATCTTCATCTATTTGGGAAGTCATACATACTTAAGCCCCACATCATTTCTTATGATTGCATCTTTCATGGCACAATTGTCTGGTTTTACCCATACCTCTTGTTTCTCACACCGATCATGACTCACGTGAGCTTAGAGTGTAAGAGTTATTATGATATCTTTCTTTGAGCCATCAATCAGACATAAACATCATACTCCCTTACTCGAACTACGTGGGTTATAAATTCCTTTTTTAAACAAAGGATACGTAGGTATCCCATCTGTGGGTACGATTCCAACTCTAAAATAATCCATGTCCTTCTGAATGATAATAAACTTCAAGTGCCCCACTGAGTGGCTTTAAAACCAGTATGATCATCATAATGACCAAGATACTTTTATGTATTGAAGGATACAATTGACTAAGAATCTCTAACAAATACATATGATTATTTATCGATGAAGAACCTCGAATACATATAAAATATTCTCAAAATTTCCTAAATATCAATCATTGATTGTAAGATCTAAAGAAAAGATCATTTTATACTTGGTAATGTAATAAGGATTCACGAACATAACTTAAATCTATAAAGACAATCCCATAGTAGACAATAATTCCCCTCAAAAAGGTGTGATGAGTCCGACCTCCCATCCTCTCGACAAATGCAAATTACTAAGTCTCATCAGTTCACAACTAATGAGCACCTACCTTTGGAAAGTAGGTCCAAATGGATATAGAATCATTGGATGTTTCTGGTTCTATGAACAAACCCATTAAAAACCGCTTGGAATGTTTGAATCTTAAATCAATGAGATCATCCCCAATTCCAGAGGAAACAAAAAATGGTGAACCCGACGTGAATCCTTAACCAAGTTAAAGTGATGTTTTACCTATTTGTCAGGCCCTATTTAAATTCAATGAGAGGGACAACAAAACAATAAATAACATATGTTCTTATACAAAAGGTGTATTGGCCAGACTTATCTTGATTATGTCTGTTATATCAAACAGACACTCTTTTCCAAGATCTTCTGCATTATGAGAATGACTTTTCTTAAGATCACATCTATGAGGACCCCTGCTGTGAAAACCTCTGCTGTGAATGCATCTGCTCCTCCTCCTACTGAATCGTCGTCCGCTCTGAGGATGAAATCACTTACTCAGTGTCTTCAACGCTGGGTATCGAATGCAATAGTTAAGGAGTATCGTCAACACGGTACCATTCCAACTCTGGAGGCTGCTCGACAATCCCTCAAAGTGAAAAACTCACCCTGGTCGTCCGGATAGCGACCACCAGTGATCAAGAAGCAGGTGGTGCCAACCACCATCTCCAACCATTTCGGGTCATTATCCCCGGAACGCAATCACCATTCAATCCAATATTATGAGGAGGTGAATGAGAAGGTCCCTTAGGGACTTAATTCAAGGAGACAAGAGTCCTTCCCAAAGGGCTCCTATCAACAATTTCCACCAGACTCGTGTGGCAGTGCGCCCTCAACATGATGAGGGTATCAACTCCAGGTGTTCGGCTCAGGTTCCTCGAACCTGAGCAGGCAAGAAAAACTGCCAAAGGCGAAATCCAGTCAACAGTGAGCAGGTTCTCATCTCTGCCATCTCCGGAGAAGTCCACCAACCTAACTTAGTGGCAAGAAAAGAACGAGCACATACACCCATCCGTTTTAAATCCGCTGTCCAGCATACTCGTTTGGCAACATTACACCAATCCCGCCAGGCAATTCCAGCAGAGTACTATAGACAGGAACATACACCTCTTTATAAATCATCATCTAGTCAGCAGTCTCATCTGACTACATACGATGAATCCCGCGAACCCAATGTGTTGACAACTAGTAAACAGGCACATACACGTACTTACACTCATCAATTCGGCCAGTAGCCTCATCTGTCAGTGTTGAAGGAGGCTCATCAACCACGTTCGGTGGAGTGAAATCAGCAGGAACATACACCTGCTAGTATTGATCAAGCCTACCAACAGTCTCGTTTGGTAGCATTCGTAGAAGTCAGTCAGAAAGCTCCGACGACATAGAGGAGGCAGACTCAACTCTCTACCCCCACACTTGAGTACTGTCAAGATTCACTGACAGGAAAAGGAGTATAGGAGCAGGCACACACACCTACTCCAAACACGAAATGGATGTATATCCCCATTCTGGCAGCTAAAGTCACCAAGCATATTCTATCAATGGTGAAAGAGCAGAAGCAAATCCCTGATCATATTCTAGATGCCTGCCAAGATATTATAAAAGCTTCAGCAGTATCTCAGGGAAAGACAAATAAATCTATCCCTGCCAGTGGAGTGAAACATCAACAATTCACTCCAGAACAGACACACACCTTTGTTCCAGTCCAAGAGGGTTTTGGGTCGTACTCCCCCATATCATACGGACAACCAAGTCAGGCACATACACCTGATTTGAGCGGAGATAATCAGCCCAACCTGATCATTTCTCCTGAGCAGGCACATACAACTGATCATAATAACCACTTTCATCAACAAGTGGTTACCAAAGTGAGTAATAAGGCATCTAAGAAAAAGACCCGCCCAACATAGTCAAGAAATCAAGGGACAATCTGTAACAAGGCCTTACTCGATGATGGAGTTCTTGAATCCCTCAGAAAATTATCTGTTGGAATTCAAGATTCTACTCATTCAGTTCCCAATAGTGGGAACATTAATTTCGAAGGTCTGTATCAGATACTTCCTCATGAAAGCTTGCTTCATGACGATTCGGTCGATCTCGAAGTTTCATCTTCAGATGAGAGCCACAGGAACCCTCTGTGTGGTTAGAAGAAAAAGGGGCAAAATGTTTCATCTTTTGCTGTAACCCACCATGGTGGTCCTCCCCATGATGATAAATTTAGCTGCGAAATTCCTCTCTGCAGTAGTAATTTTCATAGTTTGTAAAATTCTTTAGAGGACAATGTAGTGACAATAAATCCTTCTTATCTTGACGCACTTGAAAATGTAAAGCCAGTCATGTCTGATGATTTACCACTAATAAGTGAAACACTTTCTCAATCATAAGATAGCCTGGGGTGTAGGTAATTCTCTGAACCACACCTGCGTCGTTCATCTTCTAGTTTGATCAGTGAATTCTCTACCGATCTTGTTGAATCCGATGGAGCAACAAGGAAGAAACAGCTCTGATCTAATCATGTAGAAGAATCTTCATTGAATGATGAAGAGGAAGTACTGAATATGAGAAAACAACTGGAAAAAGGTGAAGTTCCAGTCATGTTTTGGCCTTTGGCCAACTCTCAGTATGATATTCTAGAGATGTTTATGGAAGATGGAATTCATGATATTCGTCTCAAAATATGGAAAACTCTTTATCAGTTTAAAAAGAAAATATTATCTTATGATAAATATGAAAATCATATCAAGATAATAGAAGGGTTACAATGCCAAATTGACTTGGCATCTCTCTCAGTTTCTCAATATCTGAAGGTTGAAAAGCAGCAGAGAGCCCTTCAGCATTCATGCCTTGGCGCACTAAGAAGATTTCACCAGTTAATTGCCAATGCCCCATCTGGTATTCATATCAGGGGATGGGGTGTTCATGGAGTGCTACATTTCACTGTACTCTCCAGTTAGCAAAGCCCACCAAAAATGGTCTAATGCAATGTTATTGCCCATGGCCAGCCACAGTCAATGGGTTTTGTTTGTAATCAAAATCATTCCCAAGAACAGGCTTCAACTAGTTCCTCTCAGAATCAAGCATACAAAGAACAAGTTGTTGAATTAATCCTGTATCAAGATAACGAGGATATTGAACATTCCTCTCATTTGGAGCAAGCACATCACCAAGTGACAGAAGTGTCATAAATCATCCAACAGTCTTTTGAGCCGGGTAATAAAAGTGGATGCAGGTTGATGCATCCAGCTAATTTCAGGACTAAGGTCCGCAAGATCAGGAGAGCTTTCAAGAAGGTCTTAGATATAGCAACTCAAGAGCCACCCCATCTTTCCAGACTGGGGACTCTTTTAACTCAACCCTTGGAATCAACAAATAGGATTCTAGGAGTTGATTAGGAACAACTCCAGTCCACCAGACTAGGGACTTTTTCAAATCATCAATCTCTTCCTCAGAGAAATTCAGTCTTCTCTCGATTAGGGAAGAAGCCTCAAGAGGAATGAAGAGACACATTATCAGGAGATTCCCTCCAAATTATGGTTCATCAAGAAGTTCCCGAGGGATCGAATCAACAAAAATCAATGTATCATCAAAGACATGGAAGAAGACAATATCGCAGAAATTCTGATATAAGGGATGCAATGCATTATGAATCAATTAATGTCATCAATGCCGTTGTTTCTGATCCACCAGATGAGGTTCACTCAGAGGGATCAGATGAAGAGGATCCTACTCAAGAAGTTGTACGCACAGACACAAATGAAGAAGCTGTGCGTACACAAAATCAAAGGATTACTCAGAACCTAGGTAATCCTTCAAGTAACCCACATCCCCCTCTCTAAAAGGTATCAAAAAAGGGTAAAGGAAAGAATCAGGTTACATGACTTTCCTCTGGATAAGGTCAATCGCTCTCACTAGAGAAAATATTTTCAAAACAAGAGGAAGAAATGAAGGAATTGAGGAGGTTGAATGCAGAACTACTTCAGGGTAGTCTTCCTCCTAAGCATGCTAGAGTCAGTCAGTCAAAGGAATTTGTTGTGGCTACTGAGATAGATCAAGAATATCCTCCTTTATCAATACACCCCCACAGGTCTAATCCTACGGGTCAAGTGCAACAACAATTGGCGGTGCTACCATCAGTTGCAGTATCAGCCACCACATATGTACCAACTCCAGTCATTGCACCTGTTCAGGTACAAGCTCAACCAGATGTTTCTCAAAAGTTAATAAATACTATTGAGTCATTAACAGCTCGGTTGGAAGCTATGGAGGGAAAGTGTGCTCAAATTCAATCAGAAAAGAGAGCTTACCCTGAGTGGGTTGATGCAATTCCCCCCCCCCATCAAATTTTGAAAGTACCACATTCCCAATATTTAATGGTTTGGGAGACCTAGAGAAACACTTAACACATTTTGTTTTGTGTTGCGATCCAATGATGTGAACCCTTCAGCAACAAGAAGAATGTAAGATCAGGTGTTTTGTACAGTCATTACAAGGACCTTCTTTTGTTTGGTACACAAGCTTGCAATCCCGGTCAATTACCGGATGGGAGGATCTTTTCCAAAAATTCCTTCTTTAGTTTAGCTCAACGTTGCCAAAGACAACAGTTTTTGATCTTACAAACTATAAGAAAAGGGAGAATGAAAGGGTCTCAGATTTCATTACTCGCTAGAAGGGATTAACATATTCTCTAAGCTTAGAACTCCCTCAAGAGTAATTGTTTCCAATCTGTGTGGAAAATTTATGTGATGATTTGCATACACCGCTGATCCCTGTGAAATACACAGGAGGGTTTCGAGACCTTAATTCAATCGCTCAACAGATTGAAGATTCTCTTATAAAGACTAAGGATAAAGATCCTATAATTCCATCATCTCCAAGAAGGAGAATGGGTAAAGCAGAGACTGCTACAATTATGCTTAAACAAGCACCTATACCTGCTTCTACTTCAAAACCTTCTTCTTCTCGAAGGGCTCCACCTCCTGAGCATCAGAAACAGAGGCCTTTTCGTCAAGATGATCAAAGAGATCAATGATGGAAAAAATTTGAGAATATAAAGAGAAAAGTTTACTCTTTCTGAAATGAACAAGTTCCTGGTTAATTCATTTCAGCTCTGGAAAATAATTTGGTTCAATTGCCAAGGACCAAGAGGCCAAACAAGGAAAGAGATGAAGACCGTCCCAATTATTGCCCCTTTCATCAGATGTTGGGGCATCCCATTCAGGAGTGTTTTGTTTTTAAAGACATCCTTTAAAAAATGGTTGATTTGGGATAAGTCAAACTGAAAGGTTCTTCAGCTCAGGTAGCATGTGTTAGTGCTATAGATCTAGAGGAGGAAGGCGAGTGTCAAGAAGTCAAGAACCAAAATGCACAAAAATATGATGATTGGATGGTCAGAAAGACGATCAACCGAACTCATGCTATTTTTCAAACACAATTGAATAAACCAATTGTGTCTTCTTCCATGAATTACGTAGAAAAACTCTCTTCATCAGAGGGAAAATCCTCAAATAAATGGCATAATTCAAAGAAAGAAAAAGAATCAGAAGAAGATGAGTATGTGCCGAAGCCCAAGTTGTCCTTTACTCTGGCAGATTTTATGCCATCTACTTCAAAGCAACGGGCACCGCCCCATCAAACGGAACAACCTAAATTGGCTAGTCAGATAGAGTCTTCATCGGATGAAGAGTTAATCTTCAGTTCTATTAGTATGACTCACTTAAAAGATCCTTATGCCAGTCACAATTTTGAATTTGATGAACCTGGGTTCCCTGTATCAAATAGAGGAATCAGAGGAAGTTCCAGAGGCTCAGGGTATAGGGGAAGACGTGGATCTTTCAGAGGACACTTTTCTAATTCTAACCCTGCAAGAACTTTGTATGCGGTAGAAATTCATGGTAGAGCTCTTCAATGATCTCAACAAGAATAAGAAAGTTCTTCTACACAAGGAAGATTCAGTCCTAGCATAGTTATTCTGAATGATCAGTTTGAGGTTCCACCTTATTCTTCTCAGCAAGTAGATAGACCTAATCAGTCTAATCTTCCAACGCCAGGAGTATTACAAACTCCTATCCCGGTACAAGATGCATCAACTTCGAAAGCATCAACTTCCAAGGAACCTGCTAAACCACATGTTTTCATTGGGAAACATAGACCTTTGGATCAAAAGTATGATATATTGAAACACTTGTCCCAATTACCGGCCAAGTTATCAATTCCGGATGCCTTGAATTTATCAAAGGATCTTCGGGAGGCACTCACTGAGGCTTTGTCAAGTCTTGAAGAGTTTGAAACTGAAACTGCTGCAGCCGAAGCCTACCATGTAGAGAATAATCTTGCAGAATTCCATGCAGTTCTATCTTTCACTGATGAAGATGAAGATGATGTCGTGCATGGACATATTAGACCTTTGTACTTATCTTGCAAGGTCAATGGTGTAGAAATCTGAAGAGCTTTCATTGATAATTGTTCAGGAGTCAACTTGATGCCCATTCGTACACTTCGTCGATTGGGCCTTAAGGAATCTGATTTATCTCTTTCTACTATGATGTTACAAGGATATGATAAAAATGAACAAGAACCACTGGGTGAGATTACAGTCAGAACTCATTTGGAGATCTTGTATCCAATTCAGATTTCATGGTTGTTGATCAAGACTCAGCCTTCAACATCTTTCTTGGAAGACCCTGGCTACATCAACATTGGGATATCCCTTCATCATACCATCAATGTCTCAAATATTGTTTCGATGGTCAAGTTGGCACATTATATGGTGATAAGGCACCGTTCAAGACATGTGAATCCCAGTACATTGAGGTGGAATTCTACCATATGAAGGGAAAGGATGAATCCACAACAAAGAAGATTACCAAAGTTAATGCTCTATATGGTTTGGAAAAGATTCCAGTAAACCCATTAGCACATGTGAGTACAGATTATGTATTGCCTATCAATCAAATCGACATGATGGACCCAAATCAAAATAATATTATGGGAACCTCCATAATGTCAATCACGATAATCAAGCCAGATTGCATGGGAGAAAGTGGTGATTCACCAAGCAATGATGAAAGCTCAAATAGAGATGTCTTCATTTCATCTACTGAAATCCAGAAAGTCTATACTTCACCAACCAGGCCAGAAGAAGTTATAACAATGTTAGAGGTGAAAGATGATGTCGATTCTCAATACATTATCTCCTTTTTATTACCCAAAGAATACCCTTCATCATCAATCGGGTCGGAAATGGAAGCTTCTTCTTCAAGATGTGCAAATTTTAGCGTTTCTTCTGATCATGAAAATTCTACTTCATCATCTACTATGAAAGTAGAAACAAAAGAAATAACACATGTTGATGAAGAAGAGGAAGATCTCAGGGATGCTCCTCTAGCATTTGAAGAGGGTATCTTTACCACCGTGGATGAACTAAGAGAAATAAATATGGGTACAAAAGAAGATCCACTCCCCACTTTAATTAGTGCGGCTATGAATCTTGAAGAGCAAGAGATGTATATTTATTTTCTAAAGAAAAACCGAGATATATTTTCTTGGAACTATACAGAGATGCCATGGATTAATCCAGATGTTGCCACTCATCATTTGGGTTTTCCAGAAGAACATCAAGGATTCAAACAAGCTGCTAGAAGAACACACCCAACCTATGCTTCAAAAATTGAGTCTGAAGTGGATAAGCCTATCAAATCTAACTTCTTCAGAGAAGTTTAATATCCCAAGTGGTTGGATAATATTGTACCAGTGAAAAATAAGAATTGGAAAATTAGAGTTTTCATTTATTTCAGAGATCTTAATCATCATTGTCCTAAGGATGATTTTCCAGTTCCGATTACAGAACTATTAATTGATGCAACATCTGGTTATGAAGCACTTTCCTTCATGGATGGATATTCCGGGTATAATCAAATCTGAATGGCTCCAGAAAATGAAGAATCTACAGCCTTCAGAGTCCCTCAGGGTGTGTTTTACCATCGGGTAATGCCCTTTGGCCTAAAGAATGCAGGCGAACAGATCAGTGTGCCATTCATCGTATCTTCAAACCCGTTTTAGGGAAGTTCATTGAATGTTAAGTGGATGATTTGGTGGTTTAATCACTTGGATGATTTGGAAATCATATTCCACAAACTTCGACAATATAATTTGAAGATGAACCCCTTAAAATGTGCTTTTGGGGTAACCTCAGGAAACTTTATCATCTTTATTGTATGACATCGTGGTATCGAAGTCGATCCTGAGAAGACAAAGTCAATACTTGGTATGTCACCTCCTCAAAATTTGAAAGAATTGAGAGGACTTCAAGGACACTTAGCCTATATTCGGCGTTTCATCGCCAATTTAGCAGGCAAAATTTTACCCTTTACCAAATTGATGAAGAAGGGAGTCACTTACCAGTGGACTGAAAAATGTCAAGAAGCATTCGATATTCTTAAGAAGTATCTCTTGAGTCCATCGATATTAATGCCACCTGTTTAAGGAAGACCACTTATCCACTATGTGATAGCTTTAGAGCGATCATTTTGTGCCTTTATTGCTCAGAAGAATGATGCTGGGAATGAAAACAACCTCTACTATCTCAGTCGGACTATGCTTGAAGCCGAAACCCGAAATTCAAATATTGAGAAGTGCTGCCTAGCATTAATCTTTGCAGTTCCGAAGTTGAGACACTACCTGCAACATCACAAGGACCAATTGGTATCTCACAATAACCCGCTCAAATTCATCCTTAGTTGTCCAATGCTTACAGGACGTCTGGCAAGGTGTGCAGTTATTTTGCAACAATTTGATATTCAATATGTGTCTCAAAAGGTGATAAAGGGCCAAGCTCTGGCTGATTTTCTTTGCTGAACACCCTTCAGTGGAAGACACATCTTCATATATTGAACTCCCTGATGAGGAAGTCTTCTCTATTCAAGAAAGTATTCAAACATGGGAAATATACTTTGATGGTGTTTCCAGAAGTCCAACAGGGAGGAAAATGGAAAATCCTAAATTCAACAATGTTGGCTTAGGAATTGAGCTCATTTCTCCTGAAAAGGAAGTTGTACCTTATTCCTTCTCATTGTTGGGAGGTGGTACAAATAATGAAGCAGAATACCAAGATCTCATCGTAGGCTTGGAGTTGGCGCCTCAAGCACAAGCAGATCACTTAAAGGTGAAAGGTGATTCAAACCTGGTAATCAAACAAGTCAATGGGGATTTTTCCATCAGAAAAGAAGAACTAATCCCTTTGTATGATTATGTTAGAGATTTAATGGAAGAATTCTCTTCATAAATGACATTTTCTTATGTCCCAAGATCACAAAATGCCCAAGCTGATGCACTGGCTAATATAGCCACAGCTCTGGAAGATCCAAATCAGGACGAGACAACCATCAGTATTGCCCACCTTCGTACAATTTCACCTTATGTTCAAATCAGGATAGAGGAAATCAATGAAATTAGTCCCATTCCTAAACCATATGGTCATACTATTGGATGGATGACACCTATTAGGGAATACCTTCAAAATGGAATACTTCCACCTGATAAAGCCAGGAAAAAACAAATCCGGTGACGTGTGGTCAATTTTACTCTTTATGATGGCCCAGATCACCTAGAGAAATTTTTTTAAAAGCGTGGTTTTGATGGAGTTCTCTTCAGATGCATTGATGGTGAAGAGACAATGGCTGTCATGAAAGAAGTGCATGAAGGAGTTTGTGGTGCCCACCAGTCTGGACATAGACTGTCTGATCAAATTCGAAGGCTTGGATACTTTTGGCCTTCAATGATACAAGATTGTATTGATTTAACAATGAAGTGTAATTCATGCCAAGTACATGACAATTTCATTCATCAACCCCCAGAGTTGCTTTATACAGCTAAATACTCATAGACATTTTCCACATGGGGAATGGATGTAGTGGGACCTTATCCTTCGGCTACAGCCAAGAAGTTTAAGTATATTATTACTGCTACTGACTTCTTTTTCAAATGGGCAGAGGCAATACCCCTCAAAGAAGTTAGTTATAAATGCATTGTTAGATTCATCAAGTCTAACATCAATACCAGATTTGGTGTCCCTCATACCATATTGACGGACAATGGCACCAACTTCTGTTCATCCGAGGTGAGGAAGTTGTATCAAGAATACAACATCAAATCCAACCATTCATCTCAGTATCATGCAGCGGCCAATTGCCAGATAGAAGCTTTCAACAAGACTATATCAAATATAATGCAAAATATGGTGGATAAAGATAAGAATTCATGTCCTGATAAACTCTTTCATGCTTTATGGTCTTATTAGACCACCGCCCGCACTACAACGCGGTCAACTCCATATTCATTGGTATATGTAATGAAAGCAGTCTTTCCAATTGAGGTTCAACTACCCCCACTCAAAGTATCCATTTTTGATTAGTCATCTATAGATGAACAATCTCAAAAGAGATTGGATGAATTGGAATGGTTAGATGAGAAAAGATTGTGCACCCTGCACCACTTGGAAGTCTATCAGAATCGAATAGCACAAGCTTTCAACAAAAAAGTTCGTCTTCGTTCATTCGTTCAAGGAGAATTGGTATTAGTTCTCAGAACTCCAATGATACCAGGAAAGAAACCTCCCAAGCTTGAACCAAAATGGGCAGGACCTTATTCAATACATAAGGTCTACTCCAATAGAGCTTATTCTTTAATCTCAATGGATGGAGAACTCATCACTACTCCAACCAATGCCAGATTTCTGAAGAAATATTTTGTATGAACACAAAATACATCTAGGGTCCATGCATACGACTTTAAACTGTTGTAACTTAAGTCCAACATGACATAAAACTGTGACGTCCTAACTACATGACGCTAAACTATAAATAAGTCCCTTACATCCAGCAAGATGTTTAACTGCATAACCAAAGATCCATGCATATGAACTTAAACTATTGGCATTTCTCTCGTCCAACATGATATTAAACTATGTCCCTTTCATCGTCCTATTCGACGTTAAACTATACAGTAATGGTCCATGCATATGACCTTAAACTATTCTCACTTTCGTCCAACATGACACTAAAACTGTATCGTCCCTTTTCGTCCAGCATGATGTTAAACTATGAAAAAGTCCCTAATACATCCAACATGACATTAAACTGTGTCCTCTTTTGTCTTTAATACATGACATTAAACTACACAGTTCCCCTTTTTTTTCCAACATGAAATTAAACTGTATTGTCCCCATCATCCTAACTACATGACGCTAAACTGTACAGAAATCCCTTAATACATCCTACATGACGTTAAACAGTATTTTTTTCCCTGTTAAATGACAATAAACTGTGCAACACCAATAGTCTTCACTGTAATATTTTAAATTGCATAGTCCCTTCATATGTCCTACATGACATTAAACTGTGCATCATTAGGGTTGTTGCTACCTCTTGTTTCTCACATCGAGTATGACTCACATGAGCTTAGAGTAAAATTCAACCATAACACTTTCTATGGGCCGCTAACCATGCGTAAGTCCTAACACCATTTTTAGGTCATTGTCCCCAAGAACAACTTGATCACTAATTCATTCTTTAATTGAACTATGTGGACTTTGATCCTTGCCTTATAGGTTGGGTACGTAGGCAACCTCCCAAGGTTCAAGCCCAAAACCAATCTCTTCCCATCGGTTCACCTCCATCTCATACGATGTTGATTCATGAAACTACCCCCAGAATCAATATCTTTACATTGGTTCACCTTCGTCCTTGCTATACGACGTAAAACTATACAACATTTCTGTCCTGTAAGACAATAAACTAAAATATTCTTTGATACCCTCACATGAGAGGGAATCATTACTTACATTGATTTTCAATCATGTTATATTCCAAAGACTATGTGCATACATGTCAATACCTGAACCTTTTATCTTGGGTTAAACCTTCATTGCACTAAAGTCCCCTTTCACCCTTCACATGTATGAACCAAATTTGTACAGAAGATATTTCTAGAACTATGTGTGCTTGATTCCCATCCTTATGGGATACGTAGGAACGTTCGAGTGTCCCTCGAATCCAGCCTCAAGTCTTTTGGGCCTAACCCCAAATTCCACTTTCAGTCCCCTGGCTGAAAAGTCCCCAAGAAAACACACACTGTTTATTTCTTATAATGGTCTGAATTCTATTACCCTAAACTAAGATCTCTTATACTCTCATCCCACATGATGTTAAACTATATTTCAAGAACTACGTATGGATTGATTCCTATCCTTATGAGATATGTAGTGAAGTCCAATATTTCAATTCAAGACCCAGCCACAACAAGATTATGGTTAGCATTGATCTATGTATATCTGCATACATTGGAGAATACCCATCTTTATGTTTCATAATCCTAAACTTAAATATTTTCAGATCTTCATTACACTTTTTTCTCAACTTCTGGTCACAAAATGTCCAATTTATGAGAGTTCTTTTTCCTAACTATGCAGCACGTTCCCATAGGTGGCCTTGCATAAACAGTCTATATAATAGACTTTTCATCCAAAAGATACTATCATTTGACTATGCAGCCAATGCCCTTAGGTGGCCCTGCATAATTCAACCACCTAACGGGTTTGTTAAATAATGGTAACTTCATTATTGGGTAGAAAACCTCTTTTGTCCTTGTTGTCTTAACAACAATATGTAAGGATCCGCAAAATAAAAATAGCCATCCTTAACATATTTGTCCCATGTTCTTTTTCATGATCTGAAAATATTCAAGTCTATGGTTTATATTTCTCTTCCCTATGTTTAGGTCAGACCTTCGTAGGAGTGACATTCATCCAGTTCATAGACGATCTTGCTTGGAAATATCTTCTCCATATTCTAGTACCTCTATCCATACAACAAACTCTATGCTTTGGAAAATTTGAATCCCCATAAACTTCCACTAGCTTTTTAGCAGTAGAAAAGTAAATTTCTGATAGTTCTTTTTCCTGACTATGCAACACGTGCCCTTAGGCGGCCTTGCATAAACAGTCTACATAATAGACCTGTCATCAAAAAGATGCTATTATTTGACTATGCAGACAATTCCCTTAGGTGGCCCTATATAATTCAACCCCCTAACGGGTTTGTTAAATAATGGTAAATTCATTATTGGGAACTACTTCTTCTAATTCCTTTTAGCGCTTTTCATATCATTCCTTAGATTCAGATTTTTTTAAGTCATGGTTTACATTTTTTCCCTCATACTTGAGTGTGGTAATATGTTTTCAGATAAATTCTCAAGGAATTGAGTCAATTTTAATCCATTCGATCAAATATATTTTGACCTTAAAAATTTATTTTTTTGTCCAACATGCATGAATTTAAACTGCCCATAGAAGACAAGGGAACACTGAATAAAAGTCAAGTTCCAGCTCACTAAGCATATATTTTGTATGATTTAGGTAATATTGAGAAATTAAAAGGTTAAAAGATTGTAGGGTTATTTATAATAATCCTAGTAAAAAATAAAACTATGCTTACTAGGCCCATTGGCTTATGTAAAAATCTAAAGAAGGTAGCAAAGGAAAATGTGTGCACAAATGATTGAAGATGAGAGTGTTTTTCATTTGATGCACAAGAATTAGAAAGACATCCACAGATTAGAGTCTCTTCCCTTTTCTAAGAAATTACAAGAGGCTGTCAACATAAATCTTCACTTGATGTACAACATCCCGAGCTTCATCAGCAACCACCTGGATTTAATTCATTCAACTAGATACAATAAGAGATGCAGTGATACCAGCTCTTCTTGGAACAATTATAAAATAATGTTCTTGAGTTCAGTTTGAGAGAATTTTCTACTGATCAAACAGTGACTATGTTTCTGTCCAAGAGACTTGGAAGATGGATACATGGATTTGAGAATGGAGAATTGGATGTAAAGAGACATTTAGAGAGATTACTCTTTTCAGATATTGTTTCTAATGTCATGATAATCTTCTATCCATCAACCGAAAGTGGAAAACATATCAGCCCATGGTTTTCCATTTTCATATCTGCAAGGAAATGGAATGAAAGAAAAATTTGAAAGTTCACACCATTGTTTTTGCTCTTAATGCACAGCATAACCGAAATAGAGGAGTAGTAGTGCAGCTGCATCTCAGGCAGATAGTTCTTTGGCTCTGGAATGTTGACTCCTTGCAGATGGCCATGACCATACAGAGGCAGATATATGCTCTGTGGGAAATTGACATGATATTTCTTCAAGTACTTGGCCAAATCTGGGAGAGTTCTCTCACAGATATCATAGTAACCATGGAAAATTATGCCCATCATATCATCAATTCTCTTTCCATCAAGTTCATCAGCTCTTCTGATTCTCTTGGGAGCCATTGAATCTGCATCAAAGTTGAATAAATTAACTCTTAAATGGATTGATTTTTCATAAAATTTGTGATGAAATTCGAAAAAATGGCTAAGGCATTAAGCCGCACAAGTCTAAAGTTGGCACACAAGTATGCATGTGTCACGCAAGTATGGATGTGTCATGCAAGTTTTTGGCACGCAAGTATAACCACGCAAGTCCAAATACATTGAAAACAACGCGACAGTGAAGAAATAGCGGAAAACAGTGTAACTTGTACGACAGAAGCAACTTGCGCTGTGAGAGCTCGAAAGTTTGAAATTCGGTGCTTTTCATGAGGAATGACCACATATATACAGGCCAGGCCACACCCTTGCATGTCGACGCCTGCGCTATCAACACTTACGCGCCACCCTCTGCGTGCTCAACACTTGTGCGCTGCATGTTCCTTGGTTTTCTTCTTTTCCTCAGAGTCACATCCTCATTTCTTTCGGATCCAAATCTGAGGGGGGACTTTTGTTGACCCTCCTTTTCATCACAGAGTCTAAAGGAATTTAAAGGGAAATACCTTGAACCCAAATTGATTCATCCTTTGAAGCAAAATCAAAAATTGACAAAGGCGTGAACCAAAATTCAAATTCACTAGGGCCGCGCAAGTTCCAGCAAGGTCGTGCAAGTATACTTACACTCCTCCCAGTGGTCACTCAAGCGACTTGCGCGCCCTATTTGAAATTTTTCCCAGGGTCTCTCCAGCCTATAAATACCCCTGTGGGCCCCCCATTTCAACGACAGAAAAATTCCAAAACCTCAGATTTGAGCTCCCGGCGCCCTAGTCTCTTCTCAAATCTTTCGAACACTTCTAAGGTAATTTATTACCTAGAATATAAGAACTAAATAGGGGGAGGAAGGCCTAAGTGTTGAAACTCATCAACACTTGTGCGCCTAGGTGGCCAGCCCTTAAGGAAAATGGCCACACTTGCGCGCCGCCTTATCCCTTCCATATAACCTACGCGCCTCTCTTCTGGAAGTCTCTAGGGGTAATATTCAAGGCTTGAGCTAAAACTCGCCCAAGTTCTACCCTAAGGATTGGCCGTCGCGCAAGTACCCATGTGTCGCACAGGTACACCTGCACGACCAGTACTTGCACGTCCACCCAGTACTTGTGCGGCCACGCAGTACTTGCGCGCCCACGCAATACTTGCGCGCCCCTTTTTTTTGGTACCCTTCCTACCTATTTCACCTCTATCATGACTATCCACCTATCCTCGTCAAGATTAAGCCTTCATAACTCTCTCCAAAGCCATTTATGGTAGGATTTCCTTGGTGGATTCCTTATCTTAAAGGAATTCTGTGGAACATCTCTCAAAACCTAGTGATTTACACATCTTTACATCACTAAAGTTATAGAGTTCATTCATTCAAAATCATCCTTTAAGATGAGAGAATCATTAATCTGGACCTCTTTTTCAGGAATAATCCCCAAGTCCCCTAATCTGGGCCTCCTTTTCAGGAGTAAGCCCCAGTCCAAATTCTCATTAATTTGGGCATCCTCTGTAGGAGTAAGCCCCAAGTCCTCATTAATTTGGGCATCCTCTTTAGGAGTAAGCCCTAGTCATAATTCCCTTAACCTGGGCTTCCTTTTCAAGAATAAGCCCCAGTCTCCAAGTTCCCAAATATGGGCATCCTCCTCAGAAGTAAGCCCCAACCATGGTTCTCTTAACATGGGCTTCCTTTTCAGGAATAATCCCTTGTCTCAAAGTCTACAAATATGGGCATCCTCCTTAGGAGTAAGCCCCAAGTCCCTTAACCTAGGCCTCCTTCTCAGGAGTAAGCCCCGGTCCTAATTTCTCTTAACCAGTCCTAATTTACTTTTGATATGGGCTTCCTTCTCAAGAGTAAAACCCAATCATAAGTCACCTCATAACTTGTGCATCTTCCTTAGGAGTAATCCCCAAGATTAGAGTATCCAAATATCCATAAAGCATATATAACTTTATGGACCCTATTCCTGGATTTCTTCCCTGAAGTAAATCTTAATCTTCATCTATTTGGGCAGTCATACATACTTAAGCGCCACATCATTTCTTATGATTGCATCTTTCATGGCACAATTTTCTGGTTTTACCAATACCTCTTTTTTCTCACACTGAGCATGACTCATGTGAGCTTAGAATGTAAAAGTAATTATGATATCTTTCTTTGATCCATCAATCATACATAAACATCATACTCCCTTACTCGAACTACGTGGGTTATGATTCCTTTTTTAAATAAAGGATACGTAGGTAGCCCATCTGCGGGTATGATCCCAACTCTGAAATAATCCATGTCCTTCTGAATAACAATAAACTTCAAGTTCTCCACTGAGTAGATTTAAAACCAGTATGGTCATCATAATGACCAAGATAATTTTATGTATTAAAGGATACCATTGACTAAGAATCTCTAACAAATACAGATGATTCTCTATCGATGAAGAACCTCAAATACATATAAAAGATTCTCTAAATTTCCTACATATCAATCATTGATTGTCAGATCTAAAGAAAAGCTCATTTTATACTTGGTAATGTAATAAAGATTCATGAACATAACCCAAATATATAAAGAGAGTCCCAGAGTAGACAATAATTCCCCAAAAAAGGTGTGATGAGTCCGACCTCCCATCCTCTCGACCAATGCAAATTCCTATGTCTCATCAGTTCACAACTAATGAGCACCTACCTTTGGAAAGTATGTCCAAATGGATATGGAATCATTGGATGTTTCCGGTTCTACAAACAAACCCGTTAAAAACCGCTTGGAATGTTTGAATCTTAAATCAATGAGATCATCCCTAATTCTAGAGGAAACAATGTGGACAAGGTAATGTGAATTAAATAATTAATCCTTGTCTTCCAATTTATTTTTTTCTTGACTAAGTATTATCTTTCCAAAATATGGTAATGAAGTATAACATTTTATACTCATCAAGTATTTCCACTGATTCAAGAATTACTAAACTATTGGTTGAATATAAAATACCATAAACAAGATTCACTCCAAATTGTAATAATTTATCCTTGAGTGCAATGTACATTTTAAATTAATTTTTTTTGTAATACATAACACAAAGTTCAACTAAAATAATTTACTGGAAATTAGAAGTTGTGTGCTTCTCACCACTGACTTCAGAACCACCATTTATCAACCAATTGGAGAGAACACCATAACTATTATAAAGTATTCACTCTTACATGGTTATAATATTAACAAACACCATTTTATAGGCATATTATATTTAGTACTAACAAAGTATTATAGAAACATTTATACAATCGATTATTATATAATAAGAAGAATATATTACTTGCATATTTAATTCAGTTCATTAAATTTAAACATCCATAGATATTATTTCCTAAAATTTGAAGAAAATAAAAAATTATTTAATAACCAACCATTTTTCTTTAAAGAATGCTACAAAAGTTTATTTTATATCCCACATTACATTAGACTTCTCACCTTGTCTTTCAACCTTTTCACCATAAAAACTAAAGATTAATCTTTATTTAATTTTTTTATTGCTTAGAGAACCTTACCTAAAAGGCAATGAAGATTTTACTCCCCACTGATTGATTTTTAATATTAAATGATACTAGAATTTTTGGGTGAAAATGATAAAATAATGGGATGTTTTTAAATACCTTGATATACCTTTAAAATTACACACAGTCAGTCTAATAATCACTCATTCATATATATCTTAACTATCTCCTTGTAATATTCTCAAACATGAGAAAAAACATGTAATAAGATATGTCCTAATGTAGTATATGTAACTCATATTAGATGTTGATGATAGAGTTATGACACAACCATCATATGTAATATACATGAGTCTCCAGTAAGAATTTTTCTCACCCTCACTTCCTAAGATGGTTCAACAGGTATTGGGGACTCCAACACCTTTGAGTTTACAATATCATAGTATTGTGTGAAAGATAATGTACTAATTAAAGGTGTGTGTATATTACACTTGTTATTTATCTTATAATTACCGTAGTGTATCTTGCGACATTACTTTTAATTTTTAAAAATATATAATCTAGAAGTTTAGTATGTTTTTTCTTGATTACTAATTAAACATTACAGATTAGTTTAATCATTAAATGTCTCACACTATTTTATCTAATTTTAACAACCCTCTATACTAGAATCAGAATATTATATAACTTGATTTTCCTAGTGTCAATGATCATTAAAAATCTCCCCATAGTTTATAAAAAATTTCTACAAGGATACATAGGGAGTTCAAGGTAGGTATTTGATCAGACAACCAAATTATGTCTCCATTCCTTATCCTGTTGAGTGAATTACTATATTTTAAAATCATAAACATGATTTACTCAATGATTACCTATAAGAGTGAAACATGATGTCTATAAATACTAAATTCCTGCCATCTTCAATTAAGTAAACCCATCACTATCATAATAAGTCCCCAATAGTATGGGGAACCCTAAACTATGGCTGACAAGCCCTCCATAAACCTATTTGTCTTCAAATTCAAATGAATGAAGGAGTTTTTGACATAATATTTCTTTGATGTATTTATTTTATAAAATAAATGTAATCTATTTCATTTAATCTTTTCATTTTATGTTTTCACGCTCATAAATAAACATCAATAGAAAACATTCATTACATATTTATTCATTTTAATGTTTATTATTTTATATGTTTCCTACTATAATGAAAATGTATTAAATAAAAAAAAATTCATAATGGAAATTAATTACCCAACCAGTCTTCTGCGTCTAATATTGATTGATCTATCAAAACTAAATGGATCAACCATGAAATTGGGGTATCATTCTCGAGTCGTAGCTTGACTCATGATGAAAATCATCTACATCCAGTGTGTCCACTTATCTTCTATATTTCACCTTGACATGGAATAGTTCATGACTTACAACTTCCTCATCATAGTAAACAAATACTTGCACGTAGATAATGGGGACATGAGAGTGAAAAATATAGATAACTTGATTTTATCTAGGTGTGAAAAATCTTATACATATTAAACGAGAAAAAAACAACACAATAAATATATTATTTTAAAAATAATTACATGAATCACACATAAATAAATAAATAGATAAATTAAAATAGACTTACACAATTGGTCAATGCTCAAGATCAATCAGTGGGTTAAAGTAAAACATGATAATAATTCAATGTAATAAATTTGAGTCAGAGGAAATTTATTAAATTAAAATATATTTAAATTCAAATAATTTAATTATATCTAGTCCACTAATTAATTTATCTTTTATTCCAATAAAATAAAAAAATTAATTATCTTTATCCTGGTCAGGCACCGCCTGGACACCCCCACCCGACTGCTCCTACTTCTGGCTGCACAAGAGAGAAAACCCGATCGTGCCATCCCTTGGTCAAGATCTGATCCACATCATGCTTCTAGCTAAGGTTATCCCCATCTCCCATTCACTGGAAAATGTTGTCACAACTACGGGGCCAAACCCATAAAGATCAAGATGATGCTGGTGCCACTTGTCCATGGCCACTGCCTGCTCATGGTCTCAACCACCATCTACGATTCGAGCAACAACCATCATCGTGTGGTTACCATTCTATGACTGAGCCACATCACCCCACCATAGTCTGAGCCAACATCTATGTTTTCTTCTAAGGCCACTGCCTCTGTCGACCAACTTTCATCGTGCCACCCTCGTAAAGATCACTGAGCTCGTGCCCATTTGGCCAAATAGGGTGCAACACATGCAGACCCCTTTGCAAGGTAACCCCCTACCTCAACCTCCTTCAGTTCCATTAGAACTAATCCGCCCCACAATGGTTCTGTATGGGTCTTCCCAACCAAAAACTGGTTTGGAAAGGCCTGCGTGGCCCAAAACAGCCCCACACAGGGTCTTCCAGGCTCAAAATGGTCATGCAGAGTTACGGTCAGGCCCCTAATGGTCCTGAGTGTGATTTTAGGGCATGTAAAAATTATATATAATCAAAAAATAATTTTATTAAATAATTTTATTTTATTATTAAATTAAATTAATTAAATATTGATATCTTTTCAAAATTTAATAATGTAATATTACAGAAAATTTAATTTTATTTGGGTATTAAATTATTTTAAATAATTTATTTTATTTTTTGGAATTAAAATTATATTAATATTGGGAATGAATAAATTATTTGAATTTAAATAATTCATTTAATTTATTTAAACGCCCCTGTACATTAAATTTATTGTAATTTTTTATCTCGCTCACTGGTTTTGACCACCGATAGAACCTCTGTATGTCTGATTATATTTAATTATTTAATTATTTAATTTCATGTGATGAATGAGATTAATTATTTAGGAGGGTATGTGCATCATATTTTTTTCTGTAAAATATTTATAAGGGTCTTCACGTCCAGATAAAAGTGAGTTATCTATATTATTCAATCTCGATACCCTATTGCCAATGTGAGAGTATTGTTTTACTATGGAGAGGATGATGTAAGAAATAGACAATTCCAAGTCGAGGAGAAATATATATAAGTAATGGAACCACTAGATGAGGGACAAGATGCATTTTGAGTCAAGGCGCAAATCCTGAATGGTTCCCTTAAGTCATGGTTGATCCATTAAGTTTAAATATACCAAGAAATATTATATTCTCATGACCAGTATGATAATTTTATTTTCTTTATGCATTGGTTTGTTATTTTACGAATTTTCATGTTAATGATAAATGCATAAAATAATAAAAGAAAGATGCGTAAAAAATAGATGAATGTATTTATTTTAATGTTAAGTTGTAAGAGTGACAACATAGTATGAACATAAGAATAAAATGGATTACAATGGTCGAAAAATTAAAAAGAAAATTATGAAATATTATACCGAAAACACATTTTGTCATTTTAGTTTGAACAAAAATTGGTGTTTGGGGTGATCATCCACCATTATTTAGGGTGATTCCTAATATAGAGGAGTTCTTATGATAATTATGGATTGACAAAACTAAATAATGCAATAATGAAGTAGTCATAAATATCTTAATATCATAGGAAAGCATTGATTAAATCATATTTATTATTTTAGAAGTAAGGACCTCACTTAATTGACCATAGAACCACGAGTTAACACAATGGTCCAGTCAAATGCCTATTTATAAACTCTCAATGTAGTGGTCTAGAAATGATTATAGAATGTGAGGCATGTTTTAAAGGATCCTTTCCAGAATAATACTCATACAATAGAGTATTCTGATTGTATAAAAGTGGTTTTCTAGAATTTTACAAAATTGTTAGAGATATTAAATGATTTAAATAATCTATAATGATTAATAAGTGACCAATATAAAAGAAATAATCTACTATATTTTGTTTTTATAGAAAATGGAATGAAATACCTCAAGTATAATACAATAACATTAGATAATGAAAAATTTCTAAACATGAAGGATTTTCTAAAGAGTAGTAGAGAAATTTGTCCAAAGTAATACGACGTTTAAAAGTCTAGATGTTGGTATCCCTAATACATGTTAATCCAACTCAGGAAGTGATGCTGTTAAAAATTATTATAGGAGACTCATGTATGATGGATATTATTGTTATGTAATAATAAAATCATCAATATCTGATGTGATTTATAGATACAACATTGTGAAATCGATAATTTAACATGTTGTCTCATCTCTGAGAAGCATATGAGGAGAAAGATAAGTGTTTATATAAATAGGGGATGATTAAACTAGATATTTATAAATTGAAATATGGATCAAAATCTTTTAATGGATCCCTTTATCATATCATTTTCACCCATTTACTCCAGTTTTGTTTAAGATTAAAAAATGAGAAGTATGGATAAAATGATTCGTAACCCTCTAGGGAAGGTTTACCATGCTATAAGAACATTAAAGAATGTTTAATCATTGGTTCTTATGGTGAACAAGTTGATAGACAACGTGAAAATTCCAATGGAAAGAGTGATGTCAAAGGCACCTTCACAATACCCTTTAAACAAAGTAGTATTAAAAATGATGTTATTTTATTTTTATATCATGAAACTAAATCTATTGAAGCTTAAATGAAATTAATTGATTCAAAGTAGAAAATTATCACTTCTTCTTCAGGTATATTAATCAATTTTATGTGATTTTTTAATTTTAATTCATGGGTACTAAATAAAATATGCATATTAAATATATGTATTTAAATGTAATTTGAAAGTATAGAAACCTTTCTAGATGTAAGGAGTGTTCTAAAAGTGGATATGAAACACTACAGAAAAAATGGGTATTTGCGACGGGTTATTTGCGACGGGGATAAATCCCGTTGCAAATAGCCCCATTAAAAACTTATTTGCGACGGGGGTATTTGCCCGTCACAAATAAGTAGCCTTTTGCGATGGGATTGCTTTCCCCGTCGCAAATAACCGGCGGCGGTAAAAGGTATTTTCGACGGGCATATTTCCCCGTCGCAAATAGTATGTCGGCAGGTGGTTATTTGCAACGGGTCCCGTCGCAAATAACTATTTAACCGTTGACCGTATTAAATGATGGCTAAGGTATTTGCGACGGGTACCGTCGCAAATAATATTATTTGCGACGGGTAGCCCGTCGCAAATGGACCCGTCGCAAATAATCTAACCTATAAATACCCCCATCTGTTTTTTTCAATCCATTCTCAAACTCCATCTTCTTCTTCTCTCAAAATTCTAGTTCTAGAGTTGAGCGTTTCTCAAGTTTAATTTTTTTCTTCGGAGTTGATTTTGAAGTTTTCAAGAACGATCAGAGATCAACCTCAGATCAATTTTCAAGGTATTTATATTCATTTTAATTTAATATTTATTTTAAATTTTTTATTAGTTTCAATTATTCTTAATTAGTTGTAATTTAATTATGTTTACATTGTTTTGTTACTTAATAAATTTAAATTATTAGTATTGTTCATAGTTAATGGTAATTAGGAATAATTAGTAATAATTTTTAATAATTAAGAATAAATATTAATAATTAGTAATAAATACCAATAATTAGGAATAATAACATTATTACATTATTAGTATATTTTATTATTAATATTAAAATAATATAATTTTTTATATTATTTATACAATTCTCTTTTCATCTGTGTGTTTCTGTCTCCATATGTATTATTTGTATGTGGAGACAGAAAACACACAGATGAAAGGAGAATTGTATATAATATAGAAAATTATATTATTTTAATATTAATAATAAAATATACTAATAATGTAATAATGTTATTATTCCTAATCATTGGTAATTATTCATATAATTACTAATAATTAGTAATAATTACCAATAATTAGGAATAATTACCAATAATTAGGAATAATTATCAATAATTAGTAATAATTACCAATAATTACCAATAATTAGGAATAATTACCTATAATTACCAATAATTACCGATAATTACCGATAATTAGTAATAATTAGTAATAATTAGGAATAATTTGTAATAATTACCAATAATTAGTAATAATTACCAATAATTACCCATAATTACCGATAATTACCAATAATTAGAAATAATTACCAATAATTAGGAATAATTAACAATAATTAGGAATAATTACCAATAATTAGGAATAATTACCAATAATTACCAATAATTAGTTATAATTACCAATAATTAGTAATAATTAGAAATAATTACTAATAATTACCAATAATTATTAATAATTAGTAATAATTACCAATAATTAGTAATAATTAGTAATAATTAGTAATAATTAGCAATAATTAGTAATACTTAACAATAATTAGTAATAATTACCAGTAATTAGAAATAATTACCAATAATTACCAATAATTACCGGTAAATAGTAATAAATAGTAATAATTAGTAATAATTAGGAATAATTACCAATAATTAGTAATAATTAGTAATAATTACTAATAATTAGTAATAATTAGTAATAATTAGTAATAATTAGCAATAATTAGTAATAATTAGTAATAATTAGTAATAATTAGTAATAATTGCCAATAATTAGTAATAATTACCAATAATTAGTAATAATTAGTAATAATTAATAATAATTACCAATAATTAGTATTAATTACCAATAATTAGTAATAATTAGTAATAATTACCAATAATTAGTAATAATTACCAATAATTAGTAATAATTACCAATAATTAGTAATAATTACCAATAATTAGTAATAATTAGTAATAATTATTAATAATTAGTAATAATTAACATTAATTAGTAATAATTACCAATAATTAGTAATAATTACCAATAATTACCAATAATTAGTAATAATTAATAATAATTAATAATAATTACCAATAATTAGCAATAATTACCGATAATTACCAATAATTAGTAATAATTAGTACTAATTACCAATAATTAGTAATAATTAGTAATAATTACCATTAATTAGTAATAATTAGTAATAATTAGTAATAATTACCAATAATTAGTAATAATTACCAATAATTAGTAATAATTAGTAATAATTAGTAATAATTAACAATAAATAGTAATAATTAGTAATAATTAATATTAATTAGTAATAATTAACAATAATTAGTAATAATTAACAATAATTAGTAATAATTAACAATAATTAGTAATAATTAACAATAATTAGTAATAATTACCAATAATTAGTAATAATTACCAATAATTAGTAATAATTACCAATAATTTGTAATAATTACCAATAATTAGTAACAATTAGTATTAATTAGTAATAATTAATATTAATTAGTAATAATTAACAATAATTAGTAATAATTAACAATAATTAGTAATAATTACCAATAATTAGTAATAATTACCAATAATTAGTAATAATTACAAATAATTAGTAATAATTACCAATAATCAGTAATAATTAGTAATAATTAGTAATAATTACCAATAATTAGTAATAATTAGTAATAATTACCAATAATTAGTAATAATTTGTAATAAGTACCAATAATTAGTAATAATTAGTAATAATTACCAATAATTAGTAATAATTACCAACCAATAATTAGTAATAATTAGTAATAATTACCAATAATTAGTAATAATTACCAATAATTAGTAATAATTAGTAATAATTAGTAATAATTCGTAATAATTAGTAATAATTACCAATAATTAGTAATAATTACCAATAATTAGTAATAATTACCAATAATTAGTAATAATTAACAATAATTAGTAATAATTATCAATAATTAGGAATAATTACCACTAATTACCAATAATTACCGGTAAATAGTAATAATTAGTAATAATTAGTAATAATTAGTAATAATTAGGAATAATTACCCATAATTAGTAATAATTACCAATAATTAGTAATAATTAGTAATAATTAACAATAATTAGTAATAATTCACAATAATTAGTAATAATTGACAATAATTAGTAATAATTAACAATAATTAGTAATAATTACCAATAATTAGTAATAATTACCAAGAATTAGTAATAATTGGTAATAATTAGTAATAATTAATATTAATTAGTAATAATTAACAATAATTAGTAATAATTAACAATAATTAGTAATAATTACCAATAATTAGTAATAATTACCAATAATTAGTAATAATTACCAATAATTAGTAATAATTACCAATAATTAGTAATAATTACCAATAATTAGTAATAATTAGTAATAATTAGTAATAATTACCAATAATTAGTAATAATTAGTAATAATTACCAATAATTAGTAATAATTAGTAATAATTACCAATAATTAGTAATAATTTGTAATAATTACCAATAATTAGTAATAATTACCAATAATTAGTAATAATTAGTAATAATTAGTAATAATTAGTAATAATTACCAATAATTAGTAATAATTACCAATAATTAGTATTAATTACCAATAATTACCAATAATTACCGGTAAATAGTAATAATTAGTAATAATTAGTAATAATTAGTAATAATTAGGAATAATTACCAATAATTAGTAATAATTACCAATAATTAGTAATAATTAGTAATAATTAGTAATAATTAATAATAATTACCAATAATTAGTAATAATTAATAATAATTACCAATAATTAGTATTAATTACCAATAATTAGTAATAACTACCAATAATTACCAATAATTAGTAATAATTAGTAATAATTAGTAATAATTAGTAATAATTACCAATAATTAGTAATAATTACCAATAATATTGGTACTATGAAAATAATAAAAAATTTATATAATATTAAAATTATCAATATTTGTAACAGGTTTTGCTTTATTCTCAACATATTTAATTCTTAAATGGTCAATTTTTAGGTTTATCTCAATAAAAAGTTTGCGTCAGTCGTGTATGATGTAAACTCTATAATTATCCTAGCTTGAGTGTTTTTTCTGACAAATTATTCAAAACCAGTAATGCTTTTATATTTTATAGAAAAATATGGAACAACGAGGTCGTCAACAATCATTATTAGGTGACCGCATATGGATAAATCAACATAGAAATCCAAACGGTTCTGGTTTAAATCCAGTATATGTAGATGGTGTGGAGATGTTTTTATCATTTGTGGCATCAAATCCAGAATTTGTTTCAGAAGGCAAAATAAAATGCCCTTGCAGAAAATGTGCATTGAGAACATTTGACACGTTTGACAAAGTGGGGGAACATCTCTTGCGTTTTGGTTTTCAACCAGATTATGTTTTTTGGTATCAACACGGTGAACGCAGTTCCAGAGCAGGTGATACCAACTTGATTCCGGATCCATCCCGGTTTCAAGATTTAGTACATGATGTTGCATGTTCATCTGTTCAACATACAGAAACTCCGGATGATATAACTTCAAATCCTGAGTTGGAACCGTCTGAATTTTATGATTTGTTGAGGTCTGCTGAGGATGCATTATATCCTGACTGCAAGATGAGCAAATTAGAAGCAGTTGCAAAATTTATGGCTATCAAATCAGATAACGGAATGTCAAACACATGTTTTGACCAGATATTTTCTTTTCTTAAAACACTGTTACCCGAAGGAAATGTTTTTCCTGCAAATTACTATGAGAGTTAGAGGCTGGTTCGAAATTTGGGACTTACTTGTCAGAAGATTCATGCATGTTCAAATGACTGCATTTTATATTCTGGGGAAAATGAGTCGTTGGATAGTTGTCCCACATGTGGGCAACTGAGATATAAAGAAGGAAAACACGGGAAGTCTGGTTTGATTCCTGTAAAACAGTTGAGATATTTTCCACTTACATCCAGACTTCAGCGTTTATTCATGTCTAAGAATACTACGACAATGATGTCATGGCATAAAGAGAATATTTCAACCGATAAAGCTTGAATCATCCAACCGATGGTGATTCATGGAAACATTTTGATAGAGTGCATCCATCCTTTGCTTTAGAAGCTAGAAATGTTCGACTGGGCCTTTCCACTAATGGTTTATGTCCTTTTGGATCTTATGGTAGTCAATATTCATGTTGGCCTATTTTTTTAACTCCGTTCAATTTACCTCCATGGATGTTGATGAAGGAGCCATATATCTTTTTGACTTTACTAATTCCAGGACATCCGAAGAAAAATATTGATTTTTATTTGAAACCATTGATTGATGAATTAAATTTATTTTGGAGTACTGGTGTCAGTACATATGATGTTGCAACGAAACAGAATTTCATACTGAGAGTAGCATTGATGTGGACAATTAGTGACTTCCCGGCTTATGGGATGTTATCTGGCTGGAGTACACATGGTCAGAAATCATGTCCTTACTATATGGGAGAGAACAAAGCATTTATGCTCATTCATGGAAAGAAACCTTGTTATTTTGACTGTCATCAAAGATTTCTTCCAGCTGATCATCCTTTTCGCAGAAACAGATCTCATTTCAGAAAAGGAACAGTTGAAAGGGATGGATCTCCAAAAATGTTATCAGGTTCGGAGTTAAAATCAGTTGTATTTTCATTACCTCCCATCACTTTTGGTCCCATAATAAACCAACAGAAAATTTCTGGTTTTGGGAAAGAACACAATTGGATTAAACGTAGCATATTTTGGGATTTGCCATATTGGTCTGATTTGTTGGTCCGACACATGTTAGATGTCATGCATATTGAGAAGAACTGTTTTGATAATTTGTTTCATACAGTTTTGGATACGCCAAGAAAGAGCAAAGACAATGTAAATGCACGTTTAGTTCTTTCCCAAATTTGCAGGCGTTCAGAATTGGAACTGTTTGAGAATGTCAGAACAGAAAGGTTACTGAAACCAAAAGCAACTTATACACTGTCTAAAGAAAACCGTTTATTATTTTGTCAGTGGATTGCATATTTGAGACTTCCAGATGGTTGTGCTTCCAATTTGAGTAGATGTGTAAAGAATGGTCATATTACTGGATTAAAAAGTCATGATTGTCATGTTATAATGGAAAGAATTCTACCCATTGGATTAAGAGGTCTGTTGAATTCTGTGATTTGGGATTCCGTAACAGAAATGTCTCATTTTTTTTCGGGAAATTTGTGCGGCTATAGCAGATTATGATGCTCTAGGAAAACTTGAAAAAGATGTTGTTGTAATTATATGTAAACTGGAAAAAATATTTTCACCGTCTTTCTTCGACTCAATGGAACATTTGATGTTACATTTTCCATATGAAGAAAAATGTGGAGGTCCAGTATAGTTTTGATGGATGTACCCATTTGAAATATGCATGCAAAAATTGAAAAGAAAAGTACGTAACAAAGCATCTGTTGAAGGATATATTGCAGAAGCTTATTTGCAAGAGGAAATATCTTTTTTCTGCTCCCATTATTTTGAATCTGAGTATCCTTCAAAACACAATCGAATGGGACGGAACGAGAGGAATATTGATGAAATCGACAATCAATTATCTATTTTCAACCAGCCAGAGCTTGGTTTTGGTGGAGTTTGTGAACGCTGGCTTTCAGATGATGAACATCATAGAGCTCATACATATGTTCTGCTCAACTGTGAAGAGATGACATCAGTTGTACTGTAAGTGTTTATATCACTTATTCTATCATTTATGTTATAGTAAATAACTTTGGTTTTTATAGGTTGTATGATAATCATATCAAGAAACAAATTCCACAAATTACAGCAGCTGCTCTCGAAGAACGTCGACTGAAAAATTTCTCTCAGTGGTTTCAAAAACTGGTAACATAAATTCTTTATCTTTTAGCAACTCATTCAATGTATAGTTTACTATATTGATAATTATTTCACAAATTTTTAGGTGTCTCGACATGCTGCTAAAATTGACAAACGGCTGTGCGTATTGAGTAACCCACCTTCCAAACTTGTTAAAACTTATAATGCATATGTGGTGAATGGATTTCGATTTCACACACATGCATATGGGGAATCGAAAAAAACAGTGAACAATGGAGTTAGTTTGAGAGGATCTCATCATCGAGAAAATGAAGTTTACTTTTATGGCATACTTGATGAAATCATTGAACTCTGTTATCTTGGACAACATTACATAACCATGTTCAAATGTCGGTGGTTGGATACAGAGAGAGGCGTGCGTGTTCATCCGACTCATGGAATCATCGATATTAAATGTAAAAGTGTTCTCGTAGTAAATGAACCATTCTTATTGGATCAACAGGCACATCAAGTTTATTACACAAAGTACTGTGCTACATCAAGAGACTTGACTGATTGGTGGAGTGTAATAAAAATCAAAATTCGAGACAATCAGTTTAGTCAAAGTGAATGTGCTTTCACTGATGTGCAAAGAATTGAAGTTTTTCAAGAGAGTACTCAAAATCAATCTTTTTTACAAAGAGACATGAGTATCGATGACGACACCCCACATTTAAGAGTCGGTGATGACGATGATGTTAATGATGTCACATATTAATTTGAAATGGTAAGAGACGAAGCAACTGTAACTCGAATGGATATCGATGATGTTGAGGAGGAATATGAAGATGACATTGACATATATGAAGATGATGATGAAGATGAACACTGATAGAATTCCATGGTATTTATATACAATCATAATATGTATATATGTATATATAATAGTAATTATAAATTATTTGCTAACAACATTAACATTTTCTGTTTCAGATGGACGACGCCACATTTCGTGAGTTGGCGGATGCTGACCTGTCTTTCGATGCGGATGCGTTGCTGGCAGATGACCCTCAGCCTGCAGGCGCTCCAGGGAGTACGCGGAGGGGGCACGGTCTTGCACGATTGATGATTCCTGACCCCGTCCCCGAGCGACATCCACATCTTGGGTTTGATCCACGCACACGGAGGTGTGATAACCTGTGTGATAACCTGTGGATTTGACTAAGATTTCATTAATCTATTCACATAATAAATGTTTATTATTTTTACAGTTTTCCGCATATAGCAGTCGGACAGGGCATCTCTATTTTGCGCAACTATTTCTCTCAGCCGTGGACCACATGGGAGCAGATTCCCATTGATATGCAGCAGGCCATGTTCGACCATTGGTTGGTATGTACGTAAATAAATAATTTTTATTTTGAAAATTATTTCATTTCTAACTTGATATTTTTATTTATTTGTAGGGTTTATGGTATCCGATCGAGGATACCATGCGTGACGCCATCCACGAGGCATGGGAGGTGGCCATGCGTGATCGCCTTCGTCAGTTTTTGCACAATTTAAGAAAATCTGCCATGAAGAAAGCAGGAGTGTCAGATTTTGACGAGTCATGTAGAGCACACCGACCAGAGTATATTTCATCCCATGTATGGGATAGATTATGTGCGCATTGGTTGAGTGGTGCCTTTCAGAGGAGATCATCGGTGGGGAGGCAGAATCGGGGGAGACAGGAGGTGACTCATCGATCTGAGATTCGTTCTTTCAGTACTCATAGACAGAATCTGGTACGTACATTATTTATAAATATTTTATATAACTATAAATATTAACAGTTTATTTTTTATTCTTATAGGCTGTCGAGAACCCCGATATTACGGAGTACGGCGTATATTGGAGGATGTATAGTGATCCTGCTACTGGGGAGCTCAGAGGTGATCGTCATCATCACATCATGGTCAGTATTATTTGTTTTCAAGTTTAAAAATTAACTGCATATAATATATTCACAATTTTAATTTTAAATTGCAACTACAGGAGTCATATGAGGCCGCAACGTCACAGGCCCGACCTGAGAGTCAGGCCGAGTCATCAGATCAGACCACTGGCCGTCAGTTTGATGAGGCGGCATGGATGCAGGCCACCCAGTATGCCTTCGAGAAGGGCCGGGTAGTTGGTATCAGCTCTCGACTGACTCCAGGAGATTATTATGGCAGTGCTGCGATGTCGGCGTCCAGCTCGAGAGGAGCTCGTGCATCTTCTTCTGCTACACAGTATGAGGATCAGTTGCGATCTCAGACTGCACTGATAGAGAGTCTCCGACAGGAGCAGGAGCAGATGCATCAGCAGCATGATGAGGAGCGTCGACGCCAGCAACAACAGTACGAGGAGCAGATGAGTCGGTGGTAGCAGCAGAATCAGGAGAAGATGGAGTACATGCGCCGACTCACTGATGCTTTCGGGATGGAGTTTCCTCCACCACCATCTGCAGATCCCCCCCTCCCCCTACTTCAGATTAGAGTTTGTTTTTATGATATAAAATTTGTGAAATCAAAATATGATTTTTTTTCTATTCGTAGTTTCTGTCTCATTATAACATATTAATAATATTATATTTTGAAATAACAATATTAATATGAATAATAATATTATTTATATTTTATAATATTAAATTATATATATATATATATATTAAAATTTTATAATATTATAATTTAATTATATTTTTTTTGTAATACTTGAATTATTTTAATATTTGAATGTAAAATAATTCTATTATTTTTATATTAATTAAAATAAATTATTAATATTTTTTTATTTATGAATTATAATTCTAATATTATTATATTAATTAAATCATTTATTAATATTCTATTATTTTTTATTTTTGAATTATAATTCTATTATTATTATATTAATTAAAATAATTTATTAATAATTTATTTTTTTTATTTGTGAATTATAATTCTATTATTATATTAATTAAAATCATTTATTAATATTTTATTATTTTTTATTTTTGAATTATAATTGGATTATTATTATATTAATTAAAATAATTTATTAATAATTTATTTTTTTTATTTTTTTATAGTATTTGCGACAAGATACTATGCCCGTCACAAATAGTATTATTATATGCATTAAAATAATTTATTAATAGTTTTTTATTTTTATTTTTAAATAGTTTTTGCGACGGGTCCCGTCGCAAAAACTATTTGCGGCGGGCCCGTCGCAACAGGTATTTGCGACGGGGCCCTTCGCAATTACTATTTGAAAAGTTTTTTACAAATATATGGAGTACTATTTGCGACGGGGAGAATCCCCGTCGCAAAAAAAGGTTTTAGCGACGGGCCCATCGCAAATAATTGTTGTTGCGACACCGTTTTCAGCAACGAGCCATTTGCGACGGGCCCCCGTCGCAAAAATCCATTTGCGACGGGATCCTGTCGCAAATGACCCGTCGCAAATACCTTTTTTCTAGTAGTGAAAGTGTGGTTCAAAAGTCTATAGTGAGAAGCACAAAACTTCAATATTTCCATGTTATTTGATTTTAGTGGAACTATTGTCAATTATTACTAAAAAATGTATCTCTCATGTCCATTTTGAAACAAGAAAACATTATTTCATTTCTATAATGAATATTGTTTATGGTGTTTAATACTCAAAAAATAGTTCTGTAATTCTAGAATCCTTGTCCATATGCAGTGAATATAAAATGTAATACTCATATACCCAGTTGTGTCAAGATAATACTTTGTAAAAAATAAATAAGTAGGTTTCAATGACATACCTAGTATGGTTTTAGAATCTTCATAGTTAAAGAGTATAGGTATTATCGACACACACACATGTACATCTTTTTTGACAATGAAACCATTATAAATAAGGGTATGCCATAATGATTTCAGAACAAGTTCACATAGATAGCATGAACAATTTCAAGGGTAAATTAGTTGTATGTATACATCATAATATTCCATTTATTATTTTAGGAATGTAAAAATGATTTATGGTATACAAATGGTCAAAATATATGAGATTATTTTTGGATGGTGTTATAAAGAGTATATTGAATCATTATTCATCAATCAATATAATGTAGCATGGAGTAATTCCTAAACGCACATTACCTTATCCACATTAGGGATATGATTCTAATCAAGATGATCAATTATGAGTATTACATGCTATCATTTATCATATAAATGTATAATGAGGTAATTATTAAGCACACATTTTTATATAAATATAAGATTCATGATGTGAGTTAAAGGAGAATCAATGTTAAACCTCATTTGTTATAGATTCTACCTTTTTTGAGACATGCTATTCAAATAGATACATTATCCCATAACCATATGTCAAATATTACAAAAATGGATATCATATAAGTTATAGTGAGATATAATTCCATTATATCTTAAGAACATTGTTTTTGAATGCAAAGTGTTCTTTGAGGATATAAAGAAACATGCATAATGAAAAAACACAATGTGAATCTAAAGTAATTATCCTAATTTTTTTTGGATATTACAAAAATCCCTATGATACAAATGTTGTAGTCAAGTGATAAAATAAATTTATACAAAAGGGTGCATATATATATGTGAGATAGTGGGACTTATATTGACTTGTGTTAATTCAATACTGAAGATGCATAAGTAGGTGGCATAGGAACAAGTTCCATTAGTGGTGTGGAAGAGGAATGTTCTAGAGACACATAATATGTAGGAAGGGTGAAACTGTAGTTATGGTTTTATATTCACCATGTATGGTGATACATTATTCATTGAGAATTATAATTCATTAAAGTAAGAAGTATATGGAAGTTATATAAAATTTAAATGATAAATTAAGATTCTTCAATTGATTCCATATATCAATATACATGGGGATTATTATTTTGAAAACTGTGGTGGGTATTCAAGTGAGAATATACATGGTGGTAACAATCATGGTACCAATAAGGCTCGATTGCTCATACCATGCCATTATTCACAAATCCATCATATTTTTACTTTTCATAGATATATTTATGATAAATAATTTGAGCATTTAATTTCAAGACCATCAATCATGGAAGGTGTTTATACGGAGAAACTAGAAAAGGATGACGACCCCATAAAATTTCAATAAGGGGTGAAAGTTACTAAAATATAGTTTAGTATTTATGTAACCAAAAAAGAATGGAATATTAATTTGGAATGAGTCTTGTACATATCTATACTAAAGGATAGAGGGAGCTTCATTTTTTCCAAGTATAATATGATGGAAACATATGGAAAAAATCAATTGGTCTTATAGTTATGAAGAGAATGAATGTAACACTCATGAGATTGAATTAATATAGAAACCAAAGTTCTAGGGAATGAGGTATTATAAGGTAGATCTAATGGTTTCTTAGACCAAGATAATAGTACATATACTTACAAGGTATAGAAAATACAAGTTGGAACAATTTGAGTGAGAATTGTTTCTAGAGTCACATGGCATAAATCACTCCAAGAAGACATAAATAGGAATATGAGGATATTAATGTGGTGAGTTGAATTCCATACTCTTTTATAATAGATCAATCATGTATTTATTGATATATATGATATATTATATTTCAAACATATACTATATGTTAGAAAAATATCAGTTATATCTATTAGAAATAAGTAGTCAAAACTATATAATTATACTTGATTAGGTACACAAGATATATATCTGATATGTGGAGAGGAAGGGATATTAGTTATAAGGGGACTCAAACCAGTCCTCATATAAGGTCAATATAATCTAATATCATAGTTGAGATAATGTAACAAGACAAAAAAATCATTCAATCCAGTGGTATCCATGTCTATAAATATTGAGTTCATTGTAGCTTATGAAATAGGTAAATAAGAAGTCTAAAATATTCACTGATTTGTTCCAGTCCTTAGAATTTCACCCAGTAGCTAAAGTATTATCATAATGTAAATTATGATAACTATACCATACTTAATAGCCATGATCTCTTGTTTTGAATGTTTAAAAAAGGCTATAAACTTAGGGATGAAATATCTTGAGGATTCTTACTCATGGTGGTGATGTTTCACATAGAAGTATAGACACACAACAGAGATGTGGAAGACCCAACACTAAATCTGTGACTTAATAAAAACATGTTTTTAATAATGTGAGAAATAATAAGGTTCATTATAAATTTATCTCTAGTTCAAGTGGGAGTGTTGCCAAAGTGGGTTACCTAGAACAAAAATTATCAGTATTTTTGATTACCACACCTTTTTTATAATGATTTATACATGATGTACACATACCATGATAATGTAGATTTTCTGCACCCACTATTTAATGGTAATATTCATAGATTATTTTTCATATCAAAAGGTTAAAATAGTTCATGTGATATAATGAGAACCTCAATATACATTTAAATTAATTTAAGCTAATGTCATTTGGTCTAGATACATCATATTGAAAGGACACAATAGATGTCTTACTATCAGGTTCATATGGATTATAAGTATTTAAACTTCTTCTCATTAATTTAACACATGGTGGTCTAGTGTAAGTGATATCACGAGGGAATACCTTCCAATAAGAACACCACATATTTAAGGATTCATTGGTTGGTACTATCTATAGAAATGTGTATTCATATCCTAACATGATATCATTATCATTTCACACAATTTTATCATCTAATTTGAATCAAGGAAATAAATATTACAATGAAGTCTTGGTGTGGTAGCTTGTGTTTGGTGCATTATTTGTGGTATGTCATTGGTTGAATGAACAAGATATAATTTTTTCACTTCTGAGTTGGGGAAGTAATACCTCATTCATGGTTGATTAGGATGTTAGTACCATAAAAAACCTATGGATATGGTAGTTCAAGGTAAGTCCTTCTGATTATAAAAAAAGAGTAAATAAATAAAGGATGGTGGTAGAAGTGTGAATCAAACTTTATGAGATATCTAAATAAAAATAGATTATATTACACAATAATTTTTTGTAGGATTGTTGTCATTGCTATGACTACTCCATGTATATTTAAGGGGATAGATGGGTTACACGATTCTACTCTTAGTCTATGAATATTATCCAATTCTATCAAGATATGGTCCTAGAGGGTCATAGACAATATAATATTCTAGAATTTACCATATTCCAATAAATAAGTATATTATGAAATGGTGGGGCCCACTACAGGCCCCAAGATTTGTCCAAACATTATTGATTACCAATAAATAAAAAAATTCATCATTATTTGAGTAAATAATAATTGGGATGAATTTATAATTATAATTATAAGTGTTTAAGTAAATACATGGAATAAAATTATAAGAATAATTATTATTTTAATATTCAAGGATCATTTAAGATTAGAGAAAATATAGAGTTGAGTTAATGAATCGGGTTTTATCATGTAATATACTTAATATAACTTAGATGTATGTGATAAAATATAAATAATATTTATGACACAGTTAGTTCATCATAAGTATTAACTTATTTCTTATATAGTGGATGAAAAATAAATGGTCGCTGGGGAAACATAACAAGGTATTTTTTACATCCATTATATAAGTGAATAAGAAGCTCATTCCATGTATAATTCATGAATTTTGAATTGATAGAATCTCCCTTATATATAATACTAGATATAGAAAGCGTGTCTCTGATTGAACGATCAAATAATTCCTTTGTGGATCAAAGGAATGATATTATATTGATCATCACAACATTGAAGAGATCATTGGAGCACTACACTAACACCAAAAATTCAACAAATTATCTGAATTCACATTATTGAAAAATATGTGGATAATCTATATGAATTCAGCTTAGGATCCTTCATATATAAGACACTAATGATGAGTGACAGATGATCACAATTTAATTTGAATGAGGCACTTGTTAAATTTTAATCTCCATGTTCTCAATTTTTTCATGTGAGATTCTCAAACATATGATATCACGTATTTTCAGAAATGATCATGTTTCATCACTCCAATGATACTTTTTTTAAAATCCCTAGCCAACTGACTTCCTCTATACACCCCGTTACCAAAAAAATATTCATCGATTAAGATATAATATCTATATATGAAAAGCCATTGTAAATATAGTTGGTATTAAAGGATATATTTAGTCAATTAATGAGAAACTAGGATTTGAAAACTTTAGTAAAAGTATAGGGATAAGTCTATGTATATTCTTACTTCATAAAGTTTTGGTAATGAAGAGATTATGGGAGTTTCCTAGGAAAACATCTTTTTATGGATACTATAATTAGATTTTGTTTTAGAACATAAGAATCTAATTGTTGTAATATAGAAAAGAGCTGGTCCAATATGCCTTATTTATCATTCTGAATCATGGTGAGTATTCCATTACTGCGCACCTGGTTTGACACTTCTAATGGATATTCTTAGGTTAATTTATATTTTATTTAAAAAAATTAATAAGGATTTGACTAGATATGATCATGTATGGACTAGTTAAGATGTAATTTGTCATTGATTTAATAAATTTTTTTTTATCAAGACGTTATAAAATTGATTTTTTCATGATTATATGGTTTTTTGGTATGACTATTTTTTCTAACACAATGATTTTTGGTTTTTTTGATGGCTAGAACATGAGGGAATCATGTTAATGTTTAATGTGATGGAAAATGGAATGATTTCACTCATGGAAAACAATGTGACATGGGGAATAGAATGTAAAACCATATGATTATGACTAATTAGATATCTCCTTGTATGATTAACAATATCAATGTGGGTGAGTTTCCTCACATATATAAAAAGAGAAAAATGGAGTTTCATAAAGAACATATAAGGAAGAAGATTCATTTTCTAATATGTATAGCATGTTGGAATAATCACTTAGGGAAATTTAGAAGAGGAACATTATGTTGTTTTGTGTGGAGAAAATAATATCCTTGATTATTTTATTACCAAATAAAAATGAAGTGTTTAATGGAGGGAAATGATGTCCATCCTAGTGTACCATTTACAGTTCAATGTGTTATGTGAGTGAATATAGAAATTATTTGATCCAATTTTCAAATTCAAGGGTTAACCCCTATACTAAGGAAAGACATACACTAGGCCTATAATTGATGTTGATAAATTAATTTTTTATATATAAGGATATGAGAATTATATAGTATAAGTGTTATATCAATTAAATTATGGATATATGAATCAAGATACATATAACGATTATTTTATAGTATATTTTGTTTAAGGATTTGAAAATAAATATTAAAAGGTACTGATAATATCAAAAAATTTATTTAGTGGTCATGTAATAATATTTAACTAGGATAAAGAGATGATTGTGGTTGATGATGTAGATGGGATGAAATTATTGAACTTGAAATCAATTATATTTTTGAAGAGAATGTGGTTTATGTTATTTTTGATGGAATTTATTTTATTTGTGGATTTATGTAATATATTTTATAGTCTATGATTTTAATTAATTAAGAATAACTATTTTATTTTTTTAATAATATAGGATTTAATTAAGGCTTACTTAAGAGTTACTGATACCACCATGGGTTTATATGTTTAAGGGTGATCATAAGTTCAAGAACATAGATTCCCATTATGATGGTTTTAATGATGTGATTTCGATGGGAATTGAATCCTTTAATGGGTTTTAGGAAGAATACACTATTGAGGTTTAAATAACCCCTTGGTTTACTATATTATTTTATGTAAATTTAATTATGGTCTATTAGATAGTGGGATACAAATAATCTTGATGATTGAAAAGTGATTAATTGATAATGAAATATTTTCAGAGATATTTATGGTATAGCTATGAATTACCTTTTAGGTTTGTATTTAATTTTTATTCATGATATTTTGTGAGTATTTATATATTATAAGATTTATATTTGTGATTAATGATATTTTGAGATGTTTCATTGGGTTAACATATATGTAACCCTTATGTTTTACATGTTATTTAACAGGAATGATGAAATGGGAAGAATGAAATTAATGTTTTAGGATATAAGATAAAAGGTATGATATAACCATTGATTTTAAAACATTCATTAATGTTTAGCTTATTAAGGATGTAGGGTTTGTTATGAAATGATCTCAGTTGAACCGTTAATGTTATTTTCGAAATATTGAGATAAATGTATTTGTCACAACCTGCCTTCTTCAAGATGAAGGAGAGATAATAACCCCCTAAGTCCCGCCTCCAATAGGCCCTGGGGTGGCGACCAGCACCAAGGGTATAGAAATATCACAAAAGTGAGAGGCATTAACCCCTTTTATAGTAACCAATATCAAGAGGTAAGATGTGTCACCCCCGTAAAACTCCAAGACATAGATATATATAAGAATCCAAAATTCTTCCCACATGCATGTTTAAAGTAAAACTAATCGAAATACAAGAAAAAACTCCAAAGTAAGAACCAAAATAAAAGATAAGCAGAAACAAAACAACCACCCCTAACTCCCGAGCTAGTAATGTTCAACATAGTCTGTGTAATCTCCCTAGAAACCTGAAAATAGTTTTATATATGTAGGGTGAGCATACAAGTATACTCAGTACGAAAATACAAAGTCACCCATGCACAAGTGGGAGAAGCAAACTAATAACCCTATGAGAAAATAGTAGAAACCAACATCACATATCGTGGAATACTAACCACCCATCCCCACCAAGGAATAATCACAAAAAATTCAAATCATGTAATGTAATATAATAAGCACATCGATATTTCGGTACCCAACAAAACTTCCCACTGGTTAACTGATCATACCTAATGACGGAAATCCTAATGCTACCACGATCTTCCACAAGCCCCACTACCACAACCTGCCTACACACACCAGGGACACAAACCACACACATCCTACCCGCAAAAACCTAGGCCACAACCCCCACACATCTCACCTGAAAACACCTATGCCTCATCTTGAAGACACTTGGGAAACAAACCACCTCTCACACATCCAAAAAAATATATATTAGTAGACCTCAAGCCATTACAAAATTCCAAAAAATGTCTTGGGAGATAAATTCCTAGAAGAGGGAGCATGGTAAAGCTAGTAACTAGCCATCCATCCTCCCATCAGGATTCTTGGAAAGACACCCTCCCCCATAATAATGGGGGTGTTCGGCATATAGTGCTCAACACAGGTGGGGAGTGTATAGAAAACATAATGAACCTCAAGTCTATACACATAGGTAACAAATAGTCATCACATCCAATGGGATTCCAAAGAAACAACTGGACCACTCAAAACCACCTTTGTTACTACCCCTACATTTACTTAATACCACGAACAATGATCACTTCATTAAGTTGATAAATTAATGTCATTTCACTTTAGGACACAACTCGAAACATACCCCCTGCCAATTCATTTAACTTGTTGTTATTCTAAATTATAAATTCATTCATTTATTTATTTCATCCCTACCCAAGAAACCACCAAACACTGCCAATGTTATAAGGAGAATCAACCATAACAACCACTATCAAAAACCAAACAAATAAAGAAACCACCAATATCATTCTTCAACGTTTTTTCGCCTTGTCCTTCCTCTCAAAAAAATCCCCAACACACATCATCAAAACCACACTCGGTAGCCTCGATACATAACAACAACACACCCATCACACCCATAACATGAATCATGACACAACCCAGTCCTGCATCCCCGCTACCCAACTAATGCCCAAATGCAGTCCCACTGCATATCAAGTGCACCGATTCCACAATCAATCAATATCTTAGTTTGAGATACCATCACAGTACCCATACAACCCCATACACACAACCACACTCTCAGCCACAACACCATAAAACCATCACAATGACAAGCTCGAAAAGAACTATACAAAACACACATCCACACCACAAGTCACAATTTATTCAGATTTTAAGAAACACTCATTCTTTAATTCCTCTTGATAAATACGGGTTATCAAAAATCATGTTCAATCCTAGGGCATCCATTTTTTTAGCTGGATGTATGTGATTAAATAGATTCCAATTCTTACAACAATGATTAACAAAGTATATAGGTGCACAAAAAGATACCACCAAAGACCATGATTTTTAGAAGAATAAGACCCATGAAATTCACAAAATGGATCAAAGATTACATAAAAAACAAAGAAATCAAAATCCTCATAATTCCAACCCATCATTAATTACTTATTATTATCATCATTGAATTGGTTACAATAGTATTCAAAAGGGAACATGAGTACACCCACACCACATGATGCACAAAATAATAGAGATGAATGAATCCCTACTTAGAATAAAAGGCAGTCAATAATTCCTCCTTGTTCCAAAATAAGAGGTCGAGCGAGGAACAAGAAAAACTCAAGGGTAAGAAAAAATAGACTACTACAACCCATGTGCATGACTCATTAGGGAAGAAAGGTCCTCAATATACCAAGGGAAAATGAAAACACATGGGGAAGTGGGGATCTCAATTTAAAAGAGTCAAATCTTATATCAATGGGAGTAAATTGTTTCAGGGGCCATTAACGTTAGATAGTGGTCAAGAATCCATGGTTTTTACATTTCAATGTTCCATGAGAATTATAATATTAAAGTAATAATTAATATCCTTTGAAACCCCTTCAGAATCACCCAAACAAGGCTTGAAACTTGATTTACGTCAAAGAAAGTGTCAAAGGGGTGGAACTGGAAAAACTGGGAAATCCTAGAAATGAGTCAACGATGGGAATGTCACTGACATCAACCAACTGAAAATGAGTTACCAACGCTGAGCTACCGATATTGCTCCGCCGACATGACCTACCAATGCCTGACTCACCAACACCATGACTCACTGAATCCCTGGCTCACCGACACCATGACCTACCAACACCTCTACCTAATGATGCCCTCGACCTACCAATGCCTCGACCTATCGATGCCTCGACCTACCAACTCCTAGACCTACCACCACTCTTGACTTTTCGATGCATTGAACTACCGATGTCTCGACCTATTGATGCCTTGACATACCGATGCCCTTGACCTACTGATGCCTTGAACTATTGATGCCTCAACCTACCGATGCCTCGACCTACGCATGCCTCGAAATACTGATGCCTAGACACACTGATGCCTCCACCTACCGATACCTTCAACTAATCAATGCCTCGAACTAATGACAGCTCAACCAACAGATGCCTCGACCTACCGGCACCCTTGACCTACCGATTCCACAACCCACCGATGTAAAAAAATAGAATTTGTAACACTCTTTAAATAAGTTACCATTTCCTCCCAAAACAACCCAAACACTAGATTTTACAAAGTAATGTACCACAGAGGTCTGATACATTACATCAGATACCTCCCAAACTATTCTCACCCACAAGAATTCAAAACCAAACTCTGAAGAAAGAGGGGTCCTAAAAACCACCCTGTAAGATACCTCTCAATGATAAACCACATCATTGGAGTGAAACCTAAAAATTCCAGAACACCTCTATTAATATTTTACAACCCAAAAAACTGCATGAAATAGTACACAATTAGTAAAATTCCCACTACACGAACATATGAATCAGGGAATTCCTTTCCCCGTGTCAATATACTATCTTCTTTGTGCGGAACTGACTTGCCCACACAATTTTATTCACATACACTTTAATGAATCATGATTAGGGATTAGTTCCTCTCCTCCTCATAAACCAAGACTTTATCATAAACCAAATAATAGGGAAACAAATCATCTCATAAAAAAAGGATTAAGCATTACATCAAAAAAACACACACGAGGAAAACATAAAACAAATCCGGGTACTGGGCATGTATCTACACTTCCCTTTCTCAAGTACTATCCTCTAGGCCACCATACCTCCATAACACATGAACTAAGGGAATGATCCATCCACATAGAACCTTCTCCCTATGATCCTAGGTCTCCATTTCCATCTCCAAAAATTTTGCGTCATCCCCGATATCCAACTCTCCCCAATCAATGACATGAGAGTCATTGTGAAGTTACCGATGAAGTTGGGTGACATGAAATACATCATGGACCCTCCCCAACTATGGTGGAAATTACACCAGATGTTAAACCTCACTAAATCATCCCAAAACCTTGAAAGGTCTGAAAAACCATGGACACAGATTACTCCATCTACTGATCCTCCGCTGCCCATGTCACTAGGAAACCTTCATGAATATGGGGTCCCTAACCTCGAAATCTAGGGGCCTTCTCCTGAAATCAAAAAATGAATTCCTCTGGTTATGTGCTAACTGCATTCTATAATAGAGAAGCTTCACATTCTCTGTCATAATTTTCACCATGTTTGGACCAAGAACAACTGCCTCTCCAACTTCCTTCCATCATGAGGGTGAATAAAATGGTCTTCCTTTACAAGTCCCCGAATAGATCGATGCCAATGGGAGAACAACAGATATTGTTTTAGGGGAGATTTACCATGGGAAAATGTCATACCTATGACCCAATAAGGTCTAGAAAACTTTCCAGCAACATTTCCTCTAATGTTTGGATGGTCCTCTCTGGCTGTCTATCCATCTAAGGGTGGAAAGAAATGTTGTGGCATAACTGAGTGCCAAAAGCATGCTGAAATCTCATGAAGACTCACAATTTAAAATGTGTATCTCAATATTAGATGATATATCTGAGAAACCCATTAATCTGCACCACCTCATCCACATACCTCTATGATAAGGCATCCACTGCACTCAAATCCTTGATCTCTAAGAAGTGAGCCGATTTCGTCAATTGATACACTACTACCCAGATAGAATCTCATACTCTCTAAACCATGGGTATGCCTACGATGAAATACATCAATATGACATTCCAATTCCACTTGGGGACATCTATGAGCTACAACAATCCACCAAGAACATGGTTCCCAACCTTCACTTACAAGCATACCATGAACTTTTCCACAAACTCTGACACTTCTCTCTTCACCCCAGACCACCAATACAATTCCCTCAAGCCCTAGTACATCTTGGAAACTCTTGGGTGTACAACTATGGGTGATCTAAGAAACTCACAAAGAACTTCCTCACACATTTCCATTGGAACAGATAGCTTCTCATGGAACAATATTCGATTTTGGATATTCCCTGACCATCCCTATAGGGAATCAACATAGTCAATGAGATCATGCATCTTCTCCACCTCTGAGGCTCCCCATTGAGACTCCTCCACCTGAGGCATCAAAGAATACTGTACTGTCATCTAAAACATGCAACCTCTACCACCATCTATTAACGCATCTATGTTCAAGGTATCTAACTCATTCATTTCTCTCCAAGCATCCACAGATTCCCAAACTACCTCCTTCTATGACATCCTAATCAACGAATAAAACACAAAATATCCCTTCCTTAAGGTCTAATAGATCTTAAAATCATAATACCAGAGAAAATCCATTAAAATATAATGCTATAAGTTCTTATCTCTCTGGTAAAAGATGTAACTCAAGCTCTCATGATTCGTGAAGACCACAAAGTGCTTCCCAAGGAGGTAATGTTGCCACAGATTTATTGTGAACACAACTTATGCTTGTTTAAGATCATGGGATTCATAGTTAAGTTCATCGGGATGTAGTTATCTAGACCCATAAGATATCACTACCCATTGTAGCATCAACACACACCCAAATCCTATACAAGAAGTGTCACAAAACATATCGAACATCACCCCTTCCTCTAGCATCTAGAGCACTAGAGAACTTACCCACTTCCCCTTAAGATATACAAATGCTGTGTGACATTACTCAATCCATACAAAATCATGGACTTTTTTTTGTTAGAGCCATCAATAGAGCTACTACTCAAGAGAAATCTATTATGAATCTCTAGTAGTAGCCTACCATACCGAGAAAACTACAAACCTTTTCCACATTATTGGGTGATGTCCAAGAAACAAATGACTCATCCTTTGATATATCCACTACTAAAACCTTATGAGACCCAAAATTTCCAAGGTAGTGGATATCTAGTGTCCAAAACATTCACATGGATAGAGTTATATAGAGATGCTGGCGATGAAGGTCCTCTAGGACAACCTTGAGATGCTCAGTATGATCCTCCTCTAAATTGGAGTAGGTTAGGACGTTGTCGGTGAATACAACAATGAACCGATCTACGAACTCTTGAAAGATATAACGCATGAGCCCCATGAATATGATTGATGCATTAGTAACACCGAATGTAATAACTAAAAACTCGAAGTTCCCATACCTTCACCTAAAAGTAGTCTTTTTGATGTCACCCTCCTTCACCCTAAAGTGATGATATCCATACCGCATATCGATCTTGGAAAACTAACTTGATCCCCTCAGCTAGTTGAAAATATCATGTATCCCCAGGAGAGGGTAATGGTTCTTGAATGTTACCTAATTTAGTCTCTGGTAGTTTATGCACAATTCCAGGCCATCATTTTCCTTCTTTGCAGACATGACCCGAGCACCCCACGATGACACGCTGGGTTGGATGAAACCCTTCTTCATCATATCTTCAAATCTGAATATAACACTCCTACAACATAGAAAGCACTATCTGATAAGGATCCATCCAAATCAGACAAGCACTAGGTTGTAAGTCTATTCTGAAATCAATATCACATCAAGGGGGTATAGTCACAACCTCCTTAGTGAAACCATCCATAAACACTCCGAAAACTCCTGGAACCTCCACCATCTCAGAAACCATTGAACCCATCGACAACTCGGCTAACAAGGAAATAAGAGGCTCCATACGTCGATTTTCCACCTTACAGCTCCTCTATCAATTGAAGTCTACATGGTGGCCTTTCACATCTAAAAAAACGACTCTTTTCTTGAAGTAGTTGATAACCACATGCACAAATTACAATAAGTCGATGCCAAGGATAACACCGTATGGATGAATCTATAGTATATAGAGATCCCCACTGAACTGATTTAGCCCCACTATCAGTCTACATCCCTAGAAAACATCAAACAATCTAGTATGGACACTGATTGGAGTACTCAAAACTTGGGGAATGGAAAGTCTCTTTATGTATAGTCCCAAAGCATGGGATAGACCGGGTGCTACAAAGGAGTTAGAAACTCCTAAATCAAACAAGGCTCAAGAAAGAGTTCTAAACAAAATGATTGTACCTTGAATGATATCCATCCATACCAAAAAAGCTGCCTCTATGGCATGAAACTTCCCACACCCATATTCTCTACACCTCAACTGTCAGCCGTCTCCTCGACCATGCCCTAGTTGAGGTCCCTACGAAGCACCCTGAGGTCGGACTCCTCATCTACCATCCACCATTGGTGGAGTTGGGCCTTGATGTCCATGCTACTGGATAGACCTGGATGAAGACATGCTACTGAAGGAATTCCCCTTGGAAGAACTCAACTGACTTCCATCTCATGGCAGACCTCCTTGCGATTGAATCCTTTCCAACACCCCATCTTTCTTCAGAACCTCTAAATATGTTAGTAGGGTGAAGGGAGTAACCACATACTGAAGGGATAGATAGAGTGCCTCCTAAAAACATCTCACCCAAGATTCCTCTTCTAGAAAGAGATCTAAAGAAAAATGTAGGAGATCCTTGAACATGATTCCCAATTCCCTCACAAACATACTCCCCTGCTGGAGGGAGATTATCTCCTACCTCTTCTTTAATTTCATTATAGAAGAGAGGAATTCAATCCATAACTCCTACTCAATGTCATCTTACAAAACATTAGTCTCCTTCCTCTCCCTGAGGTAAAGCATCCACTGCTGACGCGCTGCTCCACTCATTTGGATCACTTATAGAGGAACCTAATACTCTATCAGAGCCTTGATCAAGCTAAAAGTGATCACCAGCTCCTCGATCCAACTCTCCACATCCACATACAAGAAACTTCCTTCATACATTCCCAGAGTCTGCCGTTGGAAAAGACGAAGCATCATATACCATTGATCATCCACCATCACTAGATTGACCCTCCACTATTCAACCAGTTCAGCCTATTGACCCTCCACTGCTCGTCCCACATGCAGGACACATACGAGAGCTATAGATGAAAGGAAAACAAGGTACTTTTAAGAATAGGTAGTATGGAATAAATTTAGGATTCATTTTAACTCATTTTTTATTTTAATTTCCTTAAAATGCCCCATAAAAACAAGTACAAAAGTCATCATGATGCATGTACATTTCCCAAGGACTCTACCTTGCAATTAGTGTAGCCTCACTTGGAAATTTTTTAAGCTCAGAGTCCTTGCATCAGATCACAAGGGCCCCTAAAATCCCATGTCCTAGCCAATCTTCCCTAGCCTATGTCACTCACCAAGATCACCTAACACGGTTTCCCTACCAACCCATAAAATCCTCACTATTCCGAACATCAAAATACATCCTATTTCTCAACCATCAGCCTCTTATACCATTCTGTCATGACCTAACATCTACAAGATGAAAGAGAGATAATGACCCCCCCCCGAGTCCCACCTCCAATAATCCCCAGGGTGGGTACAAGAACCAAGGGTATATAAATATCACAATAATGGTTGGTATTACCCCATTTTATAGTAACCAATATTGGGAGATAAGATGTGTCACCTAGAACAACTCGAAGACATAGATATATAAGAAAACCAAAAATCATCCCACATGCATGTTTAATGTAAAACTACTAGAAATACAAGAAAAAACTCTAAATTAATCACCAAAAGAAATGAAAAGAAGAAACACAAAAACTTACCTCAATGTATGAGATAGTAAGGTCCAGTACGATGTACGTAATCTCCCTAGAAACCTAAAAATACTATTATATACGCAGGGTAAGCATACAAGTATTCTTAGTAGGAAAATCCAAAGTCACCCATGCACAAGTATGAGAAACATACTAATGCCACTGTGGAAAATCAACAAAAACCAACAGCACCCATCAAGGAATACAAACCACCCAACCTCACCAAGGCACAATCACCAAATAATGCAAATCATGTAATGTAATATAATAAGAACATCAATATTTGGGTACCCCACACCACTTCCCACCAGTTAACTGTTCATCCCTAATAGCAAACGCCCTGATGCTACCACGCTCTTCCACAAGCCCCACTGCCACAACCCACCGACCGAAACCTAGGCCACAAACAACATACATCCCAACTGCAGACACCTATTCTAAAACCACCACACGTCTCACCTGAAAACACCTAGGCCTCATGCCAAAGACACATGCAAAACAAACCACCTCTCACACAACCAATACCATAAATCTAGTAGTAATCCTTAAGCCATTACAAGCTTCTCAAAAAATCCTTGGGAATAAATGCCTATATGAGGGAGTAGGGTAAAGTTAGTAATATCCATCCATCCTCCTACTAGGATGTTCGGAAATAAACCCTCCCCCATAACAATGGTGGTGTTTAGAACATAGTTCTCAACAAAGATGGGGTTCCAATAGAAAACATAAGAAACCAAAAGTTTATACATATAAGTAACAAACACTCATCCCATCCTATGGTATTCCAAACACACAACCATCCCACTCAAAACCACCTTTATTTCTACCCCTACATGCACATTCCACCATGAACGAAAATCACTTCCTTAAGTCGATAAATGAATACTGCTTCCTACAAGCCATGACTTGAAACATACCCTCATCCAATTCATTTAACCAGTTGTCATTCTGTGTTATAAATTCATTTGATTATTTATTCCATCCTTACCCAGGTAACCACCAAACACTTCCTACATTATAAGGTGAAGAAACCATACTAACCACTAACAAAATCAGACAAAGAATAAAATGGAAAATATCATTCATAAAAGTTACATCAAACTGTCTTTCCTCTCAAAAAGAAAACCACCAACACACCCCATCACAACCACACTCGGTAGCCCCTCTTAACAAAAACACCACACCCATCACACCCATAACATGAATCATGACATAACCCAGTCCTACAACCCAACACCCAACTATTACCTAGATGTAGTCCCACTACATATCAAGTTAATTCATTACACAATCAATCAATATCTCATCCAGATATACCATTACACTACCATTACACTACCCGTACAACCCCATACACACAACCACACTCTCAGCCACAATATCATACAACAAGAATACACACAAGACCGAACAGAACTATTCACAACACACAACAACACCAGAAGGAAAGGTTTATTTAGATTTTAACAAACAATCGTTCTTTAACTCCTATTGATATAACATGGTTCATCAAAGAACAAGTTTGATCCTAGGGAATCCATTTATTTAGGTGAATATACATACTTAACCATATTCCAATTCTTACAGCAGTGATTCACAAAGCATAAAAGTGTGAAAACATAGACCACAAACTACCATGATTTTCAAAAGAATAAAACCCATTAAATTCACAACATAGATCAAATATAACATATAAAACAAAGCTATCAACGTCCTAGTACTCCCAACCCATCATTAATTAGTTATTATTATCTTCATTAAATTGGTTCCAATAGTATTCACAAGGGAACATGAGTACAACCACCTCGCATGATGTACAAAAGAAGAGAGGTGAAGGAATACCTACATGGAATAACAGAAAATCAACAATTCTTCCTTTTTCCAAAATAGGGGGGCATTCGAGTAGTAGGAAAATCTTTAGAGAATGACTAAATTGACTGCTGCACCACACACACACAAATACTTAGGGATGAAAGGTCTTCAGTGCACTAATAAAAAATAGAAACATATTGTGAAGAGAGGATCTTGGCATAAAAGAGTCTGATCATATATCAACGGGAGGAAACAATTTCAGGGGCCCTTAAAGTCGGATCATGGTTAAGACCATGTTGTTTTACCATTTAAATGTTTTCTAAGCGTTAGGATATTAATGATATAATTAATATCATTTAAAACCCATTTATAAATTCCCAAAAACTTCTTTAAACTCAATTTATGTCAAATAAAGCGTCAAAAGGTCAGAATTGAAAAAATAGGAAATGAGTCATCGATGGGTAAGTCACTGATAGCAAGCCACAGACAATGGGTCACCGATGCTGAGCTACCGACGTTGAGCCACCGATGTTGAGCCACCAATGCTAAGCCACCAAAAAGACATACCGTTGTCTGCCTCATCGATGACCTGACTCAACGATTCCCTGACACACCAACGCCCTGACCTAATAATGCCTCGACCCACCGATAGCCTCGACCTACCCAAGCCTCGACCTACCGATGCCTCGACCTACAAACGCCTCAACCTACCGATGCCCTCGACCTACCGATGACTCGACCTACCAATATATCAAAATACCGATGCATCAACCTACTGATGTCCTTGACCTACCGACACCTCATCCTACCAATGCATCAACGTACTGACACCTCGACCTACCGACGCCTCAACCTACCGATGCCTCGACCTACCAACACCCTCGACATACTGACATCTTGACCTTCTGACACCTCAACCTACCTCATCCTATGAATGCCTCAACATACCAATGCCCTCGACCTTCAGGTCCCTCGACCTACCATTGAAAAAATTGTAAATTTGGAAAACTCTTGAAATGAGCTACAGTTGCATCCTAAAATACCCCAAACAATGGATTTGACAAAGTAATGGACCACAAAGGTCTGAGCTATTATAATATTATTTCACGGTTTATTCATTTTTAGAATTATCATAAATTGTGATAACCATTTTTTGGTTAATGAATTATCAATATTTTTGTGGGTATTATGATATATTATATGTTTTTTTAGTGATTTAGGCATGAAAAATTCATCTTGATCATTTATTTCGTAGAGCAAGAGAGGAATTTGAAATTGATCAAAGCACAACCAATGGATGAAATTGTTCTTATGATATTGAAAGATACCCGGTAAGTATATTTTAAATTTTTCTTCATCATGATTATGAAATAATCCCTCAACATTAAGAAATGTATAATTAAATAGTATTTATATTTTTACATTCATTTCCAATGAATCTATGGTATTTTTACCAATAATAGATATATCATTTTGTGTTCATTAACTTTATACGAACCATGTTCAATATCACCATCTATTTGTCCATGAGCATTATTTTTAACAACCATTCTGTTATTTTTCACTTCTCTAGTTACCCTATTTGGAAACACTATTTTTTTTTATATTATAGATGTCCTTTTCATTTTTCTTTCATTATTTTATAATGAAACTTTTATAAACCCTTATTATCATGTGGGATTTCACTATTTAAATGTCAACCATTGAATACCGAGAAAAGTTTCAAATTATGAGGTTGTATTTTATTAGTGGGGTGGGTATTTAACACCCTAATATTTTAAAAAATAACAATATGTTTGATAGCATATACGATACACACCACTGAACATAAATCACCATAAAATATTATTATTTAATTGTGAAAATTTAAACCTATCCATTTAATTGGTTTGTATTAATAGAAAAAAATTATAAATTTTATATATACAGGTCCTAGTTATTTATTAATTATTAAGGAAAAAACATTTATTTTTATTAATGTCATATTATACATCAAAAACATGTTTCCTTAAAAACTAATTTTTATTACATCTTATGAGAAAATATTATATTTAATTTCAAAAAAAATTGTAATTAAAAAAAAAATAAAATTCATTTATGAAATTATAATATCAAAATTATATTAGGGTTAATTTTAGGGAATTTTTTGAAATGATTGATTTTTCTATGAATATTGAAAAATACATATTTTTATTGAAATTTATATTTCTTTAAGAAATTAAAATTTTCAATTTTTATTAAAACACAAAAAATTATAAATAATTATCTTATTTTATGATTAATCCAATTATTTTCATTGGAGTCAAAATTATTGTAGGGGTATAAAAACTTTTTTCCATATAAAAATACATTTTTCAAAATTATTTTTCATTTGATATTGCGATTTTATCATAAAATATTTTTTCCACATATAGATATTGAATCCTGAGATATGGAAAACATGTTATGAATTAAGAGGATAATTTTTTTAAATAGGACCATATTACTTTGGTAAATATGAATAGTAACCTTAATAATTTTTATTTCCATAGTAAAGGTAAATTGAGATGGTTAGGTTCAAAACTAAGTGTTAAGGTAAAAATGTTTCATGATTATTTTTATTCGATAAAGGGAAATAGAATATTATAACCTTAGGCTATAAATTTAACTGTTTAATGGGAAATAGATCATGAAAATAACCTATAAAATATTTAAATCAATGAAAAATTTAAAATTTCACTCCCTTACTTTTAAATATCTCATATGTGTTCACATAGGGATGTTAGAATGGTTTGGATGAATATTAATTTTTATTATGATATTAATTAAATTATTTAAATGATTGTAATTTTTTTCTAATTTTTATTAATTATATAATTACCTTGAATTCTTTAGAAGCACCCACACCATGTTTCATCAATTAATTGAAAAATAAAATTAATGATTTTAAAAATATTAAAAATAATATAATTTGAGTTAGTTTGAGTGTACCACATATTTAGTTGATGAAAAAATCATAATAGTGTTGTTTTAAAGGGTTATATTCTAATCCATATTCTTCTTGCTGTCTTTATAGTAAAATTAAATGAATATAATAAAAAATGACATTAATGATATTATATGGAAATGATATTTCACTAAATTATATAAATATCATAGAAATGTTGAAAGAGAAAAATTTAGATAATATTTGGTCAAAAATTTCATCCCTTTTCCATTTATGATTTAATTTTAAACTTATAGGTTAAATTATTAACCCTTTAAAAGAGAAAAAGGTGTTACCACAATTTAGGTTAACATTGGTTAAATATGGGGCTAAACCAAAATATAATGTATATAAAACCTCATTAATATATAAAAATTTTATAATATGATATTATTTAAACAACATGTTACCTTTTTAAATTTATCTCGATATTTGGAAACATTTTTTATGAGAATTTTTTTAAATATTTTTACATTTTCAGAAATCCCAAGAGTTTCCGTCACATCACATATAAAAATATTCTCCTCATTTATTCACTTTACACCATGTTTTGAATTTAATCTTGACCAAAACAATACAAATTTTCTTTAAACATTTTTATAGACATTCTAGAGGTCTTGGTGTTTCCAAAACACCAAACATGGGATCCATTATTGGAGATCTAAAGGAGTTGTTTCAAAGAAGAGGTAATAAACAGAACTGATCACTTTTTTTATACATCTTATTTTACCTCATATAATTATATGATATTTATAATAAAATAATATAATTATTATCATCAATATAATTAAATTTTATTATGATTATGAAACCACCATTATAATCCCTCTTTCCCATAAAATTGGATGTAAAAGTATCACTCATGTGTAAGTACAACTTACCGTCTCCACACAACAATACAGTTCATTTTTCATCACCATATTTTATGGATGGGTATTATAATGTGTTTAGTAATTATATTTTATATTTTTGAAATAATTATTACTTTGTAATGATAATGTCATATCAACCATGGTACCTTATAATTTTTTGGAAAACGATAATGTCACTCATGCATACGTGTATACTCCCACCTCCATGAAGTACTGGGATTCATATTTTCCTTTCCTATTTACTTGTATTGAAGATAAATATTTAATTTAAAAATATATATCATTTATATTCTATAATAATTATTCTAAAAAATGATTTATTATTTACCTTTAGTTAATTTCATCCATTAAAAAGTGAAAACAATGTTCATGTGTGTGCATGACCTACCATCCCCACGAATGGTGTAAATCATTTTTCTATCTATAAATTTTATTGATGAATATAGATTTTCATATAATGAATATATTATTTTTATATATTTTTATTAGTTAATATCCAAGATACTTTTATGTATGATCAAATTAAAAGGACCATATCCACCAAACTAAAATTCTTATAGAAAAAATGAAATAGTTAACACCATGAAATGAAGATTTTAATAATGAATTATTGATAAATGAGTGTGGGATTGTTATAAAGGTAACATATTTGATATATATATATATATATTATTCTAGTATATAATTATAATAAATTTAAATCTATTATACAAGAATATAGACGTGAGGGCCCAGATCTATGTTTTCTATTCATTTGTGAGTTCTATGGCTAGTAGAGATCAGAGGAGCCTAGAAAAAAGTCCAGTGGTGTTGGATACTAAAAAAATTAGAAATAGGGGGATTACAACCTATGTATTATATAATCACCATGTAATTGTGGTTTGTGAATTTCTAGCTCGGGATCAAAGGATGATGCATGGTGGGTAAATATTTAAAGTTAAATAATAAAAAGGTGATGTGTTTTTAGTGAAAATTGAACCCTGACATTTACATGACTTGTAAATGGATTACATACCATGTAAATTCACCGTGAATCATGTTTATAAAATTTTAAATGGTCTAGGTTTTCTCAAATCCATCATCTAGCCAAAACAATATCTCATTCCAATTGACCGGTGGGTCCCTCCTTCAATGTTTCATGGTCCCTTAAACTAAGGAATAATTCCAACCTTCCACCTATGATTCGTGGTGACCTGAGTTGATCTAAGGTGCATTCTTAATTTGTTTTCTAGTGGTTTATCCTAGTTTTATCATGTTTTCCCCTAATTATTCTCTACATTCTATGGAGTTTGATCTCTATTGTTTTCATGGGATTTCTCTTGATTTTTGTTTGTGTGGTTGTACCGCAAAGTTCTTAGATGGATGAAATTATTTTGGGAGTGGTTATTGTAGATCCAAAACATGATCTGTTATCCTATAAAGAAAATTGATTACTTTTGATGTAGGGGATTCATGGATTATATTACTTTATTTATGTGAAATCATACGGTGATCCTGATTTAGCCTTTTTGAAAGAAATGAAATTTAACTAATAAATATTCAACAGGAATTAATTAATTGGATAGTGATCTCATGTTGACGATGTTGTTTCTTCATACAATGATAGATGTTTTCATCATGATTTTCTAGATTGTGTGATATCTATACTATGATCTGTTATCTAGTTGTTCTTTTTGAAACTTATAAATAATTTAACACTAGTATTAATAGATAATTAATTAGATTATGAAATTAAATAGGCATGTTTGTAATTTGGTTGATAATTTAATTTTATGATAATGAAATTATTTCAATTTAATGTATAATTGAAATTTAAATTCCATATAATTAATCTATTTTATAAATAATGTGAATCATTTAAATGATTTATGATAGTAGAATTAAAGGCATATTGATTATTTTCAATTCTTGAGTCAATCGAACCTAGAATTTATCATTTGAAGCATGTTAAATTAATTTTTTAATTAATTTTTGATAACCTATTATAGCTTGACACCTTAGGTTTCCTGTAGTCAGAAACTATTAATAAATGAATATGTTAATTCAATATATTATAAGAAACTGTTGTGTGATAAATATAATTTTCTAGTGTCTGGGTTTCCCATTCTCTTGAAATGGTTGAGTTCCTTGTTTTGGAGACATGAGAGCTCATTCTCATGATAAGGATGAATGACTTGTTTTGAGGGCCATATTTCCCTCTTAATTTCTTGTTTGTTCCTAGTGATTTGTGATGTTCTCTAGATACGATCCTTGTAATATAATCCTAATATGGTTGAGACTAGGATGTTTTATATTGTAAAACAAGTCCTAGATGTTATGTAAGACTGGTATTAATGAGATGGGGATGCTTGATGTGATATATGTGGGCAGGGAGGGCCATAAGATTTGGTATAATATGACACCTATGATGGAGGGAAGCATCAGTATATGCATTTTAGTGTCATAGATGGCACCATAGGTGATGGAACAGGTTAAATCTAAGATTACCCATTTATGTGATTCTAAGATATGTTATGCTCTATTATGAATATATTTAATGGTTTATGGTTGAGTTTCATGTTTTATATTCATTCTTTTTCCCACTACTTGAGGGAGATGGAGTGGCTGTTTTGCATATTTACTCTTTCTCATAGCATAGGATGGTCTTCCTAGGGTACCTAGACATGGAATGAAGCTAATAATGAATAAATAAATCTTAACTAATGGGGATTGGTAGATTATGTAATTTAATTTATTTAAAGATGTTAATCTTGATAAACCATGGACTTGGTTTTGATTATGATAAGAGGGCATGGACTTTACTCTAATGATTAATGTAATGAAATGAAATATAATGTGGAATAATTTAAATAGTTAATTATTGTGTAATGAATTAATTAAAGGAAGTAATATATAAAAATAAAGGAATTAGTTTAATATATTTCTTTTATATGATTGTGTGCTTATATGATATATTGTCTTAGTAGTGGTATCCAGAAGTCCGAGTGATGTTATCCATAACTGAGTCTAATCTGGGGATATGATGATAGTATTGTTATGATTTATATTATATCATATATATTCTGAGATTTTATATCCATACCAATCCATATTGGATAGGGTGAATTCCACCCTATGGACTTTGTTAGGGTGTATTCCCCAACATCTGAGTGAGAGGATGGTTTTCTAACTACATCCTTCATCCCTATTCTTTTCTGTTGGCATTTTCCCGTGTCGGTATGCATGACGGTTAGTTTTACCATATATGTGTATAGAGGGTTGTGATGGATTGGGATTATTTCACACACATGTATTTCCAGATAGTATCTATTGTATTATTGATGGTATGACGTCTATACGATATGATGTCTTGAGCTAGTTTCTTAGTGTATGTGCTATAATGGATTGATTATAATAATTGATGTTTGATATAGATCATACAAGATGTTTTGGATTCCATAAAATTCTTGGTTACAATATGGTTATGTGGATGGAATTACATGGTTATGTGATGAAAGTTGTGCTTGTTATAACATATTTACAAGGTGTTTTTAGGCTGGATTACTTTTAAGGAGAGATAACTCAGTATGTGTGACATTGGGGAAGAGCGGAAAACCAGTGAGGAAGTAGAAGAGGGGGTACCCTTGATGTTTTATTATTATATTATATGATCTTTTGTATGCTTTACTTTGTGAGAGATAGCCATGATAAGGCTAAGAACTTATTACACCTATATTTGTGACGAGTTAGTTTCACTATTGTTCACTAGGCTTTAACATACTTTCATTACCTTTTCTATGAGAGGCTCTGTGGAGGATCCTACTGTGTATACTATCATTCTAACCCAAAATATATGTAAACTATTATTTAGGTTATCCAAAGTTGTTTAGTGATCCGAATGGATGTTATTAGATAGGGGTTTACAAGGAGATTTTTAGGATTAATGGTCGTTGACAACTTTACCTTTTTGGTACTTATTGTTTTTCATTTAGTTATTATTGAACTATAGGGAATTGTATGATTTATTTTGGGATTTATTTTATATATATATATATATATATATTTGTTTGATCAAGTGTTGGTTGTTTTAACCTTCTAATCTATATCTCTTCTGAATGGTCTCTTAGAGGGTAATGCCTCCAATATGTATGATTACTATACACTCGGTGCTAGTCTCCAACTCAGGGCCTACTAAAGGCAAGAATCGAGAAGTCACCATCTCTATCCCCTTATTGAGTTATCTTTCTGGGGATGGGTTCATGAAAAATCAGTTTCAAAGGTTTAAATTTAAGGGATAAGATGGAGGTATGAGTTTGGCACAATTGATTTTTCAAGGTTTGGTAGGTCATCAGTGTCAGCTATGTTTATTAAGAGGTGTAAACATAAGAGACTGATTAATAAATTAGTATTTAGGACCCCTTTTGGATTTGAAGCATGGAACATTAAGTTTACGAAGAATAATAAATTATGTGATACTAGTTTTCGAGTAGAGACATAGGAAAGGATCATACATCATTATTTTTTACTCCTTTGTTTGAATTAGGTAGACCTTGGGATATGTTAAATCCAAAAACAAGATAATAAATAAATAAATAAATTCTAAATATTCTATATTACTGGTTTAGGAAGTGTTAAATGTTTTTCTTCATGCAGGTATGGATCCAAGTCAACTTCCTCATCAGGTTTTTGCCAAAGATGTTTAGCAGTATGTGCCAACAGATCACCGCAGAGTAGAGGTCAATGATGAAATCACTTGAAGAAGGACACTACAAGAGATTAATCACAAGAATATAGAAAAGTATGAGAGATACATTTCATATCTAGTCACATAAGACTATTTGGAAGAGGTTGAGATAGCTTCCAGTTCAATCTAATCTTAGAAGGAGCATTGTGTTTCATTGGATGTGACAATTTTGTGTGAAGTTGTAGGAAAGTGGTGGTTCTTGTTCATCTGGGATCCTAAGGAGTTTGTAGCATCATGGGATATGTTCAGATACATGTTCAAAAAAAATGTTCCTTTAATAAAATACTAAGGTGGCTAGTCTCTAGGAGATACTTACCCTTTTATAGGGGATTTTTATTGTGTGAGAGTTTGGGATCCATTTTAGGACCCTTCTACGTTGTGCTTCAGAACTGTTTCTAGAAGAGGAGGTCAGGGCAATATATTTCTTGGTAGCATTTCATACATAGATATAGTTCTAGGAGAACCTGTTTATGTTGGAGATGTATCTCGAGTTACTATCAAGGGAATAGGTTATTGATGACTCTGTCCAGAAGTATGTCATCATGAGAGATGAGTCATTAGGATTCCTCATGAAGCAGAGCTCTGGTTCTGGGTTCCCAATTGACAAGATAAAATAGATTTCAGTCATCTATGGGTAGTTAATATCCATTATCATAACATTTATCTGGGGGTGGAGGCTCTTAGAATTACTCCAAGGGATCAGAAATTTATTTTTCTAGAGAAGGATGCAGTCATCAGTGGTGAGAGTGCTCGAACATTCTGATTAGTCTGCATATAGAAGGTGTTTTCTTTAGGTTCCTCCATTGAAGTAGTTTATTCCTAGGAAGAATCAGTAGGGTGGTCAATTTTTGTATAATAATAGAGGATAAGGTGAAATTAAAAGACAACCCTAATATGTTTCCCACCCTTAAGTGTATAGTGTGGCCATAGAGGTGGTTATCGGCAGGGGTCAGAGAAACCATGGAGTAATCCATGGTCAGCTTCATGATTTTGTGTTTCCCGTGCTAGGAGAGCTAGAAATCATTCGAGGTAATATTTTATTATATTTATTTTAGTTTCATTTTTTTTTGTATTTATAAGCGACAAAATCCTTTAAATCACCATCCCATATCCATTATTTAGAACATCTGGTAGAGAGGCAACCAGTTCCCTTAACGTTTACTACACTAGTTTGTGTTTGAACTATCTTGTATAAAGTATATAGATAATGTGAGTTTGTTATGGGTTAGAAACTCTCTTGGGATGATTTATTATTATTTTATATATAGCCATATGGCTTCATCCTTATCATAGATTGTTTGAATTTCTTGAAGGCTATCATGGATTTATTCAAGAGTCAGGTTGTGTTTTATAATGCTGATGGAGAGCCAGTAGTGTTTTCTTGTAAGTGAGACCCATGGATGGGTCATAAGCATGTTCCATCATTGTCATAATTCAGGGTTGGGATGATTCTGAGTTTGATATAAATTCAATAGAAGGTGTTTACCTTGTTTATGGAAGTGTACCCAAATGTCTTTCTAGAGGAGGTTGTAGTGTTACCCCCTCGACAAGAGACCATGTTAGAGATGAGCTATAGACAGGTGTGTCTCCAATATCGATTTCATTATATATTATGGAACATTATGAGATGAAATATATGTGAGTATGGATTGATTATCTATTGCTACATTTTTTTGTTTAGAAGAGTGTGTCATATTATGATGAGACAATTTCTTCGTGAAAATGTGTGATAAAAGTATGCAGATTTGTATCGATTATCCTCACTTGAACCAAGTGATTGTGAAGAACCGCTACCTTCCTCTATGGATTTTTGAATTATTTAATCAATTTTAGGGATATATTTTGTTCTTAAAGATTTATCTTTGGTATGGATTTCATTAGATGTGTTTGAGGAATGAGGATATAAGGAAAAAATATTTCAATTGATGTCATGGGAATTATGAGTTTGTTATAATGTCATTTGGCATGACACATTCTCTAGTTATATTCATGAGGTTGATTAAATAATGTTCATATATTTATTTGATATATTCATGGTGGTTTTCATCAATGAAATCCCTATTTACTACATTTTAGTGGAGGAGTATGCAGAATATCCTCATTCCATTTTCAAATTTCTTCATCATGGGAAACTATTTGGGATGTTGTTAAAGTGTGAGTTCTATACTCATGAATTTTGTTTCATGGGGAATATTGTGTACCATCAGGGAGTATATTTGGATCCTTTTATTATAGAGGTAGTTGTGTCTTGGTTATCCCCCAAGACAGTAGCATAACTATAGAGTTTCCTAAGTCCTTTAGGCTATTATAAGAGGATTGTAGCTAATTTATCTCGAGTTGAGACTCATTTGATATCCTTCACAAAAAAGGATCAGATGTTCTTGTGGACTGTCCAATAATCAAAAACTTTTAAGAACCTAAATGAGAATTCGGTTAGTACTCCAGTCCTTTTCTTCCAGCATACAGAGTTTAGTTTGAGGTTATCTATGATTCATCACATCTTGTCTGGGGATGTTTTCTAATAAAGTAGATATCAATTATTTCTTATGGGTAACATCAGTTATTTCCTCATGACCATAACTATGAATCCCTTGATATCGAGTTAGTATTAGTGTTGTTTTCTTTTAATTAGTGGAGACATTACATCATCTATGAGCACATTGTGGTTTTCATAAACCATAAGAGCATGATGTATGTATTATCTTAGCATGACATGAACTATTTTCAGCATTGTTTGATGAAATTATTATAGTATTATGACTTAGATATTTCATATACATAAGGAAAGGTAAATTTTGATCCTGATGTGCTATGTAGAAAGTCATGTAGTGATTACATGTGTAAATCTGGAGATTACATTAGAGTGATGAAATAACTCTTGGTGATGCATATTGATATGGGAGCAGTTTAAATAATGACAAAGTTTTTTTTGGTGATTCACCTGATGGTTAGTCCGAGGATGGATGACACTGGGTTTTATAATAAGGATGGAATTTCATTCCTTTGGCAATGTGTGTGATGATTCTCTGGGAGTTCCATTGTTTACCTTTGGCAGTAAATTCTTTCATGACCAAGATATACCGCGTTTTGATAGGTTAGTTTTGTTATCATGGGTTGAAGTGAGTAGTTACATATTTTTATTCTCGATGTTTGGTCTTCTAGAAGGTGGAGTCCAAGAACTGTGTACTCAGTGTTTTTCGACATCCATTATATGTTCCCAGTAGAATTGGGAGGATATATCCATGGAATTTTTTACCAGTTTACCTCAATATCAAAGATTCATTGATTCTATATAGGTTATAGTGTATCATTTGATGAAATCATCCCACTTTATAGGGACCAGAGATTCATAATCATTTGATCTTTTATAGAGAAAATATCTATAGGAGGTGGTGTGACTCCATGGAGTCCCATGGATGGTCATATTTGATCAAGAATCTCATTCCACCACTAGGGAGTGGAGAGTTCTCCTGCATGCTTTTGATTCTCAGATATTCTTGAACACTTCTTTTCATTTCCTGATAGATGGTCAGACAAAGAGTATTATATTGACTCATGAAGAAATATTGTGCTCTTATGTCTTGTATTTTGGAGGTTTAGGGATGAAGCACCTTCCCTTGATTGAGTTTCCATAAAATAATAGTGTCCACTTCACCATTGTTATGGAATCATTTGATTATTTATTGGTCCAAACATTTAGTTGTCCATTTTATTGTACTGGTATTGGAGAGAATAAAATTCCCTATTGGGAACTAGTATGTAAAATGATTGAGATATTTCCAGTAATTAGTTTGAGGATAAATGTAGTACATTATTGTTATAAATCCTATGAAAATCATAGGAGGATTTTTTTGGAGTTCAACATTGGAGATCATGTGTTTTTGAAGGTGAATCTTCATTGTGGGAAACAAAGTCTTGGTCATGGGTGTAATATTTCACTCCTATTTGATGGGCCTTTTGAGGTGTTGTATCATGTTGGATCCATAGAATATCAGACATAACATACCCCATAAGTGATAAATATACATGTTGTTTACCACGTTGCATTGATCCATAATTATCTAAATGAAGACTCTCTTGTCATTGGTTCAGGTAATATCAATGTCAATGATTATAATAACATTGAGGTGTAGCTTGAGGAGATCTACGATAGCCAAGAGAAGGTGTTTTATGAGTGTGTTATTCATTTGGTTTGTGTCTTGTGGAGTAATGGTGGTGTGGAGGAGAGTACATGGGAGTGGGAGTCACAAATGCACATACACAATATCTTGATATATTTGATGTTTAGATCTCACATTTTTTGTAATTATATTCCCTTGTGGAGGTTTAATATTATGGGTTATGATATGGATTTTTATTGCTACTTGTTGTGTATTTATTATATTTTGAGAGGTATCTCACAAGATGGATTTTTGGAAGGGCCCTTTTTCATTTTCCCCTCTGGTTTGGATTTGGATTTTCGATGTTGAGAATGTTTTAATAGGTATGTAATTTAAGGGCCCGAATCGGTGTGGTATAACCCTATTCAAGGGTTTCTTAAAACCTAAATTCATCCACCTTTCTATTTCATTCTAGGAAAGCATTGAATCCCTCCTTCAGCTTTTTGTGATCCCTTTAATCGAGGATCCATTCTTTCCTTTCTTCTTTGATCTATGGTGACTCGAGTTCATCCATGGTGAATTATTCCTTTGTTTTCTAGAGGTTTCTCATTGTTTGATCTTGTTTTCCTTCAATTATTATCTCAATTCTATGGAGTTTTATCTTCATTTTTAATGGGAATTCTATTGGTTGTTGTTTGTGTGGTTGTTCCATAGTGTCCTCAGATGGATGATGTTCTTTTGAGAGATGTGATTGGAGATATGCAACATGGTATGTTCTCATGCGAAGAAAGTAAAATGATTTTGAGGTGGGGGATTCATGGATTCTCTTACATTATTTACATTTAATTATTAATTGATCATGATTTATCCATTTTTATGGAAATTAATAAATATTGAACAAGAATTAAAGAAGTGGATATTGATCCCATGTTTAAAATGGTGTTACTTTATATCATGATAGTGTTTTGCCTCCTGATTTTCTAGATTTTTTAATACATATGCTATGCTATATTATCATTTTTTTCTTATCTAAATTGATAAATATTATATAGCTCTAATTAATTGATAAATAATTGGATAATGAAATTAAATAGGTTTGTTTTTAATTCAATTGTTTATTTAATTTTATAATAATCAAATTGATGCAATTTCTTGTTTAATGTAAATTGATCTTCCATATGATTAATGTAATTGATTAATAATATGAATAATGTTATGTAATATTGATAAAGGAATTAAATTCATGTTGATGACTTTTTATTCCTGAATCAGCCAAACATGGAATGTATGCTTGGAAGCATGTTAAATTAATTGTTAAATAAATTTTTGATACCTTGCTATAGATTTATTCCTTAGGTTTCCCAAAGCTGGAACCTATTTATAAATGAATTGGTTAATTCAATATTTAATAAGAAATGGTTGTGTGATAAATATAATTTTCTAGGTCCTGGGTTGCCTATCTGCTTGAGAAATCAGAGTGCCTTGTCATGGATTTGTAAGAGCTTGTTCGACTGAGAAGGCTAAATGCCTTGTTTTGAGGGACAAAATTCCCTAATGATTTATTATTTTTTCCATTAAATTTTTAATGTTCTCTGGATATGAGCCTTTTGATATTACCATGATATGGCTGAGTTTGGGATGGATGATATGGTATGGGGAGGCTCTAATGGGATATGAGCCTAGTATGGATGAGCCTGGGATGGATCATGTGATATTCGTAGGTAGGGAGGCCCAAGAAATATGGTAACAGAAGATGGATATGATGGTGAGATTCATTGGTATATGTGTGTGTGTTCTAGGGATGGCACTCATGGTGATAAAATTGTTTAAAGATGAGATTACCCATTGATGTGATGCTGAGTGATGGTATGCTCAATTATGAATCTATGTAATGGATAATGAATGAGTTTCTTGTATTATCTACATTGTTTTCTCCACTGATTGAGGAAGATAGAGGTGAATTATTCAATGTTTCCTCTTGAAAGTATCTTAGTATGGTTTTCCTAGAGTACCTAGATATGGAATTATTTTAATAATGAAAAAAATAATTCTTAACTCATGGGGTTGGATGATGAGAGAATTTAGTTGCTTAAAAAATGTTAATCTTGATAAACCAGAGAGGTGGTTTGGTTTATCCTTGGAGGAATTGAACTTCACTCCGATGATTATTGCAATGAAATTAAATTTAGAGTGGAATAATGTAAATATATAATTTATGGATAATGAATTAATTAATGAAATGAATTAATACAATGTAAAGAATGAATTTAATGTATCAATTTTATATTCTTGTGTAAATATCGGATATATAGTCTTATCAATGACATCTGGGATTCTGAGTGACATTAGCATCAGTTGAGACTAATACTATTTTATTCCCATCGCATGGTTGTGATCTATATTATATCATGTATATTATCTATTTTCATAAGATGACCCTATGCAAATTTTATTATATGATGGGATTTAACCCAAATCATACCTTATCGTTCATTCTCTATCCATTTTAAATCATTTTTAAAGAGAATTGTTTTTTTAATTTTAATATTTTATAAAATTCCATTAGTGAACCTCCCCTAACTTATAAAAGGGAGACCATCCTTTATATTATTCAGAAAACAATTATCCTTATATATTAAACAAAACCTAAAAAATTATCATCTAGAAATATTTATTCACATTCTAGAGTTAATGGTCTTCCCAACAGTCTAACCATAAGAACCTTAGGAAGAGTTATAATGAAGTTCTTTCCAAGAAGAGGTAATCAACATAACTAGTCACTTTATTTTTTTACTTACTATTTTACTTCATCTAAATACATGTGTGGACTACCACCACAAAAAATAAATGTGATTCATGTTTCATTTATTCTTTAAAATGATTTTAATAAGGATCAATTTGAGAAATAAAATGATTTATATGTTATAATAATTTTTATTTAAAGGTTTTATATTATTAATGATACCTTAATTCCATCAATCATAATGTGAAGAAAATGTTTATGCATACACATGACCTACTATCCCAATGAATGATGTTATTTTTTTAAAATATTTAACTTTTCTAGATGACTCAAAATTTATATATAATGAATACATATGATATTTATATCATTATTAAAATCTTGGATATGATGGAACAATGGTTAATGTAAATGTTCTGAGACTACCAGAGCAAAATTATTTTGAAAAAACAAAATACTTAACCCCTAGAAATGATGATTTTAATAAGTGAATATTGGTAAATGGGTGTTTTAAGGTTATAAATGGATCATATATGATATTATATTTTTTTAAATGATTCTAGTATATAAATATAATAAATTTATGTTTATTATATAGTAGGATAAAGAAATTTAAAAGTATGTGTAACTCGAGGTAAGGGTTTCACATATCACTTTTATTTTAGTGATACATATGCCATATTCACCACTTGTTTCCCATGTGTGGTGTATATAATTCCCATAAATTAATTTTATGAATATTTTTAGTAAAATTATATTTATTTTCAAATAAATCTATGTTTCTCTTTTTAATGATGTTTTGATTTAGATATTATTATTATGGTAAGATTTTATTATCTCAAATTTACTTCTTTGTGACTTATGTTATGTTATAAACCTCTCACATTTTATATGTTTTTTATGCCTTTTGAAATGTCATATCATTATTTTATTTATTTTCATGATATTTAATTTGTTATTTAATGTTACTCTTTCATGGGGCTTATGATTCTAATGTTACCAAAGTAGCATGAGTTTTATGTTACAATATAACCATTTATTGGAATTATTTATGATTAAGTTATGATGATGAAATATTATCGTATAAAACTGAATAATCTCATTAAATTTATTATCATATGAATATTTCTTAATATCATATTTTTTACTCTCAGTTTTTTACCTAGAATTACTAAAGCGATCGAAATATTATTTTTAACAAAAAAATAAATTTATTCTCTCATTAATTGAAAAATATTTATCTAATATTTTCATGTATTCTAAAAATGTTTTCATGTATGTTTTAAATATTTTATTATATTTTTAATTTAGTATTAATTTATGATTAAATTTTTACAAAATGGTTTAAAATTAATATTCTTTCCATTTTCTGAATGATGTACATTTTTGACTTTTTTACAAAATTATGAAGTGAATGTTTTCTTCAAACTTGTACTAGATGAATGGAGTTACCCACCATAATGAATAATCAATGGTTTTAATTTTACATTATATGGATCCATGTTCACTTTCAATGAAAATTTATTAGTAAATTTCTTGGAAATTTTTAGATATTAATATATTATTTAAAAATGAAAAGGTTATTTTTCTCAAGAAAATTTCCTAAGTGATATTATAAATGAATATTTCATATAAGATGTCATACATTATTATTAACTAATATTTAGTTGGGATATGATCCTATGATACTATAAATATTCTTTTTTCTCTTGATGGTTTATGATTATGAGGAAAATATATTTATGAAACACTTTCCTCCTTTTCAATGAGTTATGTTTTGATGAACTGATGAAATGATTATGAACCCAATTCATTTTCCACAATTTATTCCATGATGAAACATTTATGAAACCCATTTATTTTCCATGTGTTATGATATGATGAATATTTTATTATCTTTTGTAACACATGAATACACTTTTAATTATGTTATGTGTTGGATAATAATTATATAGACCTCAAATTCCTTGGTTAAAAATGGACATCTCATGAGATAAATAGGAATATTATGGAGAGTGAACATATTACATTAAGGGTCTCTATAATCTATTATAGTATTGGCAGTGAAGATCTCCTAAAATGATGGTTTAGGGAGGGAACCCAGTCCACTATTATAGTCTGGGTAGTAATCCTTGAATACTATGTAAATGATTTTACATGACTATATATATGACACAACATTATATATTAAGTTAATTTTATTCTCTCATGGGTCATGTTATTTGATTCCTGTATGGTTCATGTACTATGAAATACCGAGATTTTTTCCATAATATAATATTATGATCTATGATATGAATGGTATGATTTTTATATATTAATATCATGATTTCATCCCCTTATACCAATGTTATGCTTAAGCGATCTTCGAAATATCCCATGTTTACCCTTTATGAGCATTTGAGCTGGCCCTTTTATTATGTTTCCTTTTCCAGATTACTATGAAATGGTTATGTATGATGTTTTCATAAAGGGTTCATGTTATAATGAACTATGTGGGAGACACTACATATGTTTTATGAACTAGTTGTTTATGTATCCATGTTTCCATAGATTCTAATCAATTTTGGTCCTCAAGCATATTTTTTATACAATTAAACAAATATTAAATAGTTAAGAAGAAATATATATGTATGAAAATTTTGGTTTTCTATGTTCCTTGTAGGTTTTGTGTTTTTTATTTGGGAATTAGATGTGTGAGGACCACCCTTACCCATATCTTGTGGTTTTCATCGACAGAGAAATGATCTGGATATGATTCTAATGTTTGTGTCCCTATTTAAGGGATATATTCAATTGATTTAACTAACATCATTATTTCTCATGGTTTTTTGTTAAATTTCACCTAATTTGAGTTATTGTGATGGTTATCCATGTTTTTTGTGATATTTGAACTAGTTTGGTAAATTTATTCTTAAAAGGTTCTTTTTAAGGGAGTCAGATTTTATACCCTAAATATGCTTGATAAAGTTTCTCAAAGAAGTTTTAATCATTTAAATACGTTTTTTAAAGGGTTATAATATATTTATTTCATTTTTTTTGAATCAATGACTTTTTATAGGCATAAAATGTGTATTAAAATATACTTTAAATGGATTATGAAATTATCACTTGTTGATGTTTATGTGTTTAATAGTTTGTAGAACATGAGATATCGTGGGTGTTTTTGTGTGCATTACGTAGTAAAAAAGAACCATAACCTATGTCTTGGACTAGCTAGGTAGTTTTTCTAAGGTACCGAGAGAGCCTTTGGTAAAAATATTGAGTCATATTTGAAAATGTGTTCATGTGGACTAAGATATCCCATGTAATTATTGTGGGACTAGGGGAAGTCTGAGAGTGCTTCTGAAATTGTTAAACCATTCATATATGGGTATGAAAACATTATATTATTCAAATCCAAACTAAACTATATTGGTTATAGACCATCGTGCATACTAATTGTTCCCAATTGGTTTTCATATTATTTATGCACGATTCTAGTGACTTTTCTGGGTTGTGATATGTTATACATATACCATTTCCATTACTTTGTTATATATGTTGATGTTATTCTTATTCCCTTCTTAATTTAACATATGGTTGTGTTGACCACATTAATGTTCAGAAAATTTGTTTTATTTATTTAATCCTCATCTATTTCATGAGAGATGTTGTGTGTTAGAAAAATTGGATTTCATTAGTATTGTATTTGAGTGAACTTTATTTCAAAAGAAAACTTATTTTGAAAATGTTTTTTCAAACCTAAAATAATGGTTATCATGGGTAATGGACTTACATAGATTCATGGTAGTATCCGAATAGAAATTGTTCCTCACACGCTAAATATGACTTTGGTCATATCAAGAACTTCTTTTTTAGGACACAAGTAAGGTAAATGGAACTTTATAGTTTTATGGACCTTCTTAATTAATGATGTATTTAGTTGTTTGGGGTAGAAGAGGTGTGGTATCTTATAGTTGGTTCATATGGAAAGTTTTGAGATTTTTCATAATTGGGAGTTAGTGTGTTTTCTTTTTTTTGGTTTTATTAACAGTTTTTAGTTTTGAATATGGATATAATTTTTATATGTGTATTTATAGATTGTGATGTAATGATGTTATGATATGTACTTCATGTCATTATTGTGTTTACTCGGTTGTATAATTATATTTATTATATATAGTGATCATGTTTATTGGTTAGAATAATTGTCCAATTAATGGATGGGTCATGCATGATTTTCAACGGTGAAACCATTCATAAGTTGTTTTCTGTGACTCCCTAGTGCTGTTATGCAGCTCATAATGTCTGGGAACATGATTCATGCCTCGTAGCATGCCTGATTGGGTGATGGGTAGGGTCGATGAGGGATTATTGGCTAAAAACCCCATTATAGAACCCATTTCTTTAACATTAATAGATGATTTTCAATGGTTTTCTAACCCATAATATCATAAAAACTCACGTATTATTTAAAGGAGAGAGATCAAGACATAGGAGAGAGGTCCACTCTTCTATACCGATTACAAGAGAAATCAACAAATATCCCCAAGAGTTTGTATTATGAAAACCTTGAAACCATGATGTATTAAAAAGACCAATAAATCTCAGAAATAAATATCACATCCTAATAAATGAATATAATTTACATAACATAATGATCCATGAGATAATATTTTATGTCTAGTGAATTTTTTAACATAAACACGTAAACAATTGTCATATAAGTGAGATACGTCATCTCCCACTATGTTCTTCATAACTAGATTCATTATTAGATGTACCATACCAAATACCATTAATCATAACTAGGAGAAAGTAAAAATTATAAATTACCAGCTCAAATGATTAATAAAATTAAACATGGGAGATATCAAAATATCCTGACCATAAGGGTATGGGAACATGATACTAACATTTCAAAACCATAACCTACATATCATATATCACAAGGTCCAGTCACGGAATAAATCATATAATTTTATAAGGCATGAATAATAATGAAATCCAAGAAAATGAACCAACAGAATATAAAATTGGAATATGGAATAGGTTTTTGGCATACAATTAACCATATAACATTTTGAATGTTAATAAATAGAATTATGCTCACTCATTTCATTAAGGACATAGAATAAGACCCCCCACACAAAATATTGGACATTCATCTAGATCCACACATAAACATATGGACATGATAGCCTAAACTACACATAACACTATACATATGTTATGAGGTTCATGAACAACATTTTCTCTATGTAATTAGCTTCTTTTATATCATATTTACACATGATTAATACATATCACCCGATGCATTGGATGGAGATATAGGTCCCACCCATCTCATAATAAAACCCATACATATGTGTGACATAATATCAAAAAACATTCATCATATAATCACATTACAAACCATGTAATGAAAATGGGTTTAATAAATATTTTATCAATTCACCAAAGCATAACCAATGAAAAATAAATTGGTTTTATAAAAAATTAATCAACATAATCATTAACTATCCAGATAAATAATATGTATGGTATCTTTCGATATTATCCCCAATAATGCATAAGAAACATTAAGTATATCATCATAGAAGAAAAATTATTTTTAAAGATCATTTAAAACATTTTTGAGGAAAATATCCCTTCCCTTTTGAAAATCACATTTTAAAATTAAAAAATATTAAAAAATCCTTTTCATATAAAAAAACCTTAGAAACATCTAAATGAAGCTTTGAAAATTATTTAAAAAATTTATTGAGGAAAATAAATTTTCCATTTTGAAAACTAATTTTTAAATTAAAAAATTCACATAACAATTTTAAAATATTTTTATTTGAAAATATGTTTTAAAATATATAATGTATTCTTTAATATAATTAGTTTTTCATCATGGTGGAAAATGGAGTTCATACTGTCACATAAACAGAAAGATTCCTTTCAGATTTTTGGTAAAATACAAATGAGACATGTTTTTTGAAATGAAATGATGATTCATCTTAAATAATATTGTAGAATGAAAAAATGGGAAAATGAATTTATTAAATCTTTTTAATAATGTTATCTTTTTTTAAATCATTTTTAGAGAACATGTATTTAGAAGATAAAGGATTTTAGAAAAAAACGTGAAATAAACTCAATTTTTCCTAAAAACATTAATTTAAACTTTTTAGTGTATAAATAGAGTAAAATGAATGTAAATACAGTATTAACCTGACATAACCATAAGGAAATACAATTTTTAGTTTCTTGATATATGGATCATAATATTTATTCATTTTAAGAATAAACATAAACAATCCTTATAAAAAATGAGATTTTAACATCCAATCTTTAAAACTTTGGTATTGTTTGAATATTAATTATCATTAATGAATAACATAAAATGAAACATTAAATATAATTAATATAAGTATATTAATTATATAAAATGTAAAATGGTAAGAAGATAAATCTCATAAAAGAAGATAGGTGAATAACATAAAATATACCTCAAATAAATAAAAGTAAGAGAAAAATATCTTACCGTTATGGTAAATTTGGAACTGTAAACCCAATGAATTATAGATACTAAAAAGGATATATAAATCACCATAATTTTCTGGTTAATATTCATTAAATTAATTAATGGTCAATATATACACCACAAAAAATAAACATGTGTGGAATATGACATTTGCCTCAAAAAACATGATAGGAAAATCACTTTCCATAAGTCTCGAATTCATTCATGAAAATATAATCCTCATTTATAATTAATATATGTTTAGTAAATATATTTAAAATAATAATACATATATATATATCATTCCACATATCATTTACTTATGACCTTTTTTTACCCATTTATTAATAATTCCCTATTAAAAGCATGTTTTGTGTAATTACTACTTTCTTTGTTCATGTATGTTTGGATTTTTTTATTTTCATTCCTATTACATTAATTAGGGATAAATAAAATTGATAATTTTAAACATGATATAAATATCATATATAATCTGTATTTATGTATTTAGAGTAACTCATAAAATTAATATATATAAAATGAAATAAACATTCATGGAGACAGTATGCTATACGTATACATGAACAATGATTCAATATTCTCGAAGGATAAAACAAAATAAAGTTAAATAATATATTACCTTTATATAATCATTTTTATTTCTTATATATCACATATATTCATTAAATTTACCATTATTACCTTCCATGAAAAGTAGTACAAAAAATGAATTTCACAGATTCGTGAGGCAGTTGTATGCTATACACACAAACAATGTTATCGTATCCCTGAAATAATTGAAAATAAGAAGGTATATGTGGTATCATTATTCCATAGGTATTATAATGTTAAGAATATCATATATATTAAGATAACCTATCTTTATTATAATCCACGTAAAATAGAAATGAAAGATGCGTCACATTAATTTGTGTGGTGGTAGTCCACCGTACACACATACGTTGTTATTGTTTTCCAATGGGTTATGAGGTATGAAGGTATATGAGGAGTTATAATTTAATGGGTATAATAATATCATAAATATTACATATAAATATGAAACACAATATTATATTCAATCTTCAGAGTTGATGATGGAAATGAATAACATCGATTTGTGTGGTGGCAGCCCACCGTACGCACGAATGATGATTTCCCACCCTACTAGATGATAGAAGAGATGGATTAGGATATTAAATTAATATAATAAAATATATTTATATATGATATAATTGTTTTATTATTTTTCCATATTGGGAAAATATTATAAAGAGTTAGAAGAAGATGTAAAACCAAAACACATAGTTTAGAACATTAAATCTTCTTCAGAAAACCTCTTTATGTTTAACCAAAATCCATTCTAGATTGGATTTATGATCTCAACATTTCTTATAAGATGTGGGTATAGAATTAAGAAATAAAATTGGGTAAGTCTTGGCTTATCCAATGGGGCTTGGAAGTGTGAATATGAGAGGAGAGGCATGACCTTTTATAAGCGGGGTGAGTGAAATACTTGTAATTTTTGAAATGAAAAAGATGTAACCATGTTTTTTATCATTATATAAGGATAAAAAATAAAAAATTATAGATATTAAAAGTGATAAAGTAAAAATGGGTCTATAAAATAAGTGTTTTACATGTTTTTATTTCATTTTAACCCATATCATTTTAGTTTAACCCTTGGTAAATCCATCTTTACCTTAACTGAAGAAATTAATTTTTATTAGTTTTTACTATTAATTAGGTTAACAAATTAAGTTGAAATTATTATAGAATAAAATTTATTATAATTTAAAATATATAGTCCATTGTTATAAATTCCATATACATATATGGAAAATTTTAATTTAATTATAATCCAAATGACAGGGCAAAAATGTTGTTTTCTAAAGAGAAAGGTTTTAAAATTTTAAAATAAATTTTTATCAATAAATAAATATGGAATTCATTACAGTGATATAAATTAGATTAATAGTAATATAATTAAACTAATTTTACCTTTTAACTATAATTTTTTATGTTTTTTAAAGTCAATGAAAAATCATAATATAAACAAAAATTTTACATATTCATCAAAATTTGTTTTCTTAGAAAATTATCAAAATATCACCATTAGATAATTTCTACACGATCATTTCAAAAATTAATATATTTTTTTCAAATTATTTTTATAAAATTTGTTAAATTCAAGTTAAAATATGTGGACAAAAGGTAACACAATTGTGCTTTTAAAAAATATTAATTTTAAGCATAAAACTCTATTCATTATTTTATATTTTATAGAAAACACATAAGATGACTGTTAATTTTCTTTGAATTTAAAATATATAAATTTCATTAAGATAATTCTAAAAAAAATATTTATTTAATTTATTGATGTATAACATGTTTGTTTTCATAGAAGTATTTTTTTCAAAAAACTTATTTCATTTATTTTCAAAATGATTTTTATTTTAATATATAAATAATTAGTCACCAAAGAATTTATTATATATATATATTGAAAACATATATTTTTATAATTTAGTTAATCTCTATTCATACACCCTTTCTAATGTCTTGGTGATTAATATCATATCAAATAATAATATTTTATATATATGTCACTTTTCATTAAAACTCGATGTTGCATATAACAGAAGATAAACTTAGTGTTTCATGTAACATGAGATAAATTCAGTATTTTTTGTAATTATGTAAGATTCCACATTCATATGGGCATAAAATTTAGAAGGAATTTAAATTTTCATTACTGTATGGGTCTAATGTTGAATTAAGACTTGGAAGGGAGTTCTAAGTAGTGGAGTGCAATAAGTGGTGTTTTTAGATGATAAATGACTTTTGGAAGTTGGGATGGGGTTTTGGATAATATTTGGAGGCTTAATGTTATGTTTCAATATTTTTGGAGTTTTTTTTGGTAAGGGTACACGATTTGGTGTGCATAATTTAATAGAAACTGTGGGAAATCATGATGTTAAAAACGTTTTCAATATATTTTGAACTGTGAATGGATGAGTTTCATGGTAATAGAATATTTTGGGGTAAACTGTGTGAGGAAAAAGGGAAAAACATGTGAGTTTGAGGAGGTTATTCAGCATGTAACATGGGCTGGGTAGGAATTTAGACAAACCATTCTCTTTTCTCTAAAAGGTGTATAATTCTAACAATAGTGTTGGCACATGGTATTTCAAAATGTGATTCCTAACCATGAAAGGTATGGTTTTTGGAGATTGTTGGTACATGTTTGGAACGTGGTTCAGCCAACCATGCTGAAACACCCTAAAAGTGGATTAGTCTTGAACATAGCTAGCCACACTGTTGGTGTATTGTTTAGAAAACTGTGGGGCCAAATCATGTAGCTGATAATAATTTAATTACAATTATGTTTTTACCATTTTTCCTATGGTATTTAAAGTTACCCTACCCTATTCTCTTCCCCTCATGAACAGAAACCTGGGAGAGGGTTAAACCTCACTTACTCCCTTCTTTAAGCCTTGGTAAGTAGCTGTTTTTGTGGTTATTATTCAACATTTTGAGGTAAGATCAAACCTCTAGTGATTTTGAGACTTAATCCCCTTATTTACTAGTAATTTTGGTGTTTTATTGTTTTTGGTTTTTGGAAAATTTCATCGAATTAGGGTAGAATTTTCCTCTTCTCATGGGCCTTTTCATTGGATTGGGTAAAGGAGATCACAATATGGATTCCACACATAATTGCGATACATTTCATTAAGGTATGTGTTCATGGTGAATTTTATTTGGTTTTAATGGTAAAATTAATTTATTTAATTGATGAAATGGTGCTTCATGTAAGGGTTTTTTCCATGAATGGTGTTGGAGATCTGTTTTGGACATACCATAGTGGTTTCTTGGAGTTTCCACAAGTTTTAGTCATTCGATGAGTTTTTCTGAATTATGCCAAGTTGGTGTTTAATGCATTAGTTAATTATAATTGTCATAATTGATGATTTTTTGTTTTTTGGTGTGATTTTAAGGAATGGGTGATTGATATGAGACTAGTTGTGAGATGAGGAGTTTTGAAGAGAACTAGATGATCCATGAAAAGGCCATTGTGATTTCAAAATGTTTTGTAAAGAGTCATTAATAAGTTAGGTGGTCTATGAGGTTTCACCATAGTCTTAATAACTTTTATATGTTCATTTTGGTACGTTCCATAAAGAAATTGTGTTTTGTGGTTGAAATTTGGTTTATGTTAATGTATTTAGGATTTCCTTCATTGACTTAGTCCTTATATGGTTCCTATTGGATCTATGGTGATGTGAGATTAGACCTATGGTCACCAATGGGGAGTTCCCACCTTTTAAGGTCAAAATTTTCTTGGAGTTGAATTTTATAAAAAAGTATACAAGGACTTTTGAAATGAATTAAATGGTTTTATATGTATTTTTATCTGGTTTTGGGTTTCTATGAATGGAAATGATGTTTTAAAGTGATTTGTTTTAAATTGAGAAGCTGGCCTCAAGGTGTTTTGAAAAGGGATTTTTTCTATTTGGTTTCAAATGGTGTCTTGAAATGGGTATGTGGTTCCATTTTCTAAAAATTTCTTGGTGAATTTTTTAGTATTTTTTATTGGAACTGAAGATTAGATACCTCGTTGTATTTTCAAAGAGGAAGACCCATATTTTAATGGGTGGATTCCTAGTTTTTGAAAAGGGTGTTTGTTCTTTTGTTTTATGATATGTGAAAAGGGATAGATTTATTTGATCCATGTATTGATTTGATGGTCAATTGGTACCACGATAAATGTTGTTATTAACAATGGATGAAATTGTTAAATAATAAGTTTTGTTTTATATGATGAAAGTAATAGAGCATAGAAATGATTGATAATGTAATGGAAAGGTATGGTCAGACATGATTTGATGATTCATGGTTGGATTCTTGGAATGATGCTCCATTTCTCTCTGGCCTATAACTAATGGTTTTGGGAGGTTGTACTAATTCTACACTCCTTAGTTTTGTGTGGGACAAACTAATTCCCTAGGTACCCAGGTGAACCATAGTTTTTAGAGAATAGAATAATTTTCATGAATCCAACGGTATGGACATGACATTCGTTATCATGGATGGGATGGTCAGACATGGCATTTAGAGTCCTGGTTGGTAACTTTAACTGATGCTTCTTGTTTACTGACTTGTGACCTAGTGGTTGGGATGTATGAACATGGCGTACTAGTTCCCAGTTGGATCCTTAGAATGAGGCTCCTTGTTTTCCAACCATTACCCGTGTGATATATAGATCATATGTTCGGCTTTGGATGATGTTTTTTAATGGGAATGTGTAAAAATTGGAATAAGGATTAAAAGTGATTGATTGATTGCTATTAAATAATGATTCTTTATTTATTTACATTCATGTCTATAATCATTCGTTTTCCAACGTGAACGGTTTTGTTAACTAGTATTTTCATAATACACCATTGTCAGTGGCCTTCTATGTTTTACTCACATACTTCTCGGACCACCGTTTCAGGGTACCTAAGTATCTCTCTCATGCTGCTATTAGGAACATATTTGTGTTGAGGCCCATGTTGAGTATTGTTGGTGGAGTAATATTTCTTGAGGGGTATCAGATGATTGGAAGGGATTTCCCTTGTGATACCATAAATCATTTTTGATATTTATTTTATTTTGGTACATTTTTTAATTGGCCCAGTGGGTAGTTGGTTAATGTATGTTATGGACATTTAGGAATTTATCAAATATCATTTTATTACAACATGTTTTAGTTCTATTTTATTTATTAATTCCACATACTCATATTTTTATGATATTTTGTTATTTAATTTTAGTTATACACTTTGATATGGGGGTATAGTATCCTCACAATTTCACTTTGGGCTGCCTCATCCAGTTGAAAGATTTTGGTATTTGAGGAGGCATGCTTGAGGTCATGTGACAGTCTAACTTGGGGCACTATTTTATTGGCACACGAGATAGAACATTATAAAGTGGTATCAGTGGCCATTTAATTTCTTATTATTGTACCACTTGGCATTTTTTATACATGATATATAGAAATGTGTCCGAACCAATGATGGACAATGGGATGGTGTATATTTACTATTTCAGTATTAATTCCAAGTTACCAAGGGTTGGGATTGATGATCTATATTTGTGATTTTATTAATGTATATGATTTTCACATCAAGCGATGCTCATGTTGTCTGGATTGATGACTTATTATGGATTTCTGGTTTATGGATCATTGGAAAAATACCTATGATTTGGTTTTGTCTCTGGGCATGTAAAGGTAAGATTCATCTCATGCATCATGTTAGGCATGTAAGATACATATGTAATTCTTGGTAATTGCGATGACCTATTTGTGACGGGATACCGTGGAAAATAGGCTTTAGCGACGGGGCCCCGTCGCAAATAGCCCGTTGCAGAAAACACCGTCGCAAATACAAGTATTTGCGACGGGCCCATCGCAAACAAAGTTATTTTTGACGGGAAACATCTCTGTCGCAAATAAGCTTCCGATTATATGTATTATATATACATAAACGTTTTCACGACGGGCCCGTCACAAAAACTATTTGTGACGGGCTCCCGTCCCGTCGCAAAAAATATATATATAGCACTTTCTACGATGGCCCCATCACAACAAATTATTTGCGACGGTACTACTCGACCATCACAAATATGTTTTTAAACATATTTAGTTCGGCTATTTGCGACGGGACCCCATTGCAAAAGATCCTGTCGCAAATAATAAATTAATTTTTAAAAAATAAAATTTAATAAAATTACAATTAATGAAAAAAATAATATTACTATTATTAAAAAAATAAAAAAATAATAAATATTAAAATTCTCAATATTCACAAAAAAATAATAAAATATTAAAAATTAAATTATGTAATATTTTTACCGATATAAAAGACAGAAAATGTAAATAATTCATATTACAATGTTAAATTCAAATGTTTGTAACATAAAAAAATCACTGGGGGGGGGGGGCGTCTTCTAGAGGAGGTAGAGGAGTTGAAGGAGCTGGTGGAGGAAACTCCATTACTAATTATACCTAATTATTACTAATTATACCTAATTATTACTAATTATACCTAATTAATACTAATTATACCTAATTAATACTAATTATTCCTAATTAATACTAATTATTCCTAATTAATACTAATTATTCATAATTAATACTAATTATTCCTAATTAATACTAATTATTCCCAATTAATACTAATTATTCCTAATTGATACTAATTATTCACAATTAATACTAATTATTCCTAATTACTACCAATTATTCCTAATTACTACTAATTATTCCTAATTAATACTAAATATTCATAATTAATACTAATTATTCCTAATTAATACTAATTATTCCTAATTAATACTAATTATTCCTAATTAATACTAATTATTCCTAATTAATACTAATACCCATTATTCCTAATTAATACTAATTAATACTAATTATTCTTAATTATTCCTATTTATTCCCAATTATTACTAATTATTCATAATTAATACTAATTATTCCGAATTAATACTAATTATTCCTAATTAATACTAATTAATACTAATTATTCCTAATTAATACTAATTATTCCTAATTAATACTATTTATTCCTAATTAATACTAATTATTCATAATTAACACTAATTATTCCTAATTAATACTAATTATTCCTAATTAATACTAATTATTCCTAATTAATACTAATTATTCCTAATTAATACTAATTATTCATAATTAATACTATTTATTCCTAATTAATACTATTTATTCTTAATTAATACTATTTATTCCTAATTATATATATTTATTCCTAATTATATCTAATTAATATTAATTATAACTAATTATTTATAATTATAACTAACAATATCAATTACTTAGTAAAACTAAATATAAATAAAAATCAATTGAAATATAATTAAATTAGATCTAATAAACAACAATTAAAATTAATATAAAAAAATAAAATAAATATAAAAAATAAAATATAAATACCTTAAACTTTGATATTCTGAAGATATCGACTCCCTCTGGTTGCTCTCGTCTAAAAAACTATAACTAAAAAAATTCTTTGAAACTGAAGAATGAAGAGAGAGAGAGAAAGATGTGAATGATTTGGGGAAAAACAGATTGGGATTTATATAGGTTAGATTAGTTTCGATGAGGTTATTAACGATGGGCAGCCCGTCACAAATGATGGTAATTGCGACGGGCCCCGTCGCAATTACCCTCACCCGCATTAATTACATTCGGTGGTAAAAAGTTTATTTGCGACGGGTCCCATCACAAATAGTACTTTCTAGCAGTCTTTTTGCGACGGGACGACATCCCGTCGCAAAAGGGTATTGACCACCACCGGGTATTTGCGATGGGACCCGTCACAAATAAACCTGCACAGTTTGGCACGCAAGTCGCGCGGTTTGGCGCACAAGCGAGACAAACTATTTGCGACGAGATTTCGTCTCCCGTCGCAAATAGTTTGGACCCACTTGCCCACCAAACCGCGCGGCTTGCACGCCAAACCTCTCCAAACTATTTGCGATGGGAGGCAAAATCCCGTCGCAAATACTTGGTTATTTCCGACGGGCTACATTAACCGTCACAAATAGTTTCTTGGACGGGTTATTTGCGACAGGCTTTCTTCCCGGCGCAAATAACCCATTGCAAATACTGATTTTTCTTGTAGTTATAGGCCTTCTAGTGTGTGATTTTATGGATTTCATTCTGATGGTAAGTTATGTGGATCTACAATGACATTTTCAATAATGAACCAGTTATAGTCCTTGTGCACAGTTGGTGCAGTAACCCTAGTGGTTCAGTATGGTATAAGTAAAATATTTTTGGAGCCCCTGTTGGTGGTTTTGGTTTATGTTGGGATGAATTTACTATTCCTCTAGGGATCCTTTTAATATGAGGTTTCTTAGATAAGATGGATTCCCTAGTTGTGGGAAGTTCGTCTATGTGCATCACATTTATAGTGTGATAGCCTAGAGGAGGGTTTTTTGAGTTGTTGACGTTGTGATATGATGAGATGAAGACATGTTTGATTCCTTGTAAGTTATGGATTACTGTGAGATGGCATAACCTTATAATGATTGATCCTATTGGCCTTTTTATGTAACTTCAGACTAGGAAGTTTTTTCTAGGTAGCTTTTGTGGATGACCCACTAAAAGAGATGGATGAGTTGTAGATTCCTTTGCGTGTGTGGGGCACAAATGGATGTTTTGGGTCTTTTGATAGTGGTGAAATAGGGGTGAAACCTAGTATGAGGTTTATGTACTTTTTGGGATTTTGGTTTTGAGAAAGGGAACTTGTGTGCTAGTGTATCAGGAATATGGTTGGTTCTATTAATTATAGGTTCACTTTGGCGTATAAACTGGGTAATGATAGTGTAGATGAGTTATGCATAATTTTTATGAGTTGGACCAGGAGCATAGGAGGTGCTCATGTGTATCTAGTTTCAGGTGTTCAAATCACCTTGGGTGGTGATCATATATGTGATGTAGATCATTTGTGGTTGTAGATAAAGTCTAGAGAAGATACCTAGTTTCATTGAGATGAAATCACATAGAGTGTTATTATTTCAATAATGTATCTGGTTCTAAAGTGAATAATTGGTGAGGTTCCTTTTTTCGTTAGCTATGGACACATATCCTAGAATTCTATGAGAATGTATATGAACATAGATTAATTTTTGGATGATCATAAAATATTGAGCATTCATCTAAGTGGTTTTGGATTCGGTGAGTTTCTTTTAGTTTTGGGAAGTTCCAAGGGTAATCTTCATTGGGTAGGGGGGACATGTAGGAGAGGAATTGCTAATAGATAGAGCTTATGAGCTAGGTTTCATAACTCCTAACTCATAGAGTTGAAATTAGTATCTATGGCGTGGTAACACAATAGTGTGTATGATAGTTATGTGTTAATGGGATCTTGGAGGCATGCGTGAATTTTTAAGTGTTGTGTCATTGGGTTTATAGATTAGAAGTTACGAAAGTGTACATCCAATTTTCTTGAGTTAAGAAGGAAACCATGAGTAAGATGAGAACTGATTTGAATGTTATTAGATTCTTGTGGGTGGGGACTCCTCAGGATTTAAATTAGTTGGAAATTTCTAGGTGGTTAGTGGTGACATTAATAATGGATAGGTTATAGTGTAATTTTTTGATGAAAATATAACACCCTATTAGTATAGAGATGATCATGCCTAATATATTGAAATCATCCATGGTGTTATAAGAGAGATTTGGATATTTACCTATCTATTTGAATTTATTCTACTGTTGGATAAAGACTTCTTGGAGGTTATACTCGTGGAGTAGTGTATGTGGTTCTATAAAGTTAAAAAGTGAAATATCGAATTGTTGTGGGTATGGTCCTCAAGATGCACCAGATTTCAATGAATACTATTAGTTCAATTCTTAGGATCTGAGAATGGGTGATAGTTGAAGATCTATTATGTTTCCATTTTAATATTGATACATTCACATCTAATTCATAGTTTATCAGTGAATGGAATGTGGTCCATGGTTGTTAAAGTCCCTTTTGTGGGGTAATGATGATGAAAATTCTATGGTGGGAGTTAGGAATAAGTTGTGGAAGTGTGAACCTCTTGTTGAAACGGTCAAATGTTGTCTAACTGAAAAATGATTGGTCATAGTGGAAGCGTTATGATAATGATGAATCATTGTGCTGCATGTTTAGATTTTATAGTGAATGTTAATGGGAAACAAGTTGTTGCATATGATCAAGAAAATCACTGGATTCCATATCAAGGTATGTGTTTTTGACGTGCATTGATGGTGTGGTAAATAACAACTACAATTTTGAGTTAGTAGATTTTTTGGTGGTGGAATCTCATTGGCTATTGGGTATGGAATCCAGTGAGCCTGTTTGGGTGGTTTTGGAATGCCTTTAAGTGTGAGGGAACCATGATCTGACAAGATGACAACATACTGATAGTTGGAGTTGGGAATTTTTTTTGATGATTCATCAAGGATAGTCTTATTAGGGTTATCAAATAATATGGGTTTCAAAAGTGGAATCCTACATTTGGTGTTTCATTTTGGAAATGAAACATGCCTTATAGTTTTGAGATGATATCTTGAGGAAAATCCAATATTTTCTTAGTTCATTCATGGATGGGGAGTATGAATCCTCATCGAATTTTTTAAGATGATGAATATGGGTGATGGTGATGATTGGCGTTATCATTGGTGATTGGGGAACGATGATTTGAGTACCATTTCGGGTGTTTGGTGGAGCACAAGTTCAGGTTTGGTATCAATTACATAATGGAGATGGTGTTATGTATCGGTATATGGTGGTTATAAGTTGAATCATATAGTGGGGGGGGGGTAGAATAGTTATATGGATGATTATGTGTTGTTGAAGTAATTTTTTCTTTTGGTGGGATTGGTTAAGTACTATCATGATGTTTTGGTTTTGGTAACGAGTGTTATATTGGAGTTTTAGCCCGATGAGGGACTTGGTGGATATTGTGCCCTAATAGTATTTCGGGATATTAGAAGTCGAATGAGGTTGTTGGATAAAATCTTGTGATCGACACATGTTGGTTAGTGAATATGGTTGAACACAGAGGCTTATTTAGGAATAGAATTATTATGGTGGCGTGGTTTTAAGATCCCATGTCTTTATGGGTATAAAATTTAGAAGGAATTTGAAATTTCATTACTACATGGGTTGTATATTTCATTAAGACATGGAAGGGAGTTTCGAGATTTGGTTTTATTTCTGTGGTTTTTGAGATAAGGAATGAGGATTGGCAGGTGTCATGAGTTCTTGGATGTTATTTTGAGGCTTCAAGTTATGTTTCTGGAGTTTTTGGGAAAGGCTAATGGTTTTATGTGAACAATTTAGGAGAAACCATTTGACACCTTAATGATTAGGACATTTTTAGTTGAATTTGAAATGCACAAATTTGTGTTTCCCTGATAATTCATGGTTTGGGGTAAACCATTTTTGTCAAAATGATAAACCATGCAAGCTTTAGGAGGGTCTAAGGCCTGAAAAACAGGATACACACTATATCAAAAAGCTGCGTGGTTTTTTGTAGGAGGGAGATAGTGATGACATCATGGTGGGTTCATGGTTTTTCAAATAGAGTGGCCTCAACATACTAGGTATTGGTGTTGTATAGTTGGGCGAGGGGGGGGGGTACATGGTTGGGACATGGTTTTTCCATCCATGTGCCCAAATCGTGTGATTGAGTTGTCCATGGAAATATCCAATCACACGGTTGGCTCACAGTTTGAAAAACCATGTAACCAAACTATGAGGCTAAAAAAATTTCATTTAAATGGTGTTTTAACAATTTTGTCTTTGAGATTTTATGTTACCCCTCCTATATCTCTTCCCCTCAAATGAAAAAACAAGAGGAGGGTTACACCTCCCTTCCTACCTTCTTCAATATTCATCGTGGAGATGTTTTGGTGGTGATTCTTTGGTGTGTTGAGGTGAGATCTAATCTCTAGTAGATTACCTTCTCCATCCCCTTATTTCAATCTAATAATTATGAGTTCTCTAGTTTTGGTTTTATTGATTATTCCTCTAGATCATGGTGGAATCTTCCATTTCTCATGGGGATTTTGGTCAAATTTGGTAGAGGATATATCTAGATATATTACTCACACTATTCTGAGATGTTTCATTAAGGTATGTGATTATACTGAATTTTCATAGGTTTTTCAGGTTAAATTAATTTATTTATGTGATTAAATGGTACTTCATCTTAGGTATTTATACATGAATGGTGGTAGGGATCCATTTTGGACATCCCATGGGGGATTCTTAGAGTTTAAACAAAAGGTAGGATTCCATTGAGTTTTTGGCATTATTCAAAGATGGTGTTTAATGAATTATTTAATTATATTTGTTATAATTGATTAATTATTGTTTTCTTATGTGAGGATAAGTATTGGATGATAAAGATTAGATTGGTTGGGTACTGAGGAGTTGGGATGAGATTTGGACAGGCCTTGATCAGGCCTCCATGATTTAGAAATGTTTTGGAATTCTATGTTATTGAGGTAGGTAGTCTAAGTGATTTACCCATTTTATTAATAATTATCTTATATGTGGATTTTGATATTTAACTTAATGAACTTGTGTGGTGTGTTTGAAACTTGGTTTATGCTAATGGAGTTAGGATTTCCTTTTCTTTCCACAGACCTTCCCCAGATCCCGTTGGAACCTAGTGATGTGAGACCAGAACAATGGTCACCCATGGGGTCTTCCCACCCTTGAATATTAGAATTATTTTGGTGTTGAATTTTGAAAAATCTATATATGGACATTTGAAATTAATTAAATTGCATGATTTTGATTTTGATCTGGTCATGTTTTTCAAAGAATGTAAATAATGTTTTAATGTGAAATGTTTTAAATTAAGTTGTTGGCCTCATGGTGTTATGGAAAGGTGGATTTTCTCTTGGGATTTAAAAGGTGACTTGAAATGGGTATGTGGTTACCTTTGGTAAAAATTTCTTGGTGACTCTTTTTAATTGGTTTAATAGGAGGATAGAATGATGATCCTAACTCTAAGGGTATGAACATGGCCTTCAATATCATGTCTTGGATACTTAGAACTTTAGTTATGAGTCCTAATTGGATACTTGGACTAATGATCCTTACTTTATGACTGGTGACATAGTAGTTGGGATGTCCAGAAATGGTGTAATGGATCTGAGTTTGATACTAGGATAAAGTCTCCTCATTTTCAAACTTATAACCCCCATGATATATGGGTCTAATTTCTATATTTTTCTGAGTCAATTTTTATATAAATTTATAATAATTAAAGTAAGGAATAAAATTTATCAATTTAAAATTATATAATAATGAAACATTCATTATTTAATTTCTTATCTACAATCATTCCTTTTCCCATGTTAAATGTTTTACTAACTTGTATTTTGATTCAACACTATTAGTGGTGGCCCACTTAGTTTTAATCAAACCTTACTCTGCCCGCCATTTCACTGGGGTACTTGAGTATCTCTCACATGCATATTATAGGAACAAGTTTGGGATAAGGCCATTATTTAGTATTTTTGGTTGAGAAACAATGCTCAAGTGGTATCAGGAGACTGGATGGTTTTACCTCTATAGTTTCATAGAGAATTTTTATATTTATTTATTTTTTCATATCATGAAATTGTACAAGTGTGTGGTTGGTTATATGTATAACATGGCCCTTTGGGTCTATATCACAGTTTATTTTATTAAATAATTTTTCAATTTTACTTTATTTATTATTTATGCTTACTATGATGTTTATGAGATTTTTTATTTACTTATAGTCATGAAATATTGTATGGGGGTATATTCTCCTCATATATCCACATTATAACCATTCTTATAGTTTTAAACATCCAGTTTATGAGGAGGCATGTTTGAGGTCATGCGAATGTATATATTAAGGCACCAGTTTTAGTATCACCTTATATGTGGTGATATAAATGAAAAAATAAAAAAATATTAAATTTATTTGATCATTTTTCACAAAATCTTATTGTGTTACATTGTAACTTACTTAAATAGATTTCAACCTAAAAATTTTAATTTTTTCTCAGTAAACACGGGGTTTACATTTGAAAATACATTTGTGGGGAACCCAAATCATATATAGGGATAATAAAAAATTCACTTGATAATAGAAAAATAGATGTGTGATGGGCATCAGGAATGACACATAATAGGTTTCAAAATATGAGAAAATATGTGGGATGTGATGATTTCGAAATGGAAGGTAAGTGAAATGTCTAAATAATAATGGAGAGTGAGATATATTACTGATCATAAGAAATTGGATGGTCATGTGTAAATCAAAAAAACACAAAACCATAAAACAAAGAGGTGTGAAACTTTTCATTAATATCATTAGAAATAATAGTAATGTGATAACATTTTATATCAAGATCCATATCCAAATGTTCCGGAATTATCATGAGAGGATATACTTATATGATTTCATTCAATTTCATAATCCAAATTTTTTCATATGGTTGTTCTTCAATCAATTTCTATTCAATGTCTTACTTTATGGAATGAGATGGTTTTTTATGATCTAAGTACTAGTGTAGCATATGATACATAAAATAATGGTAAGTCATTTCTTCTTTCTCTAGTTATTATAAGAAAATTGTTAGCATAACTTATCTAATATCATATAAAGATCAACTTAATCGATTTCATGAATCGTTAAAGTGAAATCTCCTCCATGTGTGACAAAAATTAGAATACAAAATATTTAAAGAGAATTCCAACAAATTTCAAAAATCAAATTAAAATTAATCCCACTAATATCATAATGTATCTCTTAATTATTACATACTAAACATGTGAATAAAATTGTAATATATTTTCTTTAAAAATGGTAATATCCATAGGTATAATAAAACCATAATGAAAACATATATACTTCCTCATTACTTGAACAAATCCATATATTATTGAATATATTCCATAAATCAAATCATTATGTAAACTCTATCAATGATAACCTAAACCTCTTTGTCCACAAACCATTAATCAGTTCCAAGATCATCAATAATATCCAATTTACATTATCCATATCAATATTAAATTTATTCCAAATAAAAATTATCATGTCAACATCGATAACATATTATGGGTTATATTCCCTTAATAACATGTTCTCTATAAAATTTCACTTTTATATTAAATCAAATTTATAGTTTAGCAGCTGCATTAAACATATTCATGGTAATAGTTAATGAAAAACTTATACTAAAAATCCCTCATATATTTCAATATCTAGACAACATAATTCTTGAATTCAAATACTGAAACACATTAATCATTAAACTTCATTATTTAATCATTAACTAGGATGTATCATCTTATTTATTAATACCTATTTCCTAAAATATGAATTATTAATCAAGACTTAACATTCATAAAACTAAAATTAATTTTGCTTCTTATGTTTAACATAAAAAATAAAATTAGAATAGATCAAACCTTTTATATGTCATTTTCAGTCTCTTTATTATCAACAATTTAATCATTACTCATACCACATTCCTGATTATATTCATGAGATTCTCCCTAGGATATCAAGATTTATAATTCCCACACTTCCCTTTTAATAATATTCATCCATTGATGATTCCTTAAGGAAACATTTATTCTATTCCATTGAATTAATTGAAAATTTCATTATTCCTTTGCAATCTCTTACTCTATATCCTTATTTTCCACACAAAAAACATCTTCTCATTTATTTGAGACATTACATGGAGTGTTTCTTTACACATTAGTTACATATTAGAAATTTAATATTATTTATTCCATGGACACCACTACATGAACTCTCAAAAAACTCTATCATTCTCTTAATTGGTGAATATGAAGTTTATTAAGGTGTAAATTCTGAATGATATATCACGATAATTGATTAAGAATAATCACAATATCCTTTACTCCAATAATCATCCCATTTGGTTTCTCATCAACACATTTTAAATCACATTAAACATTAATCCAATTCTTTCTAGTTACCTCCTTTAACTAAAACAAGAAAACATAGTGAGATAAACAATATTCATTGTGGGAAACCCCATAATTATAAAAAATCACTTTTAAGATTTCTAAATCATGAATCCATTTTTTCAATATATGAATACTGAGGAATAACCTAGGCCATTTATGGTCACTATTTAAATCTATGACAATCATTTGTAAAGATTTAGTAAATTTCAAAATGACATCCACTAGGATTATCAAACTAGGTTCCCAAAAATGACCATTTTCATGCACCAGGCATCAATCATTGGCAGATCAATGTTACCTTTTGGATTCAATTACACCAAGGTACCCTTGTTCCATGTCCACAACCACTTGTAGTTTCTAGATAGAGATTGTATTTCATAGAAACCACTCAATCAAGCCTTTAATAAAATTTCAGTACGAGCTACAATACCTTGACCCATGTATATAATTATCCTTTGAAATATCCCTAGACACATCCTTTTAAATGTCCCTAGGTATATCAAAAATGTTTTCCCATTAGAGTTTCTAAAGGTTTACTAAAAATTCATCTGATACCAACTATAAATACACAAATATATCTTACATAAATATTATATCTTATTAGATGAATATTCGTCACATTACATAATGATCCACGCTAAAAATTATTAAGGTTAATTACCTTTAGAAACATGTAAATGTAAACAATTGTCCAATAAGTGAGCTATGTCATCTCCCACTGTGTTCTTCATAATAATAATCCTTATTTAACATATCATAAAAACTACCCATCATCATAACCAATGGAAATGAATCCTTTGAAAGGTTTATCTCAAATGTTATGTAAGGGAAAACAAGGATGATATCAAAATATCTTATGCATAATGGTATGAGAACATGAGAATAACATTTTAAACCCACTCCCATCATATCATAGATCATAAACACGAGTCATGGAAAAAGTCAAGGAAGTTCATAAGACATGAGTCATAATGGAATCAATGAACATGAACCATTGGAACATAACATTTGTATAAGGCATAGATTTCTAGCATATAGATAATATTATAAAATAGTGAACATGTATAAATAGAAACTGGTTCACTCATTTCATATTAATGAATCAAAATATAGCTATTGTATAAAATTATGGACATGAAACCATGTCTGCACATAACCTTATGGAAATGAAATCTAAGTTCATGGGTAACACTATAAACATGTAATCAGGTTCATTAATCAAAATTTTAACAAGTAATATGGTTACAATATATCATATTTACTCATGATTTACACATGTTTAAAAAATTAATCATATAGAGATATAGGTCCCAACCATCTCATAATGAAAACTATACTTATGTGAGAAACAATATCATAATAAATTCATAATATTATAAAATTATAACTCATGTCAAGAAAAAATGTTTCATAAACCATTCATAAATTCATCATAGTATAACCCATAAAAAATGAGATTCATAATCATTTAATCGACATAAAAATTAATAATTCAGAGAAACAATAATGATGGTATCAGTAAATATTATCCCTAATAAATCATTACTGACATGAATAGATGTCATCATAGATGGAAAATGGTTTTAAAAGATAATTTGAAACATTACTTTAGTAAAATATCCACTCCAATTTGAAAATAAAATTTTAATCTTAAAATATTTTCTAAATCTTTTTCCATGAAAATAAAATTTTAAATAGATAAAGAAATGTTTAAAAATAATATAAAACAATTATTAAGGAAAATATCTTTTCCATTTTGATAATAAAATTTTAAAACAAAAAAGTATTAAAATATTTTGGAAATAATTTTCTTTGAAAATAATATTTGAAACATATAATGGAATATTTCAAAACATGGGTTGTTTATGATGGATAAAAATACTATTCATTCCGTACAATTTAAAATAAATATTCATTTTACATTTTCAGTAAAACTAAATGTGCCTTTTTTTTAAAATAATATAAAGATTACTTTTAATTTTTTTTAAAATCTAAATACGAGTAAAAATATCCTTAATTAATCCTTTAAATAAAGTAAAAAAATTTATTTTTGTTACTAAACATGTTTTTCAATGAAAATTGATTTTTAACTGAAGATATAAATAAAGTATATTTTCATATTTTTTTTGAACTCATTAGAACATAAATAGAGTATAATTAATGGAAACAAGTTATTATAATTACATAAACATAGGATAATAAAATTCATGATTTTTTTTACATATGGATCAAAATATTTCATAATTGAAATAATAAACATTAACATTCCTGATAAACAATGAGACTAGGACGTCAAACCTTTACCATTTTGGCATCTTTATAATCATAAGAACCATTAAAGAATAACATGAAATGAATCATTAAATATAATAAATAGAAAAATGTTAATTATATAACATGTCATATGGTTAGTATATAGTCTTTATAAAATAATATATTTTCATAAAATAACATTTGTCTCAAAGAAGGGATATTGAGACACAAATCCATTACCGCTTTGGTAAAATTGAAAAGTAAACCCAATGAAAGAGAGATACAAAATTTGATAAGTAATGATGATTAATTTTTAGTATAATCATAATAAAATGAATTAATCAGAATTATATACACCGCATGAAATAAACATATGATGAATATGGAATTGGACTCATAGAAAAAAAGTGAGAAAAATCCCTTACTATAAGCATCAAATTACTTCATACACATTAGATCCTTCATTATAATAAATATAAGTTTATTATAGATATTATCAATAACCATAAATATATATATCATACTATATATGATTTACTTATTACTTTTTCTTACTAGTTTATTAATAATTCCTTATTAAAATCATGTTTAGGTTATTAAATACTTTGTTTTTCATGTATGATTTAATTTTTTAATTTAAGTAATATTACATTAATCATGGTTATATAATATTAATAATGTTAAAAATGATATAAATATCATATATAATCATTATATATTTAGTTATTATAATCTATAAAAGTTAGAGACAGAAAATTAAATACACTACTCTGGGAGTCGATAAGTTGTACACACGCTTGAATGTTTTTAAAATTTTATCGATGGATAAAATGAATGAAATTTAAATAATATATTAACATTAATTAATACTTTTTATGTCTTATATATCAATTATATTAAATAAATTTACCCTTATTAACTTTTTTTCAATTAATTAGTCAAAAATGAATCACATCACATCGTGTGGAGGTATTCTTCCATGCACAAGAACAACGCTATTGTATCCCCAAAAGAATGGAAAGTAATAATTTATTTGTGATATAATTATTATATTGTTATTATAATAATGTCAAAAATAAAATACATGTTCATTTAATCTCCCATTATTACAATCCAATTGTAATAGTAATGAAAAACAATTCACATCAGTTGGTGAGGTGGTAATATGTCACACACACGAGTGATATTATTGTCTAACAAAAGGTTGTGAGGTTCTAATTGAGATATGTTATTTTAATTAAATACGTATAATAATATTATTAATACCATATATAAACATTAAATACTTCATTATATCCATACATGAATGGTGGTGATGGAAAATGAATAACATCAGTTCGTGAGGTGGTAGTTTTCCGTACAAACGAATGATGATTTTGTATCCCATTTCATTAAAGAGGAGAGATAAATTGGTTATTAAATTAAAATAATAAAAATTTTAATTATATTATATACAGTTTTTATTATTTTATAATTAATGGAAAATATTTCATGGTGTTATAAGAAGTAGTAAAACAAAAACTCATCGATAAAAACATTTCCCCTTTTTTGAATAACCTCTTTATGTTTGATCAAAATCATTCCTTGATTGTATTTAGGATTTAAAAATAAATCTAATATTTGGGTAGGTATCTAAGGAATATATTTTATAAGGTACTTACCTATAGAAATATTTTTTGAAGTGTGAGGGTGGGGGAGACCTTTTATTAGTGAGGTGAGTGGTCTACTTGTAATTTTTTAAAAGAAAAAGGTTTACTGATGATATTCTCTTCCAAAAGGATACATAATGGACTATTATGGATCCTATAAGATTTTAGGTCAAACTATGGATATAAAATGGGGTTTTGGAAAGTTTATGTGTAATTTTAGAATTTATCATTTTAGTTTAACCCCTAGTAAACTCATTTTAACCTTAATAAAGATAATTAATTATTAAAGTTTTTACAATTCATTTTTGTTAGAAATTAAATTTAGAATATTATAAAATATAAATAATAATTATTCAAAATGTTTAATATATTTTAAAAATTAAATTAACTTTATTATAAATTTTAATTTAAAATTAATCTTTTAGATGCGACAATAAAGTGAACTTCCAAAGAAAAAAGTTTAAAAAGTTTTAATGTTTTCATATCAAAATTCAATATCGAAATGAATAAAATTACTTAAATTGGAAAAATAGATATATAATTTATCCAATTTTAATTTTATAACCATATTAAAACAATTTTTATGATTCTAAATTCTTTAAAAGAAATGACAATTCTTAATAAAAATAATTATTTTTCACTATTCATTGGAAAATTTATCTTCTCATAAAATTTTCAAAAATTCTCCCTCATATATTATTACCAGATTATTTAAAAAATTAATTTAATTTCAAAAAAATTATAAAAAGTTCTAAAATTTATATTAAAATAATCATGAAAAAGGTGACAAAACTTCTTTATTTGAAAAATATATTTTTAATTATAAAATTGGATTTATTCTTATCTTTTTCTGTAAATCACATAAATCGAATTTTTAAAAAAGTATTTACTATTGAACATATTATTTTCATTAAAATAATTCACAAAAATGGGCATTGATTAATTTATTGAGTTAAAATGCATTTGTGTATAGAAAAACTGTTTTCCAGAAAAATAGTTTCTTTATTTTAAAAATTTTTATTTTAATTTCTAGTTAATTAGTAACCAAAGAATAAATTTTATATAAATGTTTAAGTCAAAAAATTCTCATAATATATTTAATCTCTTTAATACCCCCATTCCAAAAAATTTATGATAACTATCATATTAAATAATATTATTTTAATATTATGTCTTGTTTTGTTAAAACTCAATGTGGAATTTAATGATAGATAAACCTAGTGTTTATTATAAAGAAAGATAAACAAAGAGTTTTGAGTAATGAAAAATACAAAAATTATAAAATTTATTTTAAAAAATGTGTTTCAAAAAATCTCACGATATTACTTGTATCCTTTTAAGAACTCTAGTAGATGACCCTCACCTCACAAATGAATAAAATGTTGTTCAAGGGAGAACCAACCCAATGGATAGAGAAAACACACTTCAAGATTTTGGGAGAGTAATAAATTCTATATTTAGTGTTTTAGGATCCTAAAATGCATCAATGTTGGGGGAGTAATGAGCCCAAGACAATTTGGAGGACCTATACCCCATGTATGCGAGGTAGAACTGAACACTAGAATAAAAGAATTATAGATTCTCGTGAAAATTTATAAGGAACTAATATTTTCATAAATATATATTATATATTAATTTATTAATATAATATATATTTATCTAATACTTACCTTATGACAATAAATGTTTTGTTTATTTAGAGTATAGATACAAAAAATTCTTATTTCTTGAAAGATCTTGAACATCACCCACATAGATCTTCCCACATAACAATCTTCTTAGAAATACCCTACATAAAACCATTAATCATAACCTGGGGAAAGGAAACATAATAAAGGTTGATATTAAATACTTATGAAGGTTAAACCATGGAGATATCAATGACCACTTAATCATAACATGAGCATAGTTGTATGAAGAAATGAGTTTAAATTTTTTAAACCAAACCTTTCTTATCATAGATCATAAAACCGAGTCATGTTAAGAAGTTTTGGTAGTACATAATAATTGAATCATAAATTAATCAAAGAATATTTTTCATGAGATAGTAACATAGATATAGGAATGTGGTAAATACATAATATTATAAACTTGTGAATATGTATAAATAGAAACTAGTTCATTAATTAAGTGAAGTACATGATGAAAGGACCTTACATAAACATATGTAAATGAAACCAGGTCCACAAATAATCTTATATTGATGAAATATTTGTCCATATATAAAATTATGAACATGAGATTCAAGTTGATGAATAATCATATAGATATGAAAACTTTTTCGACACATAATCTTATAGACATAAAAACTTAGTCTATGTAGAAAATTGTGAACATGAAATTATGATCATGAATAAAATATTTTAATTATAAGTTATATATATATATACTAAATTCATTTTATGGATATATAATTCTTGTCCCACCAGTCATATAATCATAATACATTCATATGTGTTTGAAAATATCATAAATACTTTATCATATATCATTAACCATAGAAGGGAAATGATTTTAATAAACATACCAACCTAACAATCATAAAAAAAATATTTAAATAATAATTATGGAATAATTGGATCATATACCTTGTATATAATAATTAAAATTAATAAATTCATCATAAGTGAAAAATCATTTAAAATATCACTCGAATAATTTGTGAGGAAAATACCCTCCTTAATTTGAAACCAATAGTTCAAAATATTAAAATTTATATAATATTATAGAAAACCATTTAATTAAAAAGAACCATTTAAACTTTTAATGAAATTCTAAAATCACATGTGCAATTATTATGGTGGGAAAATCTATTCATGCCATATAATTTAAAAGAAAACATTCCTTTCACACTTTTGTAAAAAATTAAAAATTTCTTTAATAAGAAAACAATAGGAACAATCCATTGAAATATTTTTCAAAAAAATAAATATTTGGTCAAAGTAATCTTACAAAATATTAGTTAAATTTAAAAAAATTGAAAAAAAAATTAGAGAAAACATGGAAATATAGGAAAATTAATTTTGATTGAACAGTAAACCATAGTCAGTTATCCTTAAAAACATTAAGTCAATCACATGAGTACAAAAATTAAGGAAAACATATATTATCAAGAAATAACCATTGGATAATAAATTTAAGGTGATTTATAATATTTTATCATATAATTTCCTTAATGTAAATACAATCATAAACAATGACAATTAACACTTGTTATTCAAATCACTATTATGGGTGATAACTGCTTTGTTTTTCACACAAGTTTTGGTTCATCAATCTCGTTCTTGGTACATTATTCATGGTTACATCATATCACTAATTTTAATAATGAAATAATTATCATATATATTCATAATATATAAAAATATTTATAGTAATCAATAAAAGGTATATATATATAAATCAACTATATTGTTTATGGAGATGGTAGACCGTATGTATGCATGAATGTTGTTTTCACTTTTTGAATGATGGAATGAAAGAAAGGTAAATAGTAGTTGAACATTAATGAACCATTAATATATCATATATAACATACACATTTTTTAAATACATCATTATTACCATCCATGTAAATCATAAATTAATAACAAATCATATCACTTTTTGGAGGTGGTAGTCCACACCTATACACGTGTAACGTTATCGATTTCCAATAGATTGGAAGGTGAGATGTTAGATATAAAATTATCATTAAATAAGAATAATTATTCCATGAATATATTATAAAATATTAAAACCATCATAATATATATCTATACTAGATAATGATGAAGAAATGAATTATATCTCTACATGGAGATGGTAAGTCGTACATACACACAAGGGATACATTCACTTACAATTTGATGGGAAATATGATGGATAATGGTGGTTTTATAATAAAAATAACATTTCATATTATTTTTTATACTTAATTTAATATTTTTTGATAAATACCATAGATTTATATGTGGTAAATGAAGAAGTAAAAAAAAGAAAGTTATTTTTTGAGGTGATTACCTCTTGTTTGAATGAAATCCTTCATATTAACTCTTAAGGATCATATGGTTGGTATTATGGGAACAAAAAAAACATATACAATATGGATAAGTATTTTAAGAAGATAATTATTTTTGGTTTGGTTGAGCTAAAAGGCTCAAAGTGGTGTGATGATGATAAAGGAGGGTGACCTTTTATAAATAAGGAAAGGGGAACTCTTGGAATTTCACAAAAGATTAATATATAAAAGAGACAATATATATCAAATTTATTCCAAAATACTAGTGATTAAGAAAATGTTATATGTGGTTGAAATAAAGTTAACCAATAAAATTTGTAGAGGTTAAAGTGTTGTTTTAAACATTATCTTATGATTTAATCCCTTAGTTAACCTATTTTAACCTTAACCATGGTAATGTATTTTTGACTCTAACAGGGTAATAATACAACATATAAGCTGAAAATTTACTCATAAATGTGGAAGATATAATATTTTAGACTATATATTATCCAACTTATCCTCTTTGAGGATTTTTTTTTTATTTTTAAATAATTTAATAAAAACTTATTTCCAAAAAATATCATTAATTTCATTTATGATAAAATTTATTTAATTAGACAGTAAACAAACCAAAATAAAATATGGAATTAAAATAAAGTAATTTAACATGATATTAATTTTTTATATTCATCTTTAAAGGTAACAATATAACTTGCTAAAATTATATTACATTTAATATTTCTCAAATCATTTATTTTAATTATCTATTAATTGAAAAATATTGAACCAACATTTCATAAGAATTAAAGGTAATTATATAATTACTAAAAATTAGAAATAAAGTACCATTTTTAATCAATTAATTATTCTAAAAAAACAATTAATATAAATTCACAACATTTTATTTTCTTTATATGAAAACATAATAGATATTTAAAAGTAAGTGAGTGACATTTTAATTTCTTTGTGCTTCAAATATTATATATGTTTTTTTCATGGATAAGTGTCCCTTAACCATTTAAATTTAAATAATAAGGTGATAATGGTTGAGGTATGTAAGAACTTGGATCTTTTTTTAGGTATGTTTTTTGTCTCTGGTTGTTTTTGAGAAAAAGAGGAGTTTCTAAAAATTCGGGAGTACATGTCGTGTACCCAGTTTTTGTGGGTGACCTTGTACTGGCCATGTAACGGATGAGTACATGGCTGCGTGGGATGACCTGAGGAATGCCTAAAGAAGAGGCCAGAAAAGGAAGTACATGCCGTGTACTTTTAAAGAACACGCTGTGTACTTTATTTATTTTCATTAAATGGGTCGGGGTCGCGTCTAATTGACAGAACATTCTTTTTCTTTTCTCATCTCATCCAAGAGCATTCGTATGACCACAAATCTTATCTGAGCCCCCGACTCACTGTCCTTTCTCCGATTCTAATGCCGTCGATTGCATTGTAATCACATCAGTGAGTTTTCCATTCTTTTTGAACAACATCTATGGATTTATCCTCTCTCGCGAGTTATCCTCGGTTGAAAGTTTTTAAAATTTTTTAGATCTACATCGTTCTAGGGTGATTCAAGGCCTAAGGTTCACATATATCTATCTCATGATGCTGAGGTAGGTGTTTTGTGCCTTTTCTTAGATAGTCTTTGAATTTTATGTGGAAAAGTGCCCAATACCCAAGAACGGGGTATTGTGTGTTTATGGTTTTTTGCCCTGTTTTTCCTTATATTCCTTGTTTTATTGGATAGAGGATAATTTTCTATGAATAGGGTTAACTTTTCCATGCTATGGATGTTTTTCCCTTGTTTTCTTGTTTTGACCGTTTGGTCTAGCTTTTCCTGTTAGGCTGCTGCTTTGTTTTCCATGCCTAGTATTGTTAAGATGGAGTGTTTTTATCTAATATGCTATGATATGTTGTAGATTATTTATCCAAGTAGTTATTGGGGTTTACTTTTGCTGCCATGTATTGTTTGTGCATGATTGACTTACATAGGGTCGTGAGAACTTGGTGTAGTAGACCATAGGGAGAATGGATGTTGTGGGATTCTCTAGAGTGTCTATTTTACGGTTACGTTGCGAGACCATAGAGGGGATGTAATTTGTGATCCATCATAGTGTCTTTAGTTTCCATGATATGATACACATGATGAATTGGACGTTGAGTGAGTAATCAAAGTGCCTATTAGTTATCGATACGAGACCACATGGGGAATTTATGGTGAGTGCTTCCTCAGAGAGTCTTTACTAAAGCTAAACCAGAGGGGTTAGACTTTGTGTACATCCCAGAGGGTTACTTGTGGTTGTTTGGTTGAACCATAGGGGTTAGGATATGAGTACTTCCAAAAGGGTTAGCTTCTTTTGATTGGTTGCTCTTGATATATTAAAATGAATACAATTTAAATTGTAGGACTGTTACTATGTGTACTTCCTTATTTAATGCTTTATTTTGTTTATTGCCTGCCATATATATTCACTAACTGTTAGGAACATATCTTTGGGAGGTTTCCTACTAAGATTCATCTCACACCCCATTTGGGTCATGCTTTTGGGCCCAAATAGATTATATTTCTGTAGGTATAGATAAGGGAAAGCACCCTTCTACATCGGGTACTTGATTGCTCTGGAGTTGGGAGCATGGTACCTAGCTGAGGCTTGCAATGTTGTGGAGTTCTTTACTTTATTTTCTTTGTACTTTGGTTTAGTATTGTATTCCATCATTATTACTTATTTGGATGCTTTCCAAGACATATGTATCATGCATCATATATATTTATATGTTCTTAGTTTTTATTACTTCCAGTCTTCTGCTGTTTACTATTTTATGGAATTATTACTTCTTCCTCTATTACTATCTGTTTTACTTCCATTATGTTAATCTTCCAATTAGGGTATAGTTTTCCCACTATCACACCCAATTCCCTCTTTTCTAGTCGGCAACCTATGGAGTTTGGGGAAATTTTCTTGATTCCATGTGACCAACCGGGGGCGGGGCTCCTCTGGGTGACTTCCTGAACCGGGACGCTACAAAGTGGTACCAAAGGAAATTTTTTTTCTTATTGAATTACTGTTTGGAGCCTATATCTTGGGATAGAAAGGAATAGGTACTTGGTAATAAGCTATGTCTGGGAGTATCTAACTCGTGCACAGGGAAAAGCCAATTTACCTCAGTTATTGTAATTTTTATGGTTTTACAATTTTATAGTTGATTTGATTTCACAGTTGGGTGATTAACATATATTGTGTTGTTATCATTGATGTTATTGAGGTTCGATTTTTGTTGCAACCTGATGATATGAGGGTATGACATCTCATGCATCACATAGGCACCTACTAGAGATCACTTTTCATGCATTCCTGCCATGCCATTTCAGGTGCATTAGTGATTTCATGTTGTTGTGATAGATTTTGTGCTAGATATGCATGCTGTTGTTATAGATTCCTTGATAGAATACCTACTTTTTAATATGGTATTGGTTTGTGTAAGGTTTTCTTTGAATGGATGCCAAACAATAGATATTGAGGGGTTATTGGATCCCATAGACTAGTATTTGGTGGATCATTGATCTGTAATGTTTATATATAACATGTATAATATTCCATGCCTTGATTCGTGGGGATTTTGGGTCCTCACGGATTAGAATTTGGAACTTTAATGTCTGTTTTAGTGTTTTTCTAGGTTCCAGAGTAGTTTCTGAGGCTTACTATCTAGAAGAACCCAGAATACACAGTGTTTAATGATAAATACATGCCATGTGTCCTTTTGTTTGGGAAGGAAATGTTTTTCTTAAGTACACACCGTGTACTATATGTACACGCCGTGTAGTCTCTAACTGTGTCACTGGCTATGTGGGCAGAGACATATGGTTGGGAAATCATTGGTGGAACATGCTGTGTTACTGAATTACATGTCATGTTGTGTAGACCATGTGTCCACCCATGTGAAAAACGAAACATATGGATAAAACTTAAGTTATACATGACATGTCATGCTTGAACACGTCATGTAGTGTAACCCATGTATCCAGCCGTGTAGTGAACACAACGGGTCAGTGAAATCCTTCTATCATAGGGTTGGGAAATCACTGGTGGAACATGCTGTGTTCCTGAAGTACATGCCGTGTTGTGTAGACCATGTCTCCACCCATGTGAAAAACGACACAGATGGATAAAACATAAGTCATACATGATGTGTCATGCTTGAACCTGTCATGTAGTGTAACCCATGTATCCAACTATGTAGCGAACAAAATGGGTCAGTTAAATCCTTCTAGTACACGTTGTTTATTTCCGGAACATGCCTTTTAGAGTGAGCTGTGTAACCGACCATGTGATGAACAACACGGGTCGTTGAGGTTCTTCTAGTACACGCCATGTCTGGTACTAACATGCCGTGTAGTCTTGTTCTAGGGAAATTGTGTGGCATTTCCATGTAGAAGAAATCTATCTGGGAAAGATGATTCAATTATACACCATGTGTTAGGACAACACACTGTGTGTTTCGGGTGTTACACGACCTGGGTTGGAAAAAGTACATGCCCATGTGAAGGCTTAAGAGAACACGCCATGTGGGCATCTTACACACCGTGTATCCATGTTTTGAAAAACATGAATGCTTTCTTTCTCTTGTTTCCTTCTTAAAATTCTATGTTTCATTCCCTACTAATCTTGGTCTAAGGTGTGTGCTTGACCTTGTAGAGTCATTCCACCGAGACGTCTTTCAGTTGTCTAATAGTTATAGGACAGTGATTAGATACCAGATATAGCTGATTAGGGACTACCATAAGATCCTCCAATTGTGCCAGTCTTGGCACTAGCCATCATTCTGGACACAGGTTCTCATGAACAGTTCTAAGAGGGCTTTATAAGGTTTATGTAAACCTTTTGAGGAGTAATGCATCCTTCCCCTTCTATGGAAGAGTTGACACAGGTTTTCCAGCAGCACCATACTCCCACCTTCACAGGGGAAGAAGGACCTAAGGCTACAGAGTCATGGTTAGAATCCATCCTTTCTATCTTCAAGCATCTAAAGAATCTTTTAGAGATGAGGGTGAAGCTTTCTACATATATGAGTTGGGATTCCACCAAGAGATGGTGGGATGTGATCTCACAGGCGGGATGCTAGTAGTTTATGGTGTGGGATGAGTTCTAAAGTGCCTTCTATGACTACTTATACCAAGATACTTTTAGGGATGATTGAGCCTGAGATTTCATGAGTCTGGGGCAGGGTACTCTTTATGTTATGGCATATTCTTCTCACTTCATAGAGATGTAGCACGTCATGCCTATTTCAGGAGGTGATGAGTTATTTCTGGAAAGAAAGTTTGAGGATGGTCTTAGGAACGACATCTGATCTCATGTGAACTTCAGGATGACTTCCATCACTTCTATAGTCAACCAAGTGCTAATCACGGAGCAAAATCTGAGGTATTTTGGAGTGGTGAGCCATAGTGGTTCAACATCTGGAGTTGTTATCCCTGATACTGACAGAAAGAAGTGCCGCCGGGAGTCTACACATGGAGATCGTAGTAGGCAGGATAGTTCTTCTGGTGTCCAGGTGGTGTGCTATCAGTGTGGGAAGAGTGGGAATATGAGACCACATTACCCGAGAGACCTAGTGGGGCGCCGATATTGAGAAAAAATGGGTCACCTTCAGCACTTGTGTCAAGTCTTCTCACTAGTAGTTGGTGATAGGAATTCATATATGACTTTAAATTCAAGAGAAACACCACCAGTTTCTCATCAGTCAGGAAACTGGAGTTCTTACGAGTGTTCAGTCCAAGGTGGAGGTTGTGGTTGCGGTATCCAGTCGCCAGACCTTCAGCGAAAACAGGGTGGATCAGCTCAGGGTGGTCAGGTTGGGTCACAGGGCCATGGTGTAGGTCAGACTTTTGCAGTGGAGCAGACCCAACAAAAGTAGGATCACAGAACCTCTACAATTCGAGGTATGATCCTAGTTTCCTCATTTTTAGCTTCAGCTCTTTTTGATACAGGGGCTTCCCATAGCTTTATATCTATGGCTGTTTTGGAGATACTTGGGCTTTGTATTGTTTCTTTTGCTGATGTCTTGACGTTGGAAACTCTGTTTGGGACAAGAACGACTTGTGTACGTCAGTGTAAGGAGTTCCCTCTGGAGTTTGGTGGGTGTCACTTCTTATGGTACCTTTATTTCCTATAGATGACTGGCTATGATTTCATTCTCAGAATGGACTGGTTAGTTCCCTTCCATGCAGTTGTCGATTACTATTTCCATAGGGTGAGTTTCAAATCACTAGGAGGTAGATTGTTTCTTCATAAGGGATAGTGGGATATCTAGGATAGCAGAGCGGGACCTGAGCATTATGGGTTAGGAGGAGTTACATCCCAGATTACTAGTCTATATCTGGATAACTAGGGGACTTCATAGACATAATTTCTTCTAATGGTGAATCCTTTTAGGTATGTCTTTCCAGAGGAATTTTCAGGTTTTCCTCTAGAGAGAGAGGTGGAATTTTTTATTGAGGTTGTTCCAGGAGTGGAACCAGTGTCCATTACTCTTTATAGGATGGCTACACATGAGTTTCAGGAGCTCAAGAAGCAGTTGGAAGAGTTTTACAAAAAGGGATTCATTCGAACTAGTACTTCTCCTCGGGGTTTTCCTGTCCTATTTGTGAAGAAGGTGGACAGTACCCTCAAAATTTGTGTGGATTAACAGAAGCCGAACCAGTTGATAGTCAAGAACCGATATCCCTTACCGAGGATTTATGATCAATTTGATCATCTTCAAGGAACCTGAGTTTTCTCAAAGATTGACTTCAGGACCGGTTACCATCAGTTGCATGTTATACCATCAGATATACCTCTTACATACTTTTGAAGAAGGTATGGTCTATACGATTATGTGGTTATGACATTCAGTCTCACGAACGCACCAACAGTTTTCATGGCATGGATGAACCGAGTGTTCTATCCATACTTGGATTCTTTCATGGTAGTCTTCATGGATGATATCTTGGTGTACTATCACACTCAAAATGACCATGCCACACATCTTGAGATTGTTTTGCGTTCACTAAGAGAGAATCAGTTATATGCTAAGCTCCCAAAATGACACTTTTGGATGGACCATATTCACTTCTTGGGTCATGTTATCTCAGAGACAGGAGTATCAGTTGACCCACAGAAAGTGAGAGTAGTAGTTTCTTGGGGGAAGATGAAGAATGTATTTAAGGTGTAGAGTTTTCTTGGGATGGATGGTATCTAAAAAAATTTTATATGGGACTTTTCACACTTAGAAGCACCACTGGCAAGACTAAAAAAGAAGGGTGCGAAGTACTTGTGGTCAGATTATTGTGTGTCAGCCTTTCAAGAGCTGAAAGAGAGGTTGATTTCAGCACTGATACTAGTATTTCTAGAGATGGTCAAGAGATTTACTATATACTGTGATGCATCAGGTATCGGGCTGGGAGTAGTTCTTATACAGGGAGAAAGAGTTATTGCGTACGAGTCTCGGTAGTTGAGGCCACATGAGAGGAACTACCCATCACACGATCTTGAGCTGGATACAGTTGTTCATTCATTACACCGTTGGAGAAATTATCTTCTAGTAGAGAATTTTGTGTTTCTCACCGACCACAAAAGTCTCAAGTATATCTTCACTCAGGGCGACCTAAATCTGAGACAGTGAAGGTGGGTTGAGTACCTTCAGTCCTTTAACTTTGAGCTTGCCTACACGTCTTGGAAAGGAAACGCAGTGGCTGATGCATTGATCTGGAGGACTCAGATATAGGTAGTTCAGGAGGCCATCAGTGAGTGTATGCTTATTTCCCTGTTCTCTGAAATGCATTTGGAGGTTCATGACAGACAGGGGTAAGCGTTTCTATCTTCTGTAGTTGTTATCTCTACTCTTCTTGATCGAGTTCAAATGTGGAAGCTATCAGATTCAGAAGTCTTAGTCCTATGAGAGAGTGTGTCAGGAAAGGACCCTATTACTAGATGGATAGTAGGAAAGGATGAGATCTTGAGTTTTCATGGATGGGTGTGGGTGCCAGCAGACATACATGAGGAACTGATGCGATACTTTCATTCCTCGGTTTGGGCAGTTCATCCTGGTGTCATGAATATATATCGTGATCTACACCTTCAGTATTTTTGGATAGGTATGAAGAGAGATGTTTCCAGGTTTGCCAGGATATGTTCCACCTGTCAGAAGGTGAAGGTGGAGCATCAACAAACAGCATGGATTTTGCAGTAGTAACCCATTCCCGAGTGGAAGTGGAATGATGATGTGATGGACTTCGTGACAGGTTTATCGAGGTCTCCTTGAGGGAAGGATGCAGTATGGGTTGTCATTGACAGACTCACGAAGGTTTCTCACTACTTTCCAATCATGGATAGTTTCAGTGTTGATAATCGTTGGAGGTTGTACATCTGAGAGATTATACATTTACATGGGGTTCTACACTCCATTGTGTCATACATGGATGCCTATTTTACTTCTCAGGTCTGGCAGGGGGTACAGAAGGCTTTGGGTACAAAAGTACTTCTGATTACAACTTACAATCCCACTACCACAAAAACAGTTTTTCGCAGCGCCCCCCCTTTATCAGCGCTAATGAAAAAGCGCTAATAAAGGGGGGGGGGGGTGCCTTTATCAGTTCTTTTTTTATCACTGATAAAGGGACCCCCTTTATCAGCACTTGTTTAGTAGCGCTGATAAAGGGGGGGCCTTTATCAGCGTTTTTTTTAAAAGCGCTGATAAAGGGTCGGCTTCAATTTTTTTAAAAAAAATATATTAATATATTAATATATAAATATAGTTATATTGATATATAAATATAATATATAATTTTTAAATATATTTTAGATAACTATAAATGTACATTTACACTTAGTATACATAATATATAAGATATTTAGTGAAAATGGCTTCTTAAAAAATTAAAAAAATATTTTTAATTAATAATTTTCTAATAATTATGGAGTAATAGTCATTTAATAACAATTTGAAGACTAAAAAAATTAAAAAAATTAAAAAAGATCCAAAATATGTTGAAAACGCAACTCAAACTTCAAACGGCCATAACTTTTGATCTGAGTGTCCGTTTGAGCTCTACCACATATCAAATCGAAGCCTGCGACGAGCTCTACGTAGCTTTGACCGGGGAAACCTCGGTCAAGGGATTTTCGAGGCCAAAAGAGGCAGAGAAGGCCTCCAAAACTGAGTTTTTAGTCGGGGTACCCCGATTTTTTAACATTTCGTGGATTTTCACCCTCGTTTAAGGGGGTATTTTTGGATTTTTTTGGTGGGGACTGAATTTATTCCAAGGTATTACATTCATATTGATATTATTTATTTGAAATTTCATCATTTTTTATAATGCACTGCTATTTGTAATCAAATATATAACAATATATTCATATTTTTTAAATATTCACACCTAAAAATTTAATTATAAATATAAATAATAAAATATATTTACATATAAAATATATTAGATTTATCTAAATAATAACTAACATTAATTTTATTTAAAATAAAATGAATATTTATATACCTATATATAAATCTAACTATATATATATATATTAATCTAACTATATATATATATTAATCAAACTATATATATATTAAACTAATAACTATATATATATTAATATAACTACATATATATATATTAGTATTACTATAAATATATATATTAATATCACCATAAATATATATATTAATATCACTATATATATATATTAATATAACTATATAAATATATATTCATATAAGTATATATATGTTAATATAACTATATACATGTTAATATAACTATATATATGTTAATATAACTATATATATGTTAATATAACTATATATATGTTAATATAACTATATATATATATTAATATAAATATATATTACTATACGAATAAATATAACTAAATATATATATTAATATTACTATATATATTATAATATAACTATATATATATATTAATATAAATATATATTACTATACGAATAAATATAACTAAATATATAAATATATATATATAGAGATATCATGAATTGGAAAACAAATCAAAATAGAGTAGTGGTAAGGGCTTAGGCGCACAGGGGGGAGGTCTCGAGTTCAAATCCTGGTGGAGGCAGGGGTGCGCGCACATGGAGAATATTGGAGCAAGCGCTGTTAAAGGGTGGAGGGGGGTGTGTGGGGTGCATGGGGTGCTGTATAGGGACCGAAAAGCGCTATAAAAGGGGGGTTCAAGCGTTATAAAAGCCCCCCCTGATTGGCAGTATTTTTTAATTTTTTTTAATTTTTTTTAAATTTTTTTAACTTTTATCATCACTTTTTTAAAAGCGCTGATAAAAGGGTCCTTTATCAGCGCTAAAACAAAAGCACTGATAAAGGGGTACTTTTATCAGCGCTTTTTTTTAGCGCTGATAAAAGTGGTCTTTATCAGTGCTTTTCGGAGCGCTGATAAAGGGGACCCCCCTTTATCTACGCCGGATTTATCAGCGCTTTTTCTAGCACTGATAAAGGCCATTTTTAGCGCTGATAAAGGCCGTATTTGTAGTAGTGTCCCCAGAGAGATGGCCTGTCTGAGCATACAATTCAGGTGGTTGAAGACATTATTTGATCATACATCCTAGATTTTGGAGGTTCTTGGGAGAATCATATACCTCTTGTGGACTTTTCCTACAATAATATTTTTCAAGCAACTATTTAGATGACACCTTTTGAGGCTTTGTATAGTAGGCCATGCCGATCAACCTTATAATGGATAGAGGCAGTAGAGGCCGCTATACTGGGACCTCAAATTTTCCAGGAGACCACATAGAAGATAGAGTTGATTCAGAAGAGGATGGATACTGCACAGTCACAAAATAAGTCTTATGTTGATCGATGGAGATAACCTCTGGAGTTTGAGGTTGGAGATCTGGTTTTCTTGTGTGTCACACCGAGGTTGGGACATATGAGGATTAGGAGGCAGGGTAAGCTTTCAATGAGGTATTTTAGAACATTTTAGGTTTTGGAGAGAGTCGGTCTAGTTGCCTATTGGTTGCAGTTACCTCATAGGTACCGGGCTATGCATGAGGTATTTCATGTTTCTCTCCTTTGGCGTTATTTCTCAGACCCATCTCATATTTTCAAACCTGAGGAGGTTGAGTTAGTGGTGAACACATCCTTCGAGGAGAATCCTATCCAGATTGTTGATCGAAGTGTGAAGGCTCTCCATGGATGGCTTATTCCTTTGGTATGAGTGCTATGGCTGCACGGGCGAGTATAGGACGAGACCTGGGAGAGGGAGGCCGATGTACGATCGTAGTGACAAGAGCTGTTTGAGATTTCTTCTTCTATGATGACTTTCTAGGGAAATTCAGTGGTGAATTTCTTTAAGGGGGGAATTTTTTAAGAAATTGAATCTTCTTTTCAGGTATGTTTTTCTTCTATGGTTGTTTTTGATAAAAATAGGAGTTTCTGGAAATTTCAAGAGTACACACCGTGTACTTTTAAGTTCATGCTGTGTGCCCGGTTTCCATGGGTGACCATGTACTGGCCATGTAATGGCTGAGTACATGTCCATGTGTGATGACTGGATACCTCCTAAATGAGAGGCTAGAAAAGGAAAGTAGACTCCGTGTACTTTAAAATACACGTTGTGTACTTCATTTCTTTCATTAAACGGACCGAGGTCACGTCTAATTGACAGAAAATTCTTCTTCTTCGTCCGTTTCATCAAAGAGCGTCCATATGACTGCCGATCTTCTCCATGCCCATGACTCACTGTCTGTTCTCCAATTTGAACTCTGACTATTGCTTTGGAATCGCATCGGTGAGTTCACAATTCTTCTTGAACAACATCTCCTGATTTCTCCTCTCTCACGAGTTATCCTCTTTTGAACATTTTTAACATTTTTGTATATCTATGGTGTTCTAGGGTGATTAAAGGCCTAAGGTTCGCATATATCAATCTCACGATGCTGAGGTAGGTGGTTTGGGCCTTTCCATAGATAGTCTTTGAATTTTATGTGCAAAAGTGCCCAATACCCAATAACAAGGTATTGCGTGTTTATGAATTTAGCCTTGTTTCACCTGATATGCCTTTTTTGTTTGGATATAGGATAATTGTTTATGAATATGGTTAACTTTTCCATGCTATGGATTTTTTCCCATGTTTTCTAGTTTTGATCATTTCGTCTATCTTTTCCTGTTAGTCTGTTACTTCGTTTTCCATTCCTAGTATTGTTAGGATGGAGTTTTTTTATCTGACATGCTATGATATGATGTAGATTATTTATCCAAGTAGTTCTTGAGGTTTACATGGGTTTCAAGGTATTTTTCGTGCACTATTGACTTACACAGGGCCATGAGAACTCAGTGTAGTAGACCATAGAGAGAATGGACGTTGTGGCCTTATCCAGAGTGACTGTTTTACTATTATGTTGTGAGACCATAGGAGTGATGTACTTTGTGCTCCCTCAAAGTGTCTGTAGTTTCCTCAATACATCCCACAAGTGGGAATTGGAAGTTGGGTGCTTCCTCAAAGTGCCTATTAGTTACTGATATGAGACCACATGGAGAATTGATGGAAAGTGCTTCATTAGAGAGACTTTGCTAAAGCTGAACCAGATGGGTTAGACTATGTGTACTTCCTAGAGGATAACTTCACAAAATAAGAATTAAGATAAAAACATTTGACCATTTAATTTAGTTTTAACCATGGTTAACCTGATTTACCCTTTATCGAGATGGTAAATTGTACCATGGTTACTATTTATAATGCCAAAAAATAAAACATTAATATTTACTAAATTTGGACCTCCTAATTCCAAATATTAAATAAATTTTTTAAGAATTGGTTTCTTAAAGGAACATAAATTAACTTATGATAAAAACAATAATCGTAATGAAAATACTTTTTTAATAAAAAATTCCTTTTAAGTATAATAAAGTTTTTATAAAAAATTAATCTATAAAATTTATTTCAATGATCTCAATTTTATTATTCATAATATAAGAGAACTAAATTTACTTTTAATCCATTTAAAAAAATAGTCTTTTTAAATTCTTGAACCAAATGTAATGTTTTCAATAAAATTTAGTATTTTTTTACTATTCAATTAAAAATAAAAATTTTCATAAAATATTTAAAATTTAATCTAAGCTAATTTTGACATGTTTATTTCAAAAATAAATTTCATTTTATGAAATAATTTTTCAAAATGTTTCAAAAATTAAATATAATATTTTCTCTCAAGAATAAAAAAATAATTTTTGAAGGAAACATATTTCTTAAACATAATATGAATTTAATAAAAAATATGAATGAATATTTCATAAGATTTAACCAAAACATTTTTATTGAGTTGGAACATTATATATATTTCATAATTTGCACATTACTATTCATACACTCCAATTTAACAACTTGTCAAAGACTATTGTGTTTAAATACTAATATTTTGTGGTTCATTTAACCTTTGTATTGTGTGTATTATATGAAATAAATCATGATATTATTCTTGTAAATCCTTGGGTGTTACAAAAATCCCAATGTGAATATAGGGTAGTATTTTACACAAGAACACACTGATCATCAGTTCATAACCTTGTCACTGACGTAGTATGGCCCAATCTAAAAACTACTTATATCTTCTAACAGATAGACTTATACTGTTGAATCGAATACACCATTGTGATATTCATTTAAACATACTCAAGATAGGATATTTATTTATTCAAAATGTGAATCAGATGATAAATATGTTTTTCATAAAAAAATAGATTAATGAATTCATTTTATAGGACCTGACGATTGTTCCATGAGTTAAAATTATGTACTTCATATTATTATCGAACCTTTTATATTATTGTTCAAATCACAATGTATTATACGGATCATAAATCAATTGTCTAAGTTTGAAATTACTAATGATAATTTTTTTTAAATAATAATAGTGATACCAAAACATTTTTAATAATCGTAATATAATAATTATTATAGACATAATATTAATATATATTACAAATGAGAAGAGGTACATAACACATGGTTTCTCCTAACCTATGTGTAACCCAACATTATTTTATTTGTTTTATTTCTTTATTATATTTTCTAGTTTATTTCACTCTATTTATATTTATCTAGTTTCTATTTTTCTCCACTCAGGTTACTCCCCTCTACATTATTGGCCACCATCAACCACCTACGCTCCACATCATCTATATCTGCATAAGATGGTTCTATTTTCAATACACCTAAGACCACTACCACTATTTCCCTAAGCCTAAATCTCTTAGGTCATTGTTGATCCTCCATTACAAATCCCACACTACTAGTGTCACCAACACTCAAACAAATGTCCCTGACAGACCACATGAACTCACTTATTCTGTGATCTTCCTCTCATGCATTGACACGTGATGCCACTAGTGTCCAATCCCAGGGCTAGTGATCTCCATGGTATCACACATGAAACAAAAATTACATTTATATTTTAGAATTTATCATCAAGGAAATGTAAATATTTAAATAATAGTGTCTAATAGAATTAATTTGATAAGGAATTCATATAACATAATATGAAATTCAAAATAATAAAACCATACATGCTGGAAGAACTCCATCAATTCATTATGAATTGAGATCACAGTTTAATTTGTTGATCCACCACGAAGAACACATCTAGTAGCTCTCAGTTCCTTGATCTCACCCTCCTCCTTATTTCTTCAATATAAGGGTTGTGTCAATAATCAATAGGTATAAATATGTATTTAAAGTGGGAAATTAAAAATTATAGGATAGATTAGTTATTAAATAAAATAATTAAATTAATTAATTATTCCTATAATACCCCTAAGGAATTATGAAGTGAACTCAAATTATAGTTCCCCTAGGTTAATCCCACTATTATAAACTTAATTCTAGTAAACATTTTCCCATATGATTCATTATTATTAAAGAAAAACATAATTATCATGGAAACACATTCACTACAGATAAAAAAACATTTTTAGAATTATAATATTATTTTATAGGACCCATCATGTTGGTAATTTTGTAACAACTCAGAGTTTTATCTAAAATAAAAAATAAAATTATTTGAATGATCATATAAAAAATCAGGGTTATCACATCACTATTAAAGTTCAATAATTTAGAGTTATTGAATAATAAATATTAAAAATCTTATAAAATCAACAAGATCAGACTCTGACCAAAACCTATCTTAGCTTTAAACACCATATACTAAGATTAGAAGAACGATCAATACATTATCATGATGTTATTTGTTAAGGTAAATTAATAATTTTAACCATAAGGAGGTTCTAATCCTTAGAGAATAAATTGAGATATTTTTGACCTGAGGATAAAATAGGTCATTATATCCTCCCCACATTAATTATTATTTTTCAATAAAAATGTAACAATTAGAGCTATAAAATAAGAAAACTCATGAAAAAACCTTATGTTTAAAACCCACCATTTGTTGAAATTTCTTCACATATTAATGTTCAAAATCTTCAAAAACTCAGAAAACCCCCACCCAAGAATTTAGCATCCTCTTACATTTCCAAATATATTAGATCCTACTCTCCATGTATCTTGACCTAAGAGGGAACATGACTTCACTCTAAAGGAGTGTTTTTAAGACTCTACACACGTTCACACCCAAAGGTCATCATACCTCATGGACTGAATGAAGATTATGATCCACTGACATATTTACTATGAAAGTTCATTAAAAAGGTCACCTTCTTTTGGGATCATCTTTATCATAACATTTATAGAGTGTAAAAGATTGTTTTCCTATGATAGAAATACATCTACTCCACACTATAACACTAAGTGATTCATAAATATCCTACATTGACTCTATATGAGTTTCAAATTATCACGCACTTCAATATATACATCATTTTATCTACCATATCATGTTTGAAAATAACAAGTATCAATATTAATATCATACTAAATAAGAACCATGATCCTACCATCCCAATCTAAAAATACTATGTTTATCCTCCATCTTCAACTAGATCTCAAAAATTTCCGCACTCACTATCAATGATATCATTTTTACATTTCCATCGTTCTTTCAGAAAATATTAAAACACGTACATCAATAAATCAACCAAAAAAATCAACCATCCGAACACCACATCACTTCTAATAGAGTGGAACAATATGAAACCATCAAATATTTATGTTTCTGACCATTTAGAGGACCCTACTATGTTATTCCTAGACCACAAGATAACACTTTCTCAAGCATCCGAAGTCTAAAACCATTGTAAAAAACCACATATATACTATGTAAAAATGGTTTCTATATTATGGGAACACCCAAAAAGATCCATTGGTCATACTATACTAAGGGATAAAATTTAAAGGCAGTATCTACAAATAATTTCCATTAGCATATTTAATATAAAATAATGAGAACAAAATTATCTACCTTGGGAAGTTGGGTACATAGTCCACACTTTCTAAGAAACCTTTGTTGTTTATTATGCAATAATTTACAATCACATAAGATATCTAATATGTAATCACCATTGTGGGCCTCTCTCACACAAGGTATGTGTGTGGGGATACCATTAACACCCTGAAATAAACTATTGAGTCTGGAATAGAATTCTAAAAGACCTCTTGTGTGCCTCCCCATATTCAAGAGGCGTTTGACTAGTGGCGAGTTCATACAGAACTTATTTGGGATACTATTTTCTCAGAAATAGGTAGAAATCATGTTACAGTGTGTAATAAACCACCAAAATAAGAAATATTGGGTAATAAATAATCATCTGAGTATTAACATAAACAATAATTAACAACACTTTTAGTATCAATATTCCATTTTAGATACAAAAAAAATCAACGGTAGTAGGTCAAGACAATAAATAAAAGTAGAAACAAATATCCAATCCCAATACCCTCCAAAAATGTGTGTACCCTCATACTAAACACAATAAATGATAAATAAAATTTCCCTTTCACTTATCTAAATCCATAGTCATTAAATATATAATAGAACTGAAATTACTAAATAGGGTTTTAATATAAGACTCATTAGTAAATAGGAAATTCCAAAAAAGAACATTTGAAAAATATCATATGAATGGTTAGCCTGTGTACATAATGTTCAATGTATCATACATCCCACTCTTTGGTGGGGGTATTCTATATGGAACAACCTACATCAACTATAGAATACAAAGGGAGAAATACTTGAAAACCGGTATATCGTGTGATAGATAAAACCTCACATTATAATAAGAATGATTCATTGCAATAATAAACCCTATACAGAGAAACCTAAAACATTTGTTCTCATGAGGTTGCACATGAAAAACTATTGTGATAAATCATTAAATAAAATTCTCACAAGTTTACACTTGAAAGAAAAAAATCATGCTAAGATCTTGTATAAAACATGTGTTAAGGATAAGAAAATCCTATATTGAGAGAAACGACAATCAATAGCAGGTGTCACGTTATGATTCCAAAAAACCACTAGATCATATTAGAAAAATTTATTCAAAACAGTTTTCAATACTAGGATCAATGTTTAAAAGAAACTAAATCATAAATATAGGTTAAGGTCAAACATTCACAAGAAATTTTTTTGCAGACAATGATCTCGGTCTAATTGATTCAAAGACAAAAAAACCTTAAATTTGGATGTCAATTCTATCACTGATCCCAAAATACAGAGCTTGATCATTCTAAAATCTCTATATCTGATCAAAAAATATATGATGTATTCATTTTTATTCAAGGATAAGATAAGGGGATAGTTCATTAATAATGAAGGACTCACCATATTGGAATTTTCAAATCGATTCGATGTGTTGGTTCCAAACAGAGCAGTTAAAATAGTGGGAGGGAACTCCAAAATAATCATAAAAGGATCCTATGGTGTTGGGCATAGAAAGAGTCTTTATAAAATAATAAAATAGGAGAATAAAGATCATTTTTTAATTAAAACAACTATAAACCTAATGTCCTCACTAGGCATCTCTAGAAACCACTAGATGGGTGGAATCCACTACGAACAACAAGTTCTTCCTAAGATCCCCACTAGCTGGTTGGATTGGTTTTCAACTATTTTATAAATCTACAAACTCCACTAGCTAGTTAGTGGAGTCCACTAGTAAATCAGTGGAGCTATTGTATCTTCATTATGTTATAATATGCTAACTATCTCAGTCTCTTTTAATATATGGCCTCATAAAGACCTCTAACTAGATAAAAAATAACATAAGACCTAAAAAATGTTATGAATGATTTAAAGATAGGTTTACCTAATATATTAATTTCAAAATTTATCTCATATTATAAATTTATTTCCTCAAGAAGTATCCCCAGAGGTTTTCCTAAACAACTCAGGATTATATTTCCAAATGACATCTTTGTTCTCCTATGTATCTTCCAAAAAACATTGGTACTATTTTTGAAACCATACATGATGAATGGTATTTTCTCAATATTCAATATCACTTTAGTCCACTATCAAGATTGGTTTATCATAAAAAGCTACATGAACCTCCAATACAATATTCAATAAGTCAAGCACATGTGTAGGGTCTAGCACATGCTTTTAAAGGTGAGAAACATGGAAGAAATTGTGGATACCATGATAATATGGAGGAAGATCCAACCAATAGTCTATCATCCCGATGTGCTTGATGACTATGAATGTCCCAACAAAATACGGTTAAAATTCCCCTACCACCTCAAACACCCATTACCAAACTGATGGGGCACTTGAAAAAACATTTCCATCCACAGTGAAGTAAAAGTGTCATATCCACTTGTTGGAATAATTTCTCTACCAGTGTTGATCCAAAACCAGCCATTTATGAATTAAAATGACCATTTCTATGGTCTCTAGTAACAATTTTGGCACAATAAATAGAGAATCAACTAACTTGTTCCACCAGAGTGATGAATGACATGGACTACCATATATATCTTCAAATGAATCCATCATAATAATAGATTGTAATAATTTATTGTAGAAAAAATATACTATATCAAATTGATCATACCATGCTCCTCCAAAATCTATATTACACACTTTAATCATTACCTTTAAATTCTAGAACATTCTCTATAATAGCCCATAGGTATGAGGATAAAAGGATATTCTCATATTAAACTATGTTCCCATAACCATATGGAGTATTTTCTAAAACTGTGATGCAAACCACATATCTCTAACAAATACCATTCTCAAAGATACTCTGTAAAGCATCATTATTTCTCAAACATATATCTTTCCTAGGTCATCCATTTAGATTTATTGTTGGTTCAGTATGAAGTAAGATACATTTTTCAATAGATCCAATTCCACCCAAATGGTGTCTTGATCTCTTAGGGTCCTAGTAAACGCTATCATAATGTCAATAGTTACCTTATCCCACTTCCATAATAGATATGTAAGTGACTGGAGTATCCCTACAGGTCTCTAATACTCATCTTCGATTCTCTAAGAAGTCAGAAAATAAGAGAAAAATCATATTATTTCTCTATTCATTTTGGGAAAGTAAAATTATTTCATAACAACACCATACATATTGGATGATCCTAGGTCCAATTCATAATATGAAGCAAGAAAACCTCTCACTATCTCATTTTTCACGTGATATGGAACCATCACCTTTCCATGAACCATAAGAACACATTTCCTATCCAATTACCATCCTAGAGTGGGATAGTTTTCTTCCAACCTCTCTTATATTGTGGCACACTCCAGATTAGGCTCCTGAATAACCATCCCTTATACTTCCAATGAGGATGTGATCACTAAGGGTGCATAAGAAATTACCCCTCTATCTTATGTTATACTCACCATACAGTCTACTAATAACACCATGAGCTATAACTCAGCATCTGATGTTCTCCCACCAACTTCCTCTATATTCCCTTCTATACGCATCTACAACAACATTGCCTTTGAAATTATCACACTAAAACTCAATGTTGAATGTCCAGAAGTACTCTCCCATACACCTTTGATTAAGATCCAAGTCATCCTTGGAGAAGACATATCACATACACTTGTGGTTAGTATTTAGTAAAAATCTCTCATGAATGTGGTAGTGATGATAATAATTCATCTCATGGGCCATAACCACTAACTCTAAGTACTAAGTAGTGTGGTTGCACTCATGGGGTAGCAAATGATGAGACCATAAGTAGACACCTTATAATCATGTATCGACATAGATCATAGAACAAACTATAGATGTTTCACAAAATACTACAAACCCAACAACAGTATTAGAAATAATCTAGATCATATTCGACATCAACCAATTCTTTGCCTCTATAAAGACTTATGTACACTGTTCTATCCATTCAGACATGATACCTTCCTAACTAGAATGTTTGTGATCATAGATTGGTGAGAAATATCCTGAATAAATATCCTACAGTACCCAAGCAATATAAGAAAACTCTAAATATCAAACATATTTGATGTTACTTCTCAAGAAATAACTACATAAAATTTGTTTTTAACAAGAAATATTCCTTATTGAGAAACCACATTCCCATGAAAGAATGCATCATATATCAAAAAGTGATACTTTAAGTACTTCGTGTAAAGTCAATGTGATTAATCTATTCTCAATACAATATCACGATGAATCGCTTGTGAATCCATTATCTCAGAATATTTCACCCTGTTATCCTTGAACACAACAATGAAGTATTCCCAGTATGGGTGGGAGATATTGTTCATGAGGACCATGAACAATGGAAAATAACTATTCATTATAAAGGGTATAATGAGATACTCATAAAAACCATATTTTCTCATAAACACTCTCTTCAATATGTATTCTTCTCTGTCCTAATGTTGTGGGTAAATATACTATAGATCAATCTTGAAAGATGATGGGATTTCCTTAATTGGACAAAAAAGTCAACAATTCATAGAAATGGGTATATGTTTATCCAATTGATATTGTTTTACTTATATTTGTTATCAAAAATCAAAATTCAATCACATACCATCTTGTAAAACAACACCAAAGAACCCTAAGGTGATGTTATTGGTTTGAAAAAGCCATTATAATCATGATTAAGGAGCTGTACCTCGAGTTCATTCAACTCAGCTGGTGTCATTTGATACAATGGAATCGATATGGGTCATGCATCAAGAATAATATTAATAAAAAACTTGACTCCTTTAGGTGGAGGTAACCCTAATAAATCCTCTAGAAATATATCTTATTAAAGGCCCACAACTATATGGAATGTGGAGGGAGTCACCACTTAATCCACATCATGGATCATACTACCCACCTATTCTAACAATAATTCTAATTGATAAGAATCTTTTCCCAATACTCCTTCCTTTAATTTTCATTCAACTATCAATATGAATTTTTCCCCATTTAAGAGATGACAAGGTCACTCATCTCCGATAATAATGGTTTTGTTCACAGTAACTAGTCAACCTATCCATACTAAGGATTTTTTCGAAACATGTAACCTCTAAAATTGTGAAACTTAAAAAATGGTCAATGATAGAAAAAACCATTGAATAGTATAGAATTATATGAATATGATCCACTTTATTTCATATGTGTGTATAGACAGACATCAGCTTAGAATATAATTTAATTGGTAACCAATCCAAAAAAAAGAACATATGAATAAATGATATTCTCCTATGTTAAAATTAATAAATAAGTAATGTATAATAAATCAAAACAATGTATAAAAATATGTAGGATCACTCTACAATATCATATAGTTTCTGATTAGTTGAATTATCCTTAATAGAAACCACTCCAAGAATCCCTGTTGGCTCATGAGTCACCTGATTCACTGACCATTACATGGTCTGCACATACTGCTGAGTTGTTGTGATGGTGATTTTCTCTCCCATTATCAATTACTTATTTTCAAATAACTTCAGAAGATAATTCGTGAGACAATGGTGAAATGTCTTGAGAGAATTGTTTTTCTTTAGAAAGTTTCTCTTTATCCTATAGTTATATCACATGGTAGAGTCATTTCCCATGTAGTGAGTTGAAGGGCCCCAAATTTGGTCTTCCTATTTTCATCCACCCTAGAATACATCATTTTACTTCCTCTTATTATTCATAAAATAATAAATTGGTAATATTATAGAGAATGTACCTATCAACCCACTGGAAGAAAAAAGTATACATGTGTCTCTATCTTCCTTAAATCCCTTCTTAATCATTTGCACCTTGTGTTGCCTTGCAGCATAGGTCATGAGGTCTAAGTTTCAAACCTATTTATTTAGCTGTGAAAAATATCCAATCTCAAAATTTTTGGCCTTCTGTATCTCATTCTCGACTAAAATTCATGAAATGAAAATCATCTTACTGAAGCATTATTAATAGGCGAAGACTATAACAATCCCAATATGAAGCTCCATGGAATCTAGAGAATGATCTAAATTCAGTGTATTAGGGAATATATCCTTGAATAAGAGGTCCATGAAGGTCATCTCAGTCAACCCTTCACGTATGTATCCTGTCATCCCACCATCTTCCATCATCCCCTTAAATCATAAAGGTTACAAGCTTAACCTTATTATCCTATAGGTTTTCTACTATGTCTAAAATCCACTTAATGAAATTTATATAGTATTATAAATCCTAGGGACCTCTAGAACCCTAGATGGATGTTGTGCAATGGATCTAGAATTAATGAGAATAATAGAACATCGTCATACCACCAACGTGTGCTCCTCCAACTTGAACATGAACTCATTTAAATATTCTAAAATTAATAGGATATATTTCCTGATGTGATGGAGAAACTAAGGGATAATTCTCTGTTGCATAATCCTTCTGAATACGTGGTGAAACTTTCCACATGTGACATCTACAGGGGGGAATTTCTTGAAATTCTATAACAACCTTACAGAATGATGACAAATTAAACAATAATACCGATAGCAGAACATAGTCAGATAGAGAAGGGTTAAACCTATGAGTATAACAAAAAGAACATGTAATAACCCCTTAATAACTACTCCAAACCCAAGAAAATCATAAAATAACTACATATTATTCAAAATCATATATATACACTCAATTATAAAATACATCATAATCCAATAAAAGGATGAAAGAAGTAATTAGTAAACAAAATATAACAATTTCAATAAGACTTTAAATATTTGTGAACTATCCAATGCATGAAATATGTATATTTCATGTGATCCTATGTTCCCGACATGATTCATAAGAACAAATCAAATCATATAAATTCGTACAACAATATCACGTTTATCAACCAAGATTAATTTAATAAAAATGTAACATCAAACTGTAAGAACATAATTTTTCTCTTTATCGAAACATGGAGGTCCACTATGTATTTCTTGACAGGCCCTATCCTAGTTTCACTACCCATATACTAAACATCCTTCCTCCTATCTAGCCTATCCAAAATAATGGTAAATTGAAGAATGGAGTTACTAAACCCAGTGCCTTTGATATAATTTTTTAACACATCGACCGACACTATTAGGTATGAGATGGAATGACACATTACCTCATGTGAACCTTCCCATATGCAAGAGATTTCCAACTAGTAACATGGGACTACATATCATCATAGGGAAAATAATCCCTTGGTATATTTCAAAATCAGAGTACAAATAAGTATATAAAAACAATATTAAAAAATAATAAATATAAAATTATCATCAAAGTATCATCATAAAAAATTATCATCAACCCATGTAGTATCAATATTTAATATATGATATTTAAACCAAACTGAAAAAATGAAACAAGGTACATGGTAAATCCAATAAATAAATTTTTTAGTATAAATATAGCTCCAATTATATCCATAAATGTCTACATTATCCTTCTCAACCTGGTGAACATTCCACCATAGGACATTTCCCTTCACAGGATCCCTATTTATGGAATCTAAGTGTACTGAAATTTCTATGTTGGGTGTGAGTAAATGACACCATAAAACAACACAAAGGATCTTAACATAAGTTCAAATGATAAATAGGTGCATGATACCATGTAAACAAATCATATATAACATAAACTATATCACATAATAAAATACACTTTTTGAGTCCTTATTGATCAACTCTACATTATTTGATTCTATGCTAGAAGGAATGTCAACTGAACTTGTCTAACACTTCCCCCTCCTCCACAAGATAATTCATAAAACACATTTGACATATCGTTATAAAAGGGTTATCCATTTTTTGTTGATAAATATCTTAGACATACCCTTATGGGGGGATAATTTATATGATACAACCTACATCAACTACAGAAGACAAAGAGGGAAATACATAAAAAAATATTTATCAGCTGATATATCAAATATGACCTCACAACAAGAAATTACCACAAATATAATACACCATTACAAGAAAACATAAAAAATAGGTTCTGAAGGGTCTAAATATTCACAACTTTGGTAACCAATCATAAAAAATGCTCTCATATGATTATAAGACCAATCTAAACAACAATTCTTGGAAATTTCATAAAACATACTCTAAGGTCAAGTTATTTCTACCTTGTGAGAAATGATGGTCAATAGAAAGGGTCCCCAACTGAGTCCAAAATAAAACCATATCCTAGAAACAATATCAATTAAACAAAATTTATAATCCTATTGTTTATGATGATAAGAAACCACACACTAGTGGTAGGTTAAGGTATAACATGCCAATGATGATCTGATGTCAACAATGATATTGGTCCAATTTCTCTACAAAAAACAAAACCCTAAATCAAAGTGAATATTATACAAAAAAACCATAAATATCTTGATATGGAATTCCAAAACCTCTAGATTTGATCAAAGAATGTGTGATCTGGTCTGTTTTGATATAGTATATGTGATGGGGATCATTCTAGAAAAATGAATGACTCACCATATTTGAAGCACATGATTTTTTCGATGAAAAGTTGTCAAAAAGACGTGTTAGAAGGGAGAGGACTCTAAAATAAATAGAGAGGGTTACTGATGAATTTAGAGTCAAATGGGTCTTGGGAAAATGAAAAATGTTTAACATAGTGTTTGTAAAAAATGCCTCTAAATATCTGTCCTCACTAGGTTTTGATGAACACCATCAGTGAGCTGGTGACCTCTTCTAACATTCTAATGGAAGTTGTTCCCACATAGTTCTTATCAATAGTAATAATAGATAGATGGTAGAGCCCACTGGATATCATGTGGTGGAACTATAACATCTTTAATCTACAATAGACTCACTGAATTTCCCCATTGGAATATTTGACCTCCTAGACAACTCAAACCACAATAAAAAATAATTAAAATCATAAAAAAGATCAATATGAGTTAATGAGAGGTGTAAATGAAATAGTGGTTTCACAGATTCACTATTGATCAATAATGAGATAAGTATTTAAATTCATGTAAGAACCAATTGGTTTGATTATAGCTAGTCATGTGCCTCCTCTGATATCTACACATAATTCCCTCGGCTAGACATGTAAAATACCACACTTCAAATGTCCATCTTGGTCTCATCAACCATTATAGATTCAAATTCACCATGAAAAACATATCACATAAATCATGAACTCATATTGTGAGATTATACTACAAATTTGACACACCCATAATAAGACTAGTAAATTTTCCAAATACCACATAGGCTCCTTCTTGAACCGAGATAAGGAAATATTTGGCCCACATTCCCATAAATCCATTAATGATGTTTATGATTACATAAATATTAAAAATTCATTCTCCAAACTAAATTTTGATATATATTTATGAATCATGACGAGTATAAACCATGGATAACCTTTTGAAATCATTTCTGAATTCTTCAACATTAACAAAAAATTAACTTATCTTCAGCAAAATAAACATATAATGGTTATTTCCACCACTGAATGGGTAGTGGATCATAACTTTATATGGGTGGTCCCTATTCTCCACACCTAAGTGGATTCAAAACATTTTTCTATGGAGATATCTCATTATATAATCACATCATCAGGAGTGGTGGGTCGAATGATTATCATCATCAGTGGAAACTCTCCTTCGGAAAAAAGTATTACCTATAGTTCAACAAAAATTTACAACTCTAATACATATGATATGGAAATAATGACTCACATATATTCCATATAGTAAGTGGGTCCATAAATACATGATATAAATAATAATTTACATATATCCCATTGACTAATAACAATTAATATTCATCAAATGCTTCTTCTCATAGACCACAATTTCAACACTTTATACCTGAGAAGAACTACCTAACAGTGGTGTTCATAGGAGTGGATACATGAATCATTCACTTTCTAATACCCTCAAATAAATGGATTATATAGCAAAAAAATTCCAAGTAGGAAACTAAGAGAATATTTTTTTGGTATATCGTATCAATACTATCTCTCACTTAGAGGTCCATCCACAACTACATTTGAGTTGTCAATAGGAAAAAGTTATTCTTTTCCTAAATCTAGGGGTTTATTCTCCCATGAATCCTCAATATACCAGCATTTATATGTGAGGGGGGGGGTGATAAATTTATTATAATTCATGGAAAAAAGAATATATCATGAAAAATTCCTCTTATAATATCCAGGAAATCAACAAATCTTGAAAAATTCCACCATGAAAAAATAATATGGAACACTTCGCATGGTTTTTTGTCCGCAAGGAATATTTGAACATTGTTTGTAACACCCAAATTATCTAAAACTAAATTTAGTATTGAATTTAATCCATTAAAGGCAATGCATCTTTGAAAAAACACTTTGTTTTGGTATCTTATATTTCAATCATAATTTACATCCTTTTGTAATTTTAATTTTAAAAAACAGACATACATGGTTGCGATATGTATGATATTTAGGGTCTGATGGGAATAACATTCATTTTTTATGAAAATTATCTTTACTATAGGAATAGAAATATGACCCTTATGAATAGTAAATTGTCTTAGTGAATAGTAACCACACCCATGAAATTATAAATAAAATTTAGGCACTTTATAAATGAAATAATGACATAATGATATCATAGAATAAGTAAGTAAACATTTAAAAATTAATACTTAAGTGCTATTATTTTTATGAATAATAAATATTTAAATAAAATTTTATAATGAATAAATTTATTTAAAAGTAAATTAATTTTCATAAAATGTATTTATAAATCAATATTTTGTTGTCCTATGATTTTTTGATAATTTAATAAGACCATAGTTAAGTTTTTAGGGTGTTATAAAATCAGTTTTAATTTTAAAAACTGTATTTTTCAAGTAAATGATGATTTTAATTAAAAATTAAACTTATCATGTCTAAAAAATTATTTTCATATAATAGAGTTCAATTTTAATTCTACATGTTAGAAAATAATTAGGGTGAATTTTTGGGATTTTTTTAAAATACTTGAATTTTTAGTGAATAGTAAAAATATTGTAATTTACAGTATAAATACATTATAAGATAAATACACTATTCCATGATTAATGGATGATGTAATAACCCTTGGTTATAAACCAAACAAAATTATTACTATATTTAGTCACAAGAATCATCACTATTGGTTTTCTTGAGAAAAATAATAAAACAATGAATAAAATAATGAGAAATTATCCATCACCTCCACTGTAAAAAACCACCCCACAATCCCTCTTATCCTCATGCCTTACAAGATTCGATCATTGTCAAATTTCTTCCAAATAAAATTTCCAATATCTTCCCAAAATTCTAAAATCTCATGGACTCATCAAAAGACCAAAATCAGTCCCCTTAAAGAGACTCTCAAGGAGGAGTATTCAAGATGTAACATCCTTTTTCTTTTCCTTTTATTTTTCATTTCAAGTTATTTATTTTATTATTATCTCTTCAAATCCTCTATAAAAAATGATCATGAAAAATAAAATATCATTTATATACTATAATAATATCTTGTTATGTTATGAACCACCATCAAACATCTTACTCCCTCTCTTTTATTTTAAAAACGAAATCATCATCTGAGAGGTACCAATTTACAACCTTCATGGATGACAAACTTTTATTCATTAATATCACCTACGAAGCTGTTCATGAAACCATTTTTATGGTTGAATCAGATTATAAAATATGTATTATGTATTACTTCATTTTTTAACTATTATATATACATAATACTAATTCATATGAGAAAACTAGTTTGTGGTGATTGAAATAAACTGTAATAATCTAAAAAATTATCACTAAATGTCTTATATAATGATTCATCCTAATACCATATAAACATATGATATATATAAAAATTTAAAATTATATATTCTAATTAACAATATCCAATTCCCAATATGGTGAATTATTCCCATTTATCTGAACTTAATTACTAATAAACAAGTGAACAGATCACGAAATCCAAAAAAACGAATGCTTCTGAACGATGCACTAAAACTCTATTACTCATCAATAAGGACATAAAATAACATAATAAAAATATAATAAATCAAATAACTATATAAAATTTTCTTAATAAATTAATTAATGTATTTAATTTTAATATCCATGATGTTAAGGTTATGTGCAGAACTCATTCGGACATAAGGTAAGGGTTTCCTTCCCAAACATTCATTTTAATTTGGGTTGTGATTTCTTACTCTATAAACAATTTTAATTATTCATTTATTTTATATACTTATTATAAATTCTTTTTCTATGTTCCAAAATCATGTATTTTTTTCATTTCATCTTTTTTTTTGAAAATACATGTTTTTAAAGGGTTCCCTTCTCAATTCTTCATGATAATCTGGCCCGATTAAAGGGAAATTCCTGATCTCTTACACATTTTCATGTCTACTCTAAAATTTATTTTAATCCACCATTATTTTTATAAAAACACTAGTTTCATCATGGAAAAACCATCATAGTTAATTTCTAGTTTTATATAATGATTTTTCTAAAAGAACTCTTCTTTTCAAAGTAAAAGTGTATTTCTCTCAAAAATTCCAAGATGATTTTATTAATGTATTTTAAAAAATATGTTGAATTTTATGCATTACTAACGTTAATATCTTATGCTCATTATCCAAATTATTTTATTAAATGTTTTTTGATCATTTTTACTATGGATGTTCTATCTTGATACTATTCACCATACTACTCATAATGGTTAGAAATTATGTTTATATATTGGGTGAAGTTAATTATATTGCATATGTAAATAATGTTTATGTTTAACTCCATTCACACGAGGAATGAATTGTAATTATAAATGTATTCGTGGGACTTTCTATATTCCCTATATTAATCGGTAGGTATCATGAGACGAAACAGAATTGGGTTTTGGCTGAGGCCTTACCTTAGTATTTTCAGACATCGTGGCTGAGGTCATGACAACATGTTTTGGTGTTCGGCATTTTCAATTCCATCATAAAGAACCTAGAAGTTGATAAACCATGTGATTATTATACTATTAGAATATCAATTCTTATATTATATTCTATTATGGCAATTTATATGGCTTTATGTAATTAGCTTTCATTCCTGTCATATTATGATAGAGTACATTTTTAAAGGCACATTTTTTATTTTATTGACCATGCCTAATGTTTTTGTTTATGATAACTTATACTATATTACATACCTTTACTGATCACTTGAGATCAACCATTTTTTTTGTTTTATTTTCCCCAGGATGTGAAGATGAATATTATTATGAATGACTTGAAAGAATAATCTAAGATTTTATGGGTGTTCCAATGGAGTTGCAATGTTGTTTTTGAATTTATGTTGTAATGTAAAACTTATGTTTGTATTTGGGTTTTCTAAAAATACTAACATATTCATTAATTTGGGATGAAAAATCTTTGTAAACATACCAATATATTAATATAAGTCACCGACTAAAGGAAACTAGTGTCAGGGTCTTTACAGTTGGTATCCAAAAAATATTAATAGAATCATTGGAAACTAGATTCAGAAAACATAGATTATGGAAAAATACTTAAGATAGAATTTGAGGCTAAGAATAGAAGAACATCCTATAATATTGGTAAGTTAGAGATTATATTGATCTTCAAAGAAAATACATCCCTGTCTAGATACTACAGGTTGATGTGGTTCTTTCATAGATGTACCTAGCAGTAACAACTCTAATAAGGTGTTTCAGGCCGGACTAAGCCTAACCTTGTACATGAAAATGGGCCTTTCTACACACCTGGTTTGACACTAATGTAGGATTTTCATAGGATAATTCACATTTTATTTACAAAACATTATGAAGTATTTAGATGTAAATATGTACTCAAATAATCAGTGCACATGATTATAAAATTATACACACATAAAATTTAAATTTATGTTAATTTTTTTCATGGTTTTACATTATACCTTATGATTCATAACCTAATATAGTGGATTCCATTATTTGGAAATGTTGTCTAATGGAAGGAATGTAAACCACATGAACTCATGTATCCCATGCAAGTATTTCCATCCTATGAAAAATAATGACGTTGGTTTTGAAGCTACGTCTAGTTCTGAGCAAATTGTAACTATACTAGGACAGTTAAATCAGGTTTTGAAAAATAAACTTACTTGTATAGAGAATCCTATTCCAAAATGTGGTGGAGCAATGTTAGAACGCTCTATGGGACAATGACCTATACATCATTCAATTGGACTAAATGATCATTCATAATGGAGTGGTGGATATGTTCCTTAGAACATATATTTATTACTTTGGGATGTAACTAAAGAGATAAGGTTATCATGAAATTTTATCATCTATCAGGAGATGTAGATTATTCTTGGTCATTAATTCCAGACATGAAGGAGGAGGAAGAAATAGTATAAATGTAATGAAGGGAATTTAAGAGGATATTATTAGAAAAATATTTTCCTAGAGAATATAGAGTAGATATAGAGAGTAAATTCTTGAGTTTGAAATAAAAAGAGGATGAAAATCTTGTGAAATATGAATCCAATTTTACAAGGCTAGAAAGGCGTGCTGTAGACTACACAAGTAATCCAAGGAGCATGAATGGTCGATTATTTTATGGTTTAAAACTATTACTCCAAAGGTCATTGGTTCCCCAAAACTTTTCATCATATGATGATATAGTCTTATGTGAAATCAAGACTAAAAACTAATTATATATTATTATTAATTTAATGTAAATAAAGAGAAGAATAGGGTGGCTGAGGAAATAATGGAGAATGGGAAGAATAAAAAGGTGTGTCCTCTAACATGGGAATCTTAGGAAATGAAACCGCCCGGAGCTTGATTAAAAGGAAAAGGAGTTTGATAAAAATTTGGAGAAAGAGGCCACCAATATCCTGATTGTAATTGAAAGAAAGAATATATGAATATTCAATGCTACAATTGAAAAGATATGGGACATTATGACAATGATTGTCTTAAGCATCAAGGAAAAATTACCTTGAGAAGGAAAAGGAAGCAAGTACAATATTATGCGATCAAAACTACTAAGTTTGAATTTCCAAATGATGTGGTGGGGATACTTTAATAATTTACTCTAACTTAGAAAATTCTTTATCGTATTATTTATCATCACATTCTTTCATATCTTTCTAGTTTTCCATAAAAATTAAAGATTAACTATTCGATTTAATAAAGGAGTTGTCAGTCAAAACTTCTAAAGGAAGTATCATTGCAAAAAATATGTGTTGATCAGCTTCCCTTATGACACATAAATGTACTTTAGTTTCTAAACTTATCGTCATACCAATGACTACTTTTGATATAATTCATGGTATGAATTGGATTTAATGATACGATGAAAATATATATTGAAATAAGAAGGAAGTTACATTTTTTGATAATGATATAGAATCCCTTATCTTTAGAGCAGAAACATCATCATTTGATTCATATATAGATCCACCCCTAGTAGCTATAATGAATGAAATTATTGGGAAGGAAGATAAAACAATATCTTTGGGTGAAGAAAGAAATATTCAAATTTAGGATATACCTATTGTGACAGAATACATTGATGTATTTATAGAAAATTTAACTAGACATCTTCTAGAGTGGTAAATTTAGGTTTCTATTTATTTGATTCATGGTGAATGGAATATATCAAAGTTTCCTTATAGAATGGACATAGTGGAATTATTAAAAATAAAAAAACAACTATAGGAATTGAGTGATAAAGGATTTATCCACCCTAGTGTTTCTCCATGGGGATCCCCATCTCTCTTTGTCATGTAAAAAGATGGATCCATGAGGATGTGCATGGAATATAGATAAATCAATCATATTAAAATAAATAAAAAGTGTACCCTACCTTGAATTGATGAATTATTTGACCATTTTCATAGAGACCAACATTTTTTGATGATTGGCCTTCGATGTGGATATCATTCGTTTCATGTGAGGTAGGAAGATATTCAAAAGACACCATTTTGAACTAAGTATGGGCATTATGAATTTACAGTAATTTTTTTTGGAATGAGTAATGCACCCTCTATTTCATAGATCTAATTAATAGTGTTTTCAAGAAATATATTGATGAATTTTTTGTTATATTTATTTTTGATATCTTGTTATACTCCAAAATATACTAAGATCATGAGAATCACTTGCACATTATTCTAAATACTCTTAGAAGAAACGAGCTATATGGGGAGTTTAGGAAGTGAGAATTATTGATTCAAACAGTTTATTTTCTAGGCCATATTGTCTTTATGAATGGAATCATATATTGTCCTAAAAATAAAAAGGAAGTTCAAGAATGGCCTACACCAATGAACAAAACTGAGGTTTGTAGTTGTATTGGTTTAAGAGTTTGAATGAATGGCCTGAAGGCCTTATTTTTTATTTATTTTATGATAACCCCCCTTTCATGGGAAGAGGGGGAATCCTTAAAAGGCCCATAGTCTTATATATTACATTTTCCATAGGCTTGAATACATTATAGGACCCGTAGGTCTTAAGAAAATCATACAGACTATGACTACTTAAGACTTCCCCTCCCCAGTTTATTATTGACATTTCATTTATAACTTCACATGATTATCTAACCCGTTAACCAAGCTTACTCGTAAAGGGGTTAATTTTGTATGAACCAAATAATGTGAAAAATGTTTTGAAGAATTTAAGAATAGGTTAGTGAATTCACCAATCATGACTCTATCATCTGTAAATGGTAGATTTTTTATTTATAATGATGCATCAAAGAAGTTAAATGGTTGTGTCCTTATGAATAATTATAGAGTTATTTCTATGCATTGAGGTAGTTAAAAATTCATGAACATAACTATCCAACTCATGATCTTGAGTTAACAACTATAATTTTTTCTCTGAATATATGGAGACATTATCTATATGGAGAATGATGTGAGATGTATACCGATCACAAGAGTTTGATATATATCTTATCACAAAAAGAGCTCAACCTGAGGAAATGGATATGGCTCAAACTACTCATGGATTATGATTGTTCTGTAAACTACTATCTAGGGTAGAACAATAAAGTGGATGATGCATTGAGTAGGAAGGATCATGGAGTTTTGAGAAAAAAATGAGGATTGATAAGGATCCTATGTACATGGATCTAAAAAATATGGATATGGGAATTATAAAAGATGGTGAAGAATCATTTCTTTTTTAATTGGTTTCCCAACCAACATTATTGGAAATAATTAATGTTCTCAATTTGATGATGATAATATTCAAAAGAAGATTAAAATTTTGAATTATGGGTAGTTTCCAAAAAACATGTGTGAGGATGGAATTATGAAATTTGGGAGAATTCTATGTGTTTACATTATAATCGAGGTAAAAAATATTTATTGGATGATTTACATTGTGCATATTTCTCTATACACCATTATATCACTAAGATGTATAGAGATTTTAATGAAAATTTTTGGTGGGACAACATGAAGTGTAAAATTGATGATTATGTATCAAGATGTTCAGTCTTTCAATAGGTGATGGTTGAAAGAAAACATACTAGTGGATTCATTAAAACTCTACCTATTCCTACATGAATGTGGGATGAAATAACCATTAATTTTACCATTGAATTACCAGAAACTCCAAGATGGAATGAGGCAATATGGTTAATTTTTGAATGAATTACCCAAATTTTACATTTCCTTGCTATAAGGGAAGATTTTCCACTAGAGTGACTCACCCGACTCTACATCAATGAAGTTGTAAGACTTCATGGAGCACCTATCTCAATTTTTACTGATCATGATCCATGATTTACATCAAAATTATGGAAAAGTGTCTAGAAATATTTTGATACTAAGCATTATTTGAGTACATCTTATCATCCTCAAACTGACGGGAATTCAGAAAGGACAATCCAAACTTTAGAACCCATGTTTTAATCTTGGTCACTTGATTTTCAAGGAATGTGAGATCATTATTTATCTTTGGAAGAGTTTTCTTACAATGATTATTTCTGTTAAAGTATTAAAATGGCACCATATGTATCATTCTATGGAAGGAGATGACGTACAACAACTTTTTGCGATGAAGTTGGTGAAAGGAATATTGTGAGACAAGATCTTGTGGATGAAACAATAGAAAAGGTAAAGACAATTCAAACCTATATAAAAGAATCTCAGAGTAGGTAAATGATCTATGATGATAATAATAGAAAACACAATGAATTTCATCTAGGAGATTATGTTTTTGTTAAGTTATCTCCAAGGAAATGTGTTATAGGATTTGGGAAGAATGTAAAACATTACCCTAGGTATGTTAGTCCATTTGAAATTCTGGAGAGAATTGGAGATGTGGATTATCTTTTCTCAATGTTGCCTAGCCTTTCTAAGGTACACAATGTGTTCCATGTATCCTTGTAAATGAAGTACATTCCAAAGACAACACATGTACTCACTTTTGATGTAATTGAATTGGAACCAAAATTATCTTACAGTGAAGAGGATATCTGAATTTTGGGCACAAAAGAACACATGTTGAGGATTAAAACGACTCGGCTAGTAAAGGTACTATGGAAAGAACATAAAATTAAGGAGGAGATGTGGGAGCCTGAAAAATTTATGATGAAGAACTACACAAATCTTTTTATGAGGTAACATTATAGAAATTTCAAGGACAAAATTTTGGTAAGGGGGGAAGAATGTAACATCCCAAGAATTTACAAAAAAATATTTTATAGAACATAATGCATGTAACACTGAGCCTATTCAAAACAACACTTTGTTATTGTAACATAGTTGTTAAACATAATTTTTCTGCCTATGTAATTCAAATTTCAAAAAACAGAAATACATGGTTGTGATCAGAAAGATATTTAGGGTTTGATAGGATCAACTTACATTTTTTGGGTGATTAGTAACTTGACCTTAGAAATAGTAATATGACCTATTTGAATAGTAAATTATCCTAATGAATTGTAACCAAACCCATGAAATAATAAATAAAATTTAATCACCTTTTAAATGAAACAATGATATAATTGTATGATGGTATAAGTAGGTGAATATTAAAAACTTAATAATTAAGTATTGATATTTTTGTGAATAATAAATATTTAATTCTAATTTTATAAATAATAAATTGATTTAAATTAAAATTAATTTTCATAAAATTTATTCATAAATAAAAATTTTGTTTTAATTTAATTTTAGTATAATTTAATAAGTCTTTAGTTAATTTTTAAATGTGTTATAAAATCTGTTTGAATTTTAAAAACTGTATTTTTTGAGTACATGATGTTTTTAATTAAAAATTAAATTTATCATATTTAAAAAATTATTTTTATAAAATGGAGTTTATTTTTTAATTCTACAAATTGAAATATTGTTATGGTGAATTTTTGTGATTATTATGAAATACTTGAATTTTTAGGGAATAGTAAAATACAGTAATTTTCAGTAGAAATACACTATAAGATAAATACACTATTGGTTGAGTAATGGATGTTGTAATAAGCCTTTTTTCTGACATACATGAACTTATTACTGTATTTATTCACAATAATCAACACTATTTGTTGTCTAGAAAAAAATAAAAAAATAACAAATAAAATAATGAGAAATTACCCCTCTCCTCCACTATAAAACCCACCCCTCACTCTCTCATTTACTCAAACCTTCCAAGATTTGAGATTTGTAAAATTTCTAGCCAATTATCTTCCTAAGACTCCCCCACGTCCAAAATATATTTTTCTCCTAAAAAGACCAAAATAAATCTCTTTAAGGAGATTCTCAAGGAGGAGTATTCAAGAGGAAAAATCCTATTCCGTTTCCTTTTATTTTTCTTTTCAGGTTATTTATTTTATTATTCTCTCCTCACCTCCTCTGTCAAAATTATCATAATAAATATAGTATAATTTATATATTATAATTATATAATTTTAATTTAATAAACATCATCAATCTCCTTACTCCATATCTTTTATTTTAAAAATGAAAACATTGTTTGAGAGGTACTGATATACAATATTCATGGACGAAAAACTTCTGTTCATTAATTTCATCTTCATAGCTGGTCATGAAACCATTTTTATGGTTGAACCAGATTATAAAATATGTATTGTGTCTTATTTAATGTTATATGACTAGTATATTTACATAATACTATTTCATACAACAAAACTTGTTCGCGGTTTTCAAAATACTGCCATAATAATCTAAACGATTATCATTACGTGTATTATCTAATGAGTAATCCTCATACCATATAAACATATGATATATATACCAATTTATTATTCTATATGATCATTAAAAAAATTTAATTATAATTCTAGATAATTATACCCATTTACATGAACATCATTACTTATAAACAAGTGATCCGACCATGAAAACCAAGAAAAGAGTGCTCCTGAATGATGAAATTAAACTCTAAAACTCATCAATAAGAACATAAATGAATAAAATAAAACTATATTAAATGAAATAACTATATAAAATATTTTTAATTAATTAATTAATTGATTTAATTTGATTATCCATGATGTTATGGTCAAGTGAAGAACTCATTCAGACATAAGTTAAGGGTTTCCTTCCCAAACCATCATTTTTCATTCGGGTTGTGATTTCTTCCTCTATAAAGAAATGAAATTGTTAATTTATTTTAAAAAATTATTATATATTCTAGTTATATCTTCCAAAATTATTTATCTGGATCATTACATCTTTTTTTGTGGAAGAAACATGTTTTAAAATGTTTCTCTTCTAAATTCTTCATGACAAGTTAGCTACATTAAAGGTAACTTCCCGAATTATTAACTATTTTCAAGTGAACTCTATAATAAATTTTAAGCCACAATTATTTTTCTAAAAATAATCATTTCATCATGGAAAACTTCCTTAGTTTATATCTAGTTTTATGGAACTATATTTCCAAAAGAATTGTTCTTTTCAATGTAAAAGTGTATTTCTCCCAAAAATTTCTCGACAATTATTTTAGATTATTTCAACACCTTTTTTGAATTGTATGTCTTATTGAAGTTATATATTGAGTCTATCATCCAAAATATTTTTTTAAATATTTTTTTATCAGTTTGTGTGTGGATTTCCTATCATGATACCATTCACCATACTACTTAGAATGGTTAGAAATTGTGTTTATAGATTTGGTGTAGTTATTTACATTGCATATGAATATGATGTTTATGTTTAACCCTATTTATATGAGAAATTCCTTGGAATTATAAAGTGATGGTGGGGCCCTATATATCCCCTAAATTTATCGGTAGGTCTCATGAGACAAAAGAGAATTTGGTTTTGGCTGATGCCTTACCCCAGTATTTTCAAACATCTTGGTTGAGGCCATGACAACATGTTTTAGATGTCCAGTATTATGAATTCCTTCATTTTAAAACTAGTAATTGATAAACCATACAATTATTTAAATAGTATAATATCTATGGATATGTTTCATTATTTTATTATAATTTATACAACTTTATGTAATCAACTTTCATTCCTCCCATATCATGCTCACGTTTATTTTTAAAGGCATGTGTTTTTAGTTATTCACTATATCTATATGTTTAGTTTTATAATGAATTTTGATGCATTAATTACCCTTATTGATAATTTAAGCTCACCCATTTCTTTTGTTTTATTTCCTTCCAGTATGTAAAGATGAATATTATTATGAATGACTTGTAGAGTTTACGGGTGTTTCCAATAGAGTTGAAATATTGTTTTTACATTCATGTTTTAATGCAAAACTTATAGTTGTATCTGGTTTTTTTAAAACTACTAAACTATTCAGTCTTTTTGGATTCCTAATCCATATAAACATACCAATTTATTATTATAAGGAACCGTCTTAGGGAAACTGGGGTCGGGGTCCTTACATTGTCTCACCACCATGTAAAGGGTCCCAAAAACATAATATAAAACTCTATCAGAAACAATTTCTAAAACTCTATTCATAGTAGAGAAAACACATTGCGAGATCATTAGAAACATCATCCAACTATTTCATATAGTAATCTCAATATAATAATAAACATATGTACTATAACCTCTATTATAAAATAAATTTCTAGTGGTGGTTTTTTGCAGTGAACTTTCTCTTGACCATGAACACCTTCCATTACCTTTTCTATCGACCCCAACCCCATATCATTTCCCTTTACCTCTACCCTATCCCCCACTCATGACCCCTTACTCTACCCTTTCCATAGAGTCCAAGATCCAAAACTAATGAGAACCACTTCTATCTCCGATGAGCTATACCCCCACTTGTGAGGCACCTACCATCACCCATGAAATTAGATCCTAGACTCGACATCATATCCCATTACTGTATCACTTTCCCTTTCAAGACTTTGATTTTTGAGTGATATATGTTCATTGTGTGGTGCCTTTATCTTCCTTTTATGTTTTCCATGAATCTCATAAGTTCATGGATAGTGTTTTTTTATGTTTTTATTTATTTTGGTCAAGGAACTGGATGTGAGTGACATGTTATATGGAATTGATTTTATATTTTACCATTTCATATTCAATTACATAGTAAATATATTTCACATCGTATGTTTAGATGATGTTTAGTTCATGAGTTCAAAATCACTTTGGAATGTGAATCCGATCAAATATATTATTATTTCATAATCTATAGAATAATTTTAATGACATAATTATTCTTTTTTACATCAGTTATAATATTAAAATCATCCATGATATATGGTTATGAAAAATGAAACACGTGATAATCTTGGAGTTGATAGGTCGTATATACATGTGAATAACAATTCTATTTTTCAACGATCATCATGGATGGAATGAATGTGTTATTTTATTTTTCTATATTTCTAATTATAACATATATATATATATATAACATTAAATCCTTAAATACACTTACATGTAGCATCTATGTGACTTGTTAATAAAAAATGAATCACATCACTAAACGATGCAGTAGTCTGTTGTACGCATGAACAAAATTATATTTTTTCAATGAAAAGGTAAGAGGTATATGATATATTAATTTTACATAATGATTATTATGTAATTGGTATCATGTATAAATATTAAATTCATAATCTTGAATATTCATGACAGGTTATGATAGAAAAAGATTTACATCTGTTCGCGAGTCGATAGTCCACGATACATGAAAATGATGGTTTAATTTCCCATTAGATGTAAGTGGAGATGAATTTAAGTTAATCAATTAACATAATAACATATTATTATATATTTGATACTAATATTTTAATATCATCATTATTGAGTAATATTTTAAGGAGGTGGAAGAAAAAATGAATGAAAAAATATTGGTTCAGAATGATACCTCTTCTTTGGAACACCTCTTTGTGATTATACCCAAAGCCTCCAGAAATTGAATTTATTATCAATTAAATGAATCTGGGAAATTAGGAGGAAAGTAAGGAAGATATTTTAGAAGTTATTGGTCAAACCCGAGGTCTCTTTAGGTGTGTAATGGATTGTATAGGATAGTCCCCTTTATATGTGAGAGGGGGTGCCATTTTTTGTATATACCAAATTCTATTAAATAGGGTGAAGTCAATATCAAAGAAAGTGCCTACAAAATTAATAAATAATTGATTTTTAGGGTTATATAGTCAATATGAACCTCTAACATTCAATTGAAACATGTTTTAAACATGTCACTCCCTTTACCTCATTATTTTAACCACCCAATAAAATGAATTTAACATTTACCATGGTGAATTTTTAAAAAATATTTTTTCTATACATTGTGATAAAAATATAAGTTGAGCTTATTATAAAATATTAATTATATAGTTTCAAAGTATAAAATAAATTTTATCATATTTAAATCATATAACTGAAAATATTTAGTTAAAAACTAAACCTGTAAAACACATCGAAAAATAAATTTTCAAGAAATGTATTTTTTAAGCATAATATGACCTTACATTAACAACATGACAAGTAATAATCATTATAAGAATTAAAATTCATATAAATGGATATAAAATCTATATTTTTCAATTAAATATTTACTTATTAGTGTTTACTTTACATATTTTAAATTGATATTCTTTATGAACTTCAAAACATTTTTCATAAAACTGTGTGGTTTTATGGATAAAAATAATCTTTTAACAAAATCATGAAAATTGATGAATCAATTGAAATTAGATAATTATAAATAAGATGGATAATAGTTTAATCTAATACTAAATACAAAATATAGTAGAACTTTAGTTTTCTTTATTAAATTAAAAGAAGCGACACTTAAAAAATTAGTAATTTTCACTATTCAATGAAAATAGAACATCTAAAAAAATACAAAATTTTTTTCATAAGATAATTATAATTTGATAGTTTAAAAATTATATTAATTTTATAAAGTATAATTTATATAATTTTATTAAATTAATTTTAAAATTTTCTCACAAAAATCAATATAATTATTTTTCAAAGGAAACATATTTTATGAAAAATAAAAAATAATTATTAAAATTTTCTTCATATTTCCTGATCATTTATTAATACATTTATTTTTAGTAGAAACTTTATATATATATCATAAAGTAATTACTACTATTTATACCCACCAATTTAATGGCTAGGTTAAAATGGTCATAAATTAGCAAGGTTTGTTTAGGCTTGGTGTTGTTTGTTGCATACGCTGTCAAGAATAGTTTTATTTTTAAAAAAACATGTGGTGTAACATTATTACCTACTTAAGGGATATTACCTTATCAGTTTCATGTTATATACTAAGTTAAAAATTAAATAGGTTAGTTATACCTCATGTATTCCACTAGTTACCAGGTTTCCTCTTCCTATTTATTGTTTCACTGTATCACATTGATAATGTGAGATGTCTTGATACATATAATGTTATCATTAAAGTCTAAGAGATTCACTTGATACTCCTCTTAAGGGAGATAATTTTCCAGCTATACAACCTATAAATTTTGTACACGTGAGGGATTTGGTATATACATATTTCAGAGGGATTCATGGAATACATCATACAGTTTAGATAGGGTTGGTGGACTACTAGTCTATAACACACATCTCCAATGAGTTCTAGAATCTCAAAGTTTGTGATTTACATAGAGATTAACTTCCCATTATTCCAAAATTTCATGATTATCTTATATAGTGATTGGTAAGAGAATCAGTTTTCCTTGACCGTGAAATCAAGGTTTCATCGATGATTCTCAGCATAACTTTTATGTTAACTATGAGAAGTCTTGATGTTTTACTAAATGTTCACTACCATTTATACCATATCCTCAAACATTTACAGTCTCAAAAACTCATGTTCACAAACTTACTCTAAATACACTGGTGTTCTATATCACCTCCCATAAATGGATTCATATAGATCCATTTGAATACTTGAGTGGAAACTGTTATTGTACAAGAACTCATCTAGAGGACCTTCCTCCTTCAATGAACATAGAACATTCTCTAAACATGTCTTCTAGTGTCTGAATAGTCTTCTCAGAATGACTATCAGTTTGGGGGTGATAATAGGAAAAAATGTTTAACTCTATATTTAGATCATATTATTGTAAATTGATAACTTTGAATTAAATCTCAAATCTTGGTTAGAAACAATTGATAATGGTGTTCTTGGTAGCTTTACCACCCCCTGATGTATATCATAGTAATTTTATCAAGTGAGAAGCCCTCTCAAATTAAAATTAAGTGAATATACACTGTAAGATGATCTAACATAACTTATATATATATTTTTCCTTATGAATTCATTGTATGTTCAATGAAAAAGTCCGTGATGATGTTTTACAATTTTCATGTAGGTATGGGTAAGGTTTTCATCATCCCATTATAATTTTTATATCATGACCTAACCCACCAAGTTATGACTAGTGACTACACCAGGCCTACCTCCAATAGGGCAAGGGCTAGTGTACAACGCTAAGTAGGCATATCCCTCAAATGGGAGGAATTAACCTAATGTATATGTACACAAACACATCTCCAATCCCACACAATGCTCAAATGAAAAGAAACTAAAACAATTCATACATATATCTAAGATCCTAAAACAGAGTATGATAATAAAATCTCTATAAGTGAAAAAAGGATCCAAATACAAGCCCAAATAAAATCTATAAAAGTATAACCTCCTCCAAGAGATAGGACAATGTCAACAACAAGATCTTAGTAAAACATCTTGGTCTTTCAAGAGCTTGCTACTCTCCACATTCTCCCTATCCTCCGAGGACACCATTAAAAGGGCTATAATTTGTATAAAACATGACACATGCAGTAAAATCTCATTTAGTGGTGAGTATAATAATACATAGTAAGAAATATCAAAAATACTAAACACAAAGAACCACCTACAGTCAGTTTAATAAAAGATAAAAAAAATATAATAAAAACACTAAGATATACTCAGGAAAGGATTCATGCCACTAGGAGGTCATAACTAACTTCAAACCATAGTATTCTTCCCAAAGCAATGATCATTTTTAGATAATCCACTCCATAGTCCATTTTATCATCAGAGACACTAAAAAAATATGTATAGCCCTTTAGACCCCACCCAAGTAAGCTCATTGGTCTAAGAAGGCCTTGATTCATAGATAGGGGTTAAGCCCATAATCGTCAGGGGAAACCATGAACCATAATATAGATCAATACGCTATGTAGAGGATCATATTCTAATGATACCACAAATCCTACTAATATGTCCTAGTAGATGGAGGATAAAAACCCTACTCAAGGTGGTTACATTGATTCCAAAAATTCTAAATAGGGAACAAAAGAGTATAGAGGATCACACTCCACTCTCATGAAGTGACACCACCAACTATATCTAAGACTCATCCCCTAAAGGGGATCACAATATAGTGATATAGATATAATGACACATTATACCCTCATGTAAAAGTATGGGAACATAATCGGCCTATATTGGTCAAAACTAAAAAAATTAAGATCCGCACTCTTTATGGAAATAGATACATGGTTTTTAATAGGGGTATATTGTGTGTCCAACTATCCCCACACATTCCCATGTAGAAGAGACCTACATGACATGTAGTCTCAAAATACAAGGTGTGTACAAGATGTATATTGTATTTAGAGACACATGATGGAGTTCCCATGTTTCCTAGCCATGTAATCCAAAAAGTGTCTATGTAGTCTCCGGAGTACGCTCTGAGTTAACTAGGGAATCCCACACAATGTGTGATATGGGTCACAAGCTGTGTGATCCTAAATTTTGGCTGGAAACCTAGCACCAAATCTAGGGGAACACATTGTGTGTAACACCAAATTACACTCTATGTATCTCATGAATTCCTATATTTGTTACATGTCATCCCATGCCTCACCAAAGAATTTTCTCTTACCAGAACCTACCGACTGTGGTTCATGTGGACATTTCCATTTTTTATTTAAGGAAAACCGGGTATAAATCCTCTTAAATAATGGATCTATACATCGTTCTTTATTACTCACTGAAGAACGTTGAAGAGAGAGAAATCTGGTATCCAAAATTGTATGATTCACTACCTATTCCATCATTGCAGCACTATCGTCTCATGCTAAACTAAGATATGTGATATCAGATCAATTCACAATGAAATGGGTGTTCAAATTTCGATTGATCGGGATGCTATCAGACCCGATTCCAAACAAAGAATAACTACAGCGAATGAATAACCTGGGGAGAAAATCATATGTACAAACAAGAGGAACAAACCATAATCGATGTTTGTGTTGATCTCAATCCGTTGACATGATAATGAAAACACATAACCCAATAATATCAAATTAATTGTAAAAAAATAACCCATAATAAACTCGTCCTGCCAATACACATGATTGAAAAATTAACCCATTGGTTGATTGATCCATGTTCTTCATTGTAATCATGAACATGGGAAGGAAACAATTCAAACAACTACCCTACATAGATTTAGATCAATCACTAATTGTTAAGGATATGGTGTTGTTATTGTTGGAAAGATCCTTCAATTCCATTATATTACTATCATCAAACCATGATTTGGCCATCTTTCGCTAATGGTATCTCATTATACACTCTCTATAGGCCCTTTAGTGATTTTCAAGGTCATACAACTAACCCTAAAAATTGTCCATAAGAGTTTATTTAAAGAGGGGAAATTAGGTCATAGTGTCATTATGTTAACAAAACAAATAAAATAAATAAATAATGTATTTTATTCATTTTACACCCACGATGGATTTTCCAAAAACTACCCATGCTGAATTAGTTTAAATCGTTCCTAGTGTAAAAACCACATTCTGATCCCAATCGTGTCCTGAATTTTTTGATCTCGACCTTTATTCAAAATTTTTTCAGATTTTTTAGTAAAAATGAACATGTGTGATATTTAATATATGTAATATATTTATTACATTAATTACAGGAACACCGGGCATCAGAATCACATGCATTCTTACTTCCGGGTCTTGAAAATAATCAATATAATATCCAAAAATAGTAAATGGAAAATTAGAGACATTAAATTTTCCCCACATAGGATTTACACCTCCAAAATCCAAAACAAGGTATTTACAAAGATATGTGGTTATTGAGCACGGATCTAAGCCTCCAACTCCCATGCGTTCTCCAGAAGATTCCCATGATTCCACCCAACATGAACAAGGGGATTAAATCACACTCAAAGGATCCTCTCTTGCTATTCCCAAATATCTATTTGGTACTCAACAAAGGTATCTCAATCCTTTATTTCCATTATTACTCAGCCGATATTGAGTGATAGGTCGTGCATGTACCCCCTCAACTGGGACACATGGAAGTTGTTTTGATCCCTGTAAGGTCTCATATTTATTGAATGTATGTACTTATATAGAATATTGATTTAAATATTTTTTTAGGGTTAATGAAATGTTTTTTAGGTTTTCGAGGGGCCACCAGGGTGTTCTGGGGGTTCATAACATGAAAGGAAGGGGAAACTAGGCCAATTTGTGCAAGACACACAGTTTGTGCATGATTCGGTAAACTCTGCAGTCTTCCCAAGAAAACTATACAACCTTAGGTAGTGGAATATCATATGGATGGTGCACATTTTATCAAGCTGTGAAACCTAAATAGGTAATTGTGCGACCCATATTCCCTTGTGTACTGGTTTGGACACGGTTTTCACATGGTTTGGAAAACCATGCGAGTAAACCGTGCGACCCAGTAAAGTTGGGAAAAAGTAAAAAAAGTTCATTACAGTATTTTTATGTTCCACCCAATTTCTCCCTCATTTCTCCCCCTCTCAACCCTAGGGACGAACCTATTTGAACCATGATTTACAATAGTGGTTTTCCTTCGATTTCTGGTTGTTTGGAGCACCATTTGTTGTGGATTAAAGCATCAGGTAAGTCTAATGGTCCCCTTTCTTATCTTTTATTGATTAGGGTTTGTAGTTTTTTCCCATATTCTTATGAATCCCTAAAACCTTCTTTCTAGTGGAATCTAGGTTGGGGCTTCATGGTGTGATTGAATCCAGATTTATGGCTATGATTAGGAGTGTGTTCATCATCTTATTTGAGGTTAGTGCTGTACAAATTATATCACTCAGTTTTTATATAGATATGTGCATATGAAATATTGTTCTTGTATAACTCTTTTTGTGTTCTAGTACCTTGTGTGAGATCTGGTAAAATGGGTGTCTAAATGATAAATTGAACCTCTCATGGTCCTCATGAGATTCATGGAATATGACTCGACTATTTTAGGGCCACCCATGGGGTGTTCCAGTATTCCCAAACCTAGAGAATGATATGGTTATGTGAAGGGTTTCTGAGTGATAATATAGATCCCATGAAGAATATGTTTTACTGGTTAATTTATTTGAAAATGGAATAATGATAGTTGTTCCTAGTGTGATAATGGGATAAATGGTTGTTTGGTATGACACAGAACATGAAAAATGGGTTAAATGAGATTATGTTTAATGATTAATGAATTTTGTTAGAAATGACTAAGATGATTAGTGAATGTGAAAGGGTGAACTTGTAAATGGATAATGGATTGAGAAAATTGGGAATATGTTAAATGGGATATAATAAGGGAATTGATGAATTTGTTAAATGGGTAAGTATATGATAATTATGGGGTATACATAAAGGGTTATTGTAATAGATTAGTTGTGATATATGATATAAGAATTGTACTTAAAAATAATAAGTGAAAAAATGCTTCTGAAATGATTAATGGGTTAAATGGGTTAATCTAAGGTAATTGATGGAAATTGGATAATGTATGGGAATTGTGGAATATAGTTAATGGGTTAGAACATGAGAATGGGAATTGGGATAAATGTCAATGTAATGTAAATGATAAACATTTTAATGGGTTATAACATTGTTTTAATTCCCCTGGTTGACGGTTATGGAATGCAATTTCTATTTGTATTGATTGTGTTTGGTTGTGATATGGTATGTGTGTCGTAAATGAATAAATAATAATGTGTGCTTTACTTTGTAGACTGGGGTATTTACATGAGGTTATACACCCACATGTTGAGTTAGATCGATGTTATAAACTCCACCCCAAAATGGATGGGTTCAGGAAGGGGACAAATGATCTATTTGGAAAACAGTTTCATTCCACCCAGACTGAGGTTTGGAGGTGAGGATAATGTGATGATGTGAGGTGTTTATACCAAGTGAGATAGGGACTTGTGTTATTCCTATATTCATAGTGATGAATTTCCATATAATCATGTGTAGATGATGTATATTCCTATCCAATGGAAGACATGGAGATAGTGGATTAAGTATAGAATACGATTAAGTGACTGATATAGTAACAATGATAGAAATATTTTGGATAAACATTGTTAACTAATGGATGATGATTTTTTATTTTTTGGTTTAACTTGTCATTTATTAATATTTTCACGCACTATCTAGTAAAAAGAATATTTTTTATACACCATTGTTGGTGGCCTAATATGTTTTGTACTCACATCCTTCTTGGGTCGTCGTTGGGCACCCAAGTAGATTTCATTTTTGTAGGTCATAGAAAGAGAAAAGGCCTTATTCTAGGATGTATAGTTGGATTAGGATATACAAAAATGAGGATCTAGACTTAAATTTGGGACACGTTTTGAGATATTTAGCAATTTGTTTTACATTAAGTTTTATTCAAATTGGTAATATTAGCATGTCATGACATGGTTAATTTTTAATTGTAGTTTATACCCAATTTTGGGAGATGTTTGGATATGTACTTATATTGGTTGTTTCATATTGTTTCCTCAATTTATATTTTGTTCTATTGTGTCTCACTCTGTTAAAGAGGGTATATTCTAACCATGTGACGTATAGACCCTCACTACGAGTCGACAACCTCTAGCATATGGGGAGGCACTTGAGGTCATCTGATGACTTGGCTCGGGGCAATAGTTTAGTTGATCCTATGTTGGGGATGTTACAATATGGTATCAAAGGTGTTTACTTTCTATTTCTCTTGTCCTAATATTTGGGGATAAAATATTGGAGGCTAGGAAGTGTTGATCCTTAGTAATGAGGTCATGTTTGGGAGTAACTATCACACATACGGGGGAAAACCCATGTCACCCAGGGTGATAATTGTTTTTTTGATGCATGTTTCTATAGTTGAATGATATTTTACCATTTGGTGATTCACATGTTGTGTGATTTTACTAAATTACGATATTTTTCTCGTGGATGTAATGGAATGAGGTTGTGCATTCATCCATCATTTTAGGCACCTAATGATGATGGTGGAATAAATCATGATATGCACATACGAGATGGATGTGCGGGACATAGAGAGTAGAATGAATTTTAATTCCATGAAAATTTTGAGGAAAATTCTGCCTAATAAGGGAAATGAAAGTGGGTATGTGGAAAAAATGTAAATGAATAGTTAAAGAGTATTTTATATAATGAAACATTATGAATATGTTAAATTTTTTGGTTGTGGTAAATTAAAAATATCAAATGGTGTCTAAAAGAGAATTATTTACATAGTGACATTTAAATAGATAATAAATTTTTTTAAATGAAAAGTTTAAATGAGTTCAAATGATGAGAGTAATAAGATTAGAAATTGGAAATGTGCCTAAGAGAAAATATTTTTGTTGTAAAAGAATAAGAAATGGTGTAAGGAGATGTTGGACGTGATATTTTTTATTAAGTAATTTAGTTTTCCCTTGTTGACCATAATTCATGTTAAGAAGGGTTAGGGGTAGTATTAGAGATGTGAAAACATCCGTTGGAATGGTGTATGTAGAGTGGGTTAAGTATGAATGGTAGTGCATTCTTCTCTTGTGGTATATACTGATTGGACTTCTCTTGAGATATTATTTGATGAAAATGTTTTTTGAATATATATCTGATTAATTATTTTGAATGTTTTGGGTAAATTTAATGTTCTAATGGATGAAATTTTGGTGTTCCTCATTGTGTTTTTAGTTAGGTGGTGGCCTTGAGGTCTTAAGGTGTTTTTTATAATGTTAATGTAGTAATCAATGTTGGTTTTAATTGCGTTGGTTGTACAATAGACATAAATAGAGTGTATTGGTTATAGTTTCATTAGTGGTGGGAGTTTTTCATGGGCGTGGTGACCCATGTGGGTTCACACCTTCTGAGTTGTATTTTGGACCACAGAGTTGGGGTGTTTGGATAGTAGTGCCAATGCATGTGTACCTTTGGTGTGGAACCTATGGTAAATGTTATCTTTTTATTTTAAGAACATTACGTATCAGAACGTGGGTGAGAGTGATGTTTGTGAAACTTGATTCATTCATAACCTAATGTGTGTGGTTTGGATATATAATCAATGACTTTTGTCTATCATGACTCCAGTTAAGGGAGATGGTATCACTCGACCATCAAGGTGACCAATGAGAGAGGTTGGATAGGGTTCCTTCTAATCTAGGGTGAGTTTCATATAGGTGGATGTATAGGATTTGGATAGTGGGGCCCAAAAGCTGATTCCTAAAATGAGCATAGGTTAGGGGGATACATTGAAAGATTAATGGTGAGTGATGTGACTCAAGTTGGGGTTACACATAGATAGTTTTTGGAAAATCCATGATGTCCTCATGGGAGGCTAGCCCAATAATAAAGGTTACATGGAATAAAAATCATGGATGATTTTTTAGAGGTAGAATCAATGAAAATGAGTACCATCGAGTTTCAGTAAATGGTATAGTCATGCCCTATATTTTCATAACGGAACTCGAGTACTTTTGATAGGTTTTAAGGTTTGTTTTGAAAGTGAAACCTGAGGTGAGGGTGGTTATGTGTCTGATCTTGTTTTTATTAATAGTTTTTTTGTTGGGTGAAATGTTGATAATTCCTTGGGGCCAATGAGACTGACTAACCAAGAGGCATGGTTATATGGGTAATCATGTGTTGGGTTAGGATCAGGTGATGGTTGGATTGTGGGAACTAATGACAGTGTTAGAGTGGTCGTAGGAGAGTGAAAAACCATTAGGGACCCAATGATGCCCAGTTATGGGCATGTTCTAGAAAGAAACAATTTCAATCAGGATAAGTGTTCATCGATCTAGATGAAACCAACAATTATACAAATAGGGCTTTTAAGAGCACTAAAAACCTCCTTTAATAGTTCTAGAAAATCACTCTTAATCATAGTGAAGATAAAAGGGGGCCCCCTTTATCAATTTTCAAAATATAAATTATAAATGGTCACCTTTATCCGCACTAAAAACAGTGCTGATAAAGTCCACCTTTATTAGTGCTCTTTTGAGCACTGATAAATTTATAATATATCGGCGCTCGAAATAGAGCTGATTAATACCCCCTTTATTAGTGATATTTCTAGCACTAATATAATAAACATTTATCAGCGCTTAATTATCATTGATAAAGGCCATGTTTCCTGAGTAAACCCAACACCTGCACAACACCAGCACACCTGAGACAACACCTGCACACACAACACAAAAAACACCTACACACAAACAAAGCATAGAAGAACAAAACAACACACACATCAGTTTCCCAAACAATTCTATATACATTTACATGAAATCATGAATACAAAAAAAAACACTACTATATACATTTAAAACAATGTTTAATATGGTTACAATTAGAATTATCCAACAGACAGTTAAAAACATTAACGTTTCAACCTTTTTGCATATATTTTCCCCTCTCAAAAATTGTCATCAATAGTATTAGTTGTCGAACAAAGCATTCTAACTCAAGAATAAAATTTCACCTATTTAAGAAAACAAATATTATATTAGTAATAAAATAATTAAATAAATTACACATTAATATTAAAGAATACATTAATAAAATGTCAATTGTTACATGTTACATCCTTTACATGTCCATATTTACTTGGATTGAATTTATATTTTAGAAGAGTCTAAACACAATTCAATGACTTATAAATATTGTTTTCTTAAGATTACATGGATGAGAAAATAAGAGGAAGAAATTTCAAAAACAACATGGAATCCAAAAGGTTTCATTTATTGGTAATAAAAAAAGAAAGAAATCTCTACAGTTTATACAATATGACACATACATGATGGTGTATTTAATTTCATAAGAGTATTCAATTTTAGAATAAATTATAACATTTTCCTAGTGATAACACCATCCTAGATAGGATATAAACCTAACAATTACATATATTATTATCCTATAAGAGTGTACTCTCCCATTCTAGGTCAAAGGGAATGAGTGCTAGTGCGTCTGAATCAGACATCGGGTCCAACCCTACTTGGACCCTAACCACTTATTCCTCTCCAAGGACCCTATACAATATCTAATGTCCCGTTGAAGGTATGGAAGGAATTTATTTCTCAGTTTTAGAGAGGGTCTAATGAGAAACTACAAAATTAGATAGGACATGATCCTATCAGTTCACTTTTCTCTTGATCACTTAGTTCTTTAGTGTGATTAGCCAGATACCCCTCCCTCCCCTCATCGAGACAACCTCCTAGACATCCCCTCCCTACCCTGGGACAACCCTCCCCACCCCACCACTCCACCTACATCCCCCATCCCTCATCTTGGAAAACCCCCTCCCCCCTGCAGGACCCTACCTTCCCTAGATAACCCCCTTCCCACACCCTGGACAACTCCCTTCCCTCCCCCTGGATACCCCCCCTCCACTCCTGGACACCCCCAATCCTGGACCCCCCCCCTCTCCTAGACACCCCACCCCCTGGACATCCCCCTCTCCTCCTGGACCCCCCCCACATGGACACCCCTCCCTCTTGGGCACCCCTCCCTCCTAGTTCTTTAGTGTGATTAGCCAGACCCCTCCCTCCCCTACACAAGATAGCCCCCCTAAACATCCCCCTCCCTACCCATGGACAACACCCCCCCACCCCCCCACTCCACCTCTACCCCCTCCCTACCTTGGACAACCCCCCTCCCCTACTGCCCCTCTCTTTTCCTAGATAACCCCCTCCCCTACAAACCCTAGAAATAAAGTATCAGACAATAAAAATAAAGTATCAGACAATCCTAACATGATGTTAGTAAAAAAGGGATGAATCCAGTGTATACCCATTAATAACCTTATTTATCCAAGAATATTTTCATCATCTATTTGATAATGAAATAAATATTATTCATAAACCATCATTAATGGATATGAATTATAAAATAATATAAAATTTTAGAAATATATTAAGTGTACTAAATTTCAAATCTTACATGTTTTTGAATATTGATCAGTCTATAATCATAGATAAATAATCAAACTCCACCCAACTCCATCTTTTTTTTAATGTACCAAACTTCCTCCATCTCATTGGGTATAACAAGATCTAGAACAAGGGGTAGATAATGGATTTTCTGAGTTTATAAAGAGACATAATGATCATTAGAGTAATTTATTGGTCTCCAAACCAAAAATGAATAAACTTTTCTACCTCCTCTCAATTGAATAAGATATTTAAAATTAAAAAAAGTGATTGGAGTACTTTGTGTCCTCCCCTGGGGAATCATGATTTTTGAAGATATACAGTTCAACAAATTAAGGAAAACACCAAACAAATAATACATTGGAGAAATAGGAACGAAATTTCACATAACATTAACAAAAATATAATTTAAAAATACATAAAGCAGAAACATAGAGATCCTATGACATAATAGGCGGATTCCAATCCTATGGAAAGTGGGAGAAGGGATATATATATATATATATATATATATATATAAGTAGCGAGGATACATCTTCTGAAATTCAGTTTCTGGTAAATTAAATCTCATTCTGTAGATTTCATCCACATGCTAGGATTGAGGGTCAAAATTGATTTAGTGGAGAGTGTCCTCACAACGCTTATAGATCAGAAATTATTCCTTCCATCAAACTCATATATCATCAGAAATATTTCTAGCAGATTTATTCTACTACAATGTTGGGGTAGAGAAAAAGTATGTTTCTTTAGAATCTAATTTGAGAAAGGTAAATGATTAATATTTTGGGTTTTATGACTTTAAATAAGATATATGGGGCCTCAAATTAAACTAGAATATAATTATTGGGACTTTACATTGGCTTGTAACTGGTTTGGTTGGTTGTTACTTTTGATGCCTCACTACTGACCCACTTCAGACCGCTCTAGAAGTGATCTACCCATTGTATATTATCAGTATTGAATGTAATTGAATGGATCTTTACTTGGATGCCCCACCCATCCTGGAAACCCCCTCCCTTGAGGACACACCCTCTCCCTCCTCTATTGGACATGCCACTCCTAGACTCCCCCTGGTAAACCCCTCCCTTTTGGACACCCCCACTTCTAGACACCCCCTGGACACCCCTCCCTCCCAGACACACCCCTCCTTCCAAGACACACCCACCCACTGGGAGACCCCCTCCCACCTAGAGACCCCCTCCATCCTAGACACCCCCGAAACTCTTGGACACCTCCATCCCCTCCTAGACACCCCACTCTTGGAAACCCCCACTCATGGACACCCCACCCACCCTCACACCTTGACACCCCCTCCCTCTCCTCTAGAACACCCCAATCATGCACACCACCCTGGAAACCCCCTCTCTTTTGAACACCTCCCACTGCTAGACCCCCCCTAGACAACCCTCCCTCCTGGACACCACCTCCTTCCTGGACACCCCCACCCACCCTCCCACCTGGAGACCCCTCCCTCCTGGACACCCCCTTATTGGACACCTCCCTCCCCTCCTAGACACCCTGACTCCTAAAAAACCCCTCCCTCCTAGAAACCCCCACCCACATATAAGGGAAACTAATTAGAAAATTGGAAATCCAAGATATTGGTTCCCATCAGGCTTTTAAGATGCTCGTGAGTGGACTGAATGAATATGCATTGGTCGACTTCCACATTATCGACCATTGTTGTCCAATGAACTATAGCCTCCTCAACTTCAATTCATGAATTCATTTCTATCATAAGAAAGATAAAATTTCAATTAATTATAGAAATGGAAGATTTTGGGTTAAAAATGAACTTGAGTAAGAAAGGGGAACATGAATAATTAGAAATATCATATTAAGTGCATGAATTGTTCAAAGTCATGTGATCACTTGACCATAATAGGATCATGTGATCAAATGAACCTAAGATATTTATATGATTACATGACCCTTGAAGCTTTTTTAGATCATGTAAATAAGACAAGAATACGTGAATCATAGTTCAAGTGAATTACCATAATTGCTTATGTGATTTGTTTATGTGATTTGATCATGTGATGAGATCACATGATCAGTTCACATGAAGCATTCATACAAAAGAGCTTATGTGACACGATCACATGAAGAGGCTTATGTGAAGTAGTGAAAAAACATAATAGTTCTCATAGAGCTATGAAATTTTGATTCATTAGTGAAATAGATTTCCCATTACCTCTGTGATTGAGTAGATAGAGAATCGTTTCTCTTCTTAAAAAGGCATGTCACATGGATAGAAATATTATAAAATAAACTAACCCTGAAATGAATAATGAAAATAAATTCCATATTTTATTATATAATTTTTCATAAAAATATAAATATTATATCATAACATTACCTTTACATATTTCCAAATGGATTCTTTGGTCCAGATATAAGCTAATAACAAAACTAAAGATTCCTTGTGCACTTTACTACTGCTGGTTAAATATAGATTACCATAGAATATGATCTAAACATCTGATCTGGAGTTCTAGGATCATAATTTCAAATCAGATGATATGGTAAGCAGTAGTTAACCAATAGTAGTGAAGAATATTTAGTTTTGTTATTAAATTTGTGAGTGTTGCACAACCTATATTCTTCCAAAACACTACATCACTAGAAACAACTGCATAAATGACCAAAATACAGAATATATATAATCCATTCCATAATAGTTTAGGTTTTGTGATTTTGGAATCATAGAAACATAAATATCTAGTTTATAAGAGTCTATCATTAAGTTATGCTTTACTAGAATGGAAAATCATTTCTCAAACCATTCTTCATAACCTAAAAATATAAAACATAATAAAGGGTGATCATATATGTTCAATAAGTGTAAAATGGGAGATATCAATGATTACATAATGATAAAATAAGTAGTAATAATTCATTTACATCCTATTAGAGTAAAATCTTCCCTCAGGAATGCTGCCCATTGGTTTCTAAACACATCTATATCATCTTGTGAATATGAGTTTTTGTGACAGTCACGGTAGTACTGAAAAAATATAAATACACAAAGGATTAATAAATATTTTAAATTAACTCATAATTATTTTCAAAAATACCTCTTTGGGATGATAGTTTTTTAATGAAATATGATCTATTTCATAAATTTACAAACATCATAACCACAGTCTTTTATGTTTGTCTGTATTGGAAACTGCAGATATATCGATAAAAATAAGTAATTTTTTTTGATATGTGTATGGATTTTGGAGTGTTATTATATATACTAGGATAATTTTCCAGTTGTAGATCTTGTAGGGATTCTTATCCTTGGGCCTTGGATTCATTCCATGAAGTATACTACATTGATACACCTCCCTATCATAACAGAATCATCTTTAAAAGATAATATAAATTATATAAACAGATGTTCAGTTCTAAAATGTTGGATCTAGTGTATTATAAATTAACAAACACCATCATGCATGGTCAGTTTGTTGCATATCCATGCATTGAATCCAGAAAATATGTCTTTGGAGTATCCAAATTGATTGCAATCAGCATCTAATGCTACTTAAAAACACAAAAAAGAAGAAGTAATGAAAGAAATAAAAATATAGTTGATATAATTAAATTTTAGAGTATTACCCCTACATCATTAGTATTAAAAAGTTTCTTTCATCTATAATTTTCTTTTCAAACGATTTGAGTAGGGATGAAATTATTTCCACCTCTTTATCAGAATCTATTTATTTCTTTATAGATTTGATGTGAGGACTAACGCGTCCAAATTTTTGTTCATGGGGAAATCCATTCAATTATTTTTCATATATACATCTGTAAAAAATATGAAATGTATTTAGTCATTATTATCATAGTATACCAGCTTTTTTAAAATCAAATCATGAAAACCTACCTCATGTATACATTTACAACTGAGGTTCCTATCCATTCATACTTGAGGATTTAATTTTAATTTTCAGCACTAATGAAATCTGATTTTTCCTCTCCATACATATTTTTTTTCCAAAATTAACTATGTGAGTATTTCCTTCTATCAAATTTGTATCCACATGAGCCTACAATGATATTAAATATGGATATAGAACAGGCGGTGTGAAGGTGCTCTCAGTAGAACATTTCAATCAGTTGGTTGATCCTTAAGATATTTTTGAGCTGATATTTCATTTCACCCCCTTCTCTTTGTCGTTTTGTAATAACATTCATTGGTTCAGAACATTTTTCATTAAATTTTAATGTTCCATCTTGAAAAATAAATTGGAAATGGATACCTCCTTGTTGACATGTTTTTACAAGAATTGACGACCATGTAATGAATGTTCCAAGAGTTTGTTCAACCGTATGAATGTCTTTATCGTCATTTGGAATAGGTATCTCGACACTCGGCTCATTAACCACATTAACTAGCACATTCACCTGATCGTTTGGAATTTTTCTGTTTTTTAGCATGTCCTTCTGCATATTTAACACCATATCCCTCACCACAATGTGGTAGGTGGAAGTTGATAGATATAAATCATAGTCATTTTCCTCCGGTATAATATTATTACAGGAAAGGTATCAGAGTCTATGTGTTTCAGATTTCATAGAAACAATTATTATAACATTTATTACCTTATCTAAGTTAGGAATTTAGGGGAAGGGCTCGCCTCAAAGCTGGTGGGGGGGGGGGGGTCTTAATGCACGAGTTATTGTTGAGTTGTTTCTTCTCTTTGCCTCTCCACCATCAAAATTTTTATCATCTCTCTATGGTATTTTAATTCATCATGAAAAATAGATAATTTTTCTTGAATCTTTTTCACTTCATCAGTTTGAACCTCCGCTTATTTTTGTTTCGGAAAATACGTTCAGGGTGTTACCCCAAAACCCGCACCTCTGACATGGACATACTGTTCTAGTTGCATCAAGGCTGCTGAAAGTATTTCTGCATCTAGTGCAGGTGTTGTTGATTCCTATGACTATGTCAGATAGAAAATATAGGAAAATAAGTAGTCATTGTTATGTAATAGAGATTTGAAGAAAATAAAATTTATATTATGTCATACTTACACATGTTTCCCACACTTTTCATTTGTTTTCATCTATCAGTATCCCCAAATTATTTACATGAGACTCAATCCATAGCACATGGCGTGGGATGGATATGGCTTTCGATTTAGATTCATCATTATTCATATAAATATAGAAACATGGTTATGGTGTTGTTTTATGTCACATAAAAGTATTACGGTATATTTAAAAGACGTACCAATTTTTCCTCAAGTGAAGCATACCCCATCCTTGCTTTAAAGTAGGGGTACACGGGTTTTGTTGCATGTTCTTTATTTTCAGCACTCAATTTCTATTTCATAAATAAAAAACTGTCAATCAAATTGATGAATATGATCAACGTCAAACAACGTATTACCACACACAATGTACCTGAAAAGTTTACTACATATGACAGTTGCTAAATGCATCCCACACTCCTTGGGATATCAAGTGTGCATAAAGAGGAGGTGGGTGTGTCTTGATTTTCCATTCAACATCTTTAAGTTGATATTTTGTTAAAATTTTGTGGAAGCCTCTATGAATCTTTTCTATAACTCGTAATACATATTCCTTGTGTGAGGAATATACTATAAATGAAATATGCAACGGATGATGAAGTGTATGTCAAGGTTTTAATATTTTATTTTATTTTAATAAATTAAAAAATGATATCATAATGTTACAATAATATATTCCCACATTAGTGTCTTAAGCCTGGTGAGAACATGGTTCCATGACTGTACATCAATCATCACGTGTTGCCGAGTAAAGATTTCAATGTAGCCACTAAAGATGGATTTGTTGGGGTTATCATGTTAGCCTCGCTTATTCCATCCCACCTCAAATTTGATTCCTTTTTCTTTTTCCTTAAGGATTTTTGCTAACACTATCAAACTACGACACTCTTGTTTTTTTTTGCGCCGTTAGGGTTTCATTTCCTATAATTTCCTCAGAAGCATCATTATTACGTTCCTCCGGAGTGCTAGCATCGACACTAGGACCAACAAAAATAGTTTGAGAAACATGTTGTACCTTAACACTTGGACCAACAACAACAGGTTGAGAAATCTATTGTTGTTCTGCACTAGGACCAGCAACAGTTGGTTGAGAGACCCATTGTGCCTCAGGATTGGGAGCATCAGCAGGTATAGAAGTCATTACTTGCAGAAGTGGTTTAACATTTAATTTAGATTACATAAAAGTAACAGCGAACAGACAATAACATAACATTACACAATGTATACTACAATAATCAAATAACCTGATTAATGAAATTTTTTTAAAGGCTGAAGAGATTTGACTACTCTATCGACTATGTAAATCCCTTCATTATGGTATCCTCTAACATACAAATAGCCAACTACATTGGGACCACTAAAAAATTATTGCAAATTTCCTATGAAATGGTTATCCTCCTTTTAACTTTCATCTTACCCTTCAATGGTTTTGGTCGATAACAGAACAATTGACACGTTTCAGTTAGCGGGGTATAGAACATAAAATACTTCTACTACATGTGATGACATTATAAATTGTTCTTATTTCTCCCCTTATTTACTAAAATCAACTTTCATGAATCCCAATTCATCTATTTTAATAGCACGCCTGTTAACCACCCAATTGTATTGAAAAAATCAGCACTTGGAATTTCGTATAATCCAACGCCCATATTTGTTTAATGATGCCAAAGTATGAAATATTCACAAAAATTAGATTTATATCCTTAGCACCAGAAACATGCATCACTTCATCCACAAGTGTAACCCCACTATTTTTCATGGTACTATCTTCGTCATGTTCATTAATATATAATTTATAACCATTAATTGTATAATAATTTTAAGATAATACATAGAAACTTTCTCCTCTAGCTAGCCATCAAAGTCATTCTAAAATTGAGTCTGGATTTTCATCTAACGTCTTAAAAATATGGTCCCGAAACCATCATTTAAACTGTTGATTATGTGTATTTGAAATACATTTTTCATCCCTATATGGATTCAAATTTCTAATAATTTCTTTGTGGGTTTGAACATATGGGTCAACGTCAAAACTGTTCGGTAAAACGTAATGGTGGACCTGCTCTCGATCTATAATATTGATTATGACAACCTCTCTTCCAGAAATAACTTCACCCTCAAGGTTTCTAGTGTGATGAGATTTTAGTAGGCCAATGTTTTCCACACCAGACTGGTATTTAGTACATACTTCAATGGATTCCTCAACAATGTATTACTCCGCAATACAACCCTCTGGCTGAATTTGATTTTTGACACACCCTTTCAAAATCTTCATATACCGTTCAATGGGGTACATCCATCTATATTGTAAAGGACCAAAAAGTTGAATATATATCATCAAATAAACCAAAAAATAAACCATCATATGAAAGATTTTTAGTAGGAAGAACATTTCCATTCACATAATTTGACAGCAATTTATCTTTCCATAGTTAGAAATTTCGTCGAGTTTATAACTTTGCTGCATATTGCTTTGAAGAAAAAACTGAGCTTCATTAATGTATGGTGGAAACTCGTGGAAAAAATTCAATGTAAAGCTATATGAATTAGATATTGCATCAAAACATGTAAGTAATGTGATTTCAGACCCATTAATTTTAAATCACTCATTGACACGATGTTCTTGATATTTGATTAATTCCCCTCTAGAACCTTTACATCATTCAAGAAGTTGAAAAAATAATATATCTCCTACCTAGAAAGTGTATAAGAAGCAAGAGGAAGAAATTTTCATTTTCACCGTTCACTAGTGCCAACACTTCTCGTATTCCCATCTCAACCAAGCCTAATATAGCCTTAATTCCATCCTTTTTTTTCTAGGTTCATTTAGAAGTGTGCCGATGAAACTATCACATACATTTTTTTAAACATGCATAACATCAGAAAAATGTATGACATACAGACAATTCCAGTATGGTAATTCAAAAATTTTTATCACTTTTTCCAATTGGTTTTCATAAGGTTTTTTTAAAAAAGGTTTACCAAAAGTAGTGTACACATCTATTACTTTCTCAAAAAATTGACCACCTATTAGTGGAGATGATTTTTTTATTCTTATGAACTTTCTTCAAGTGATATCATCCATGATTGGTACTTAAGTTGTCAAGTTAGAAATCTGTGATGTCCTAGAAACACGGTTTTCGATGAATGTTTCAACCTAATTGACTGTGTACCCTGTTTGCAAACGGGACACCCTTGAGTTTTTTTTAATGATATATCCTAAAAATTTTCCATAATATGAAAGTTATTTATCATTCCGAACAACATGGCTTTCAATGAGAAATATTTATTTTTGTAATCATTATACAACATAACACCTGAATCCCACAATAATTTTAAATCCTTGATCAATGGAGCCAAATAAACATCAATATCCTTACCCGGTTGTTTTGGTCCTGATATAAGCATAGATAACATGATGTATTTTCGTTTCATCCATAACCATGGTGGTAAGTTATAATATACCAAAATAACTGACCATGTACTATTACTACTGATTTGAAAACCAAAAGAATTCACCCCATCTGTAGATTACGCAATATGAAGGTTTCTCGGCTCGTTTCCAAATTTAGGATACTCATGATCAATTATCTTCCACTAAGGAGAGTCTTCCGAGTGATGTACTTTCCAATCTTTAATTATTTTATCTGCATGTCATGTCAATTTTCCGGCAGTCTCCTCACTTCCACATAGGCACTTAAACCTTGGAATGATTGGAAGGTACCATATAAATTTTATAGGACTGGAATAATCTTTCTTTTATAGATAAGAACCACACTTTGGGGATTCTTTATATGATTTTTGGTCCTTGCAAAACAACATATTGTCATTCAGGAAGGTGTGTATTCTTTTAGAGATCATACCCATCGAGCGTAGCATTCGTTTGACATCATATTTCTGGCTCAAGAACTCATTATATTCTGGGAGCATGTCATTCAAGTGAGAAAGTAGTTCCGTAAAACTAGAATCACTCCACCCATTTCCTACTTTCAAATTATATTGCTTTAGTACCACTGATAATGCTATATATTTAGTTCAACCAGCATACAATGGTGTTTTGCACAACTCTTTAACTTCTCAAACAATTTTGTGAAATCACGATGTTCATATTCAACTGTCCTTGTCATTTTCCAAATATGATCTTCATCATAATTCACATCTATAATCATATCTTCCATATGATAGTCTTCATTTTTCATAGTTGTAATCATATCAGATGATCCATAAAATGCCGTGTTATTTGAGCCACTACCAACTTTCATTTATCTCTGTGTTTATTCCAAAATGTATAACTTTGATCTATTACATGACAGATCTAGTGTTCTTCCAACTCCTCTAGAATAATTCATCTTGAATAACAATAGTGTAAACATGGAAAAAGGATTTGAGAAGGGTGACATACATGATCTTTTGCAAACTTGATAAACTCTTTCACACCATTTTCATTCTCTTTTCTCAACCGATTGGTATCCATCCATTCTTTATTCATATTCATCCTATTTGATAATATAATATTAATATTTAACAAAATAATTTCACAAAATATGTTCAACAATCTAGGATAATCCCTTGCACTAGAATTTTTTACTACCCCACATGTGATCTATTTGCATTGTTGTAAACCGATTTTTTAGTGTTTTTCTAGAAACATAATGTCTCTAGTCAAGAATTATGGTTCTAAAATAATATATGGTATTATTTTCAATATATTTCTTGTGGGTGGAATGATTCATTACATGTGTTGTTATGGTTATTTCACTAGTGTGTCTATAAAGTGTCTCAAAGAGTCCTCTAGTGAAGTGGTTTTCTAGGATTCAGTGGAATTGCACTAGAAACAAAGTGGTGGTGCCATTTAAATGGGTAATGTTTGGATTGATATTCAACAGTGGAATAAATACATCATGGAAAAGTGATTAGGCCCTAAAAGAGACTAATATTCAATGTTTATAATATAATATTCATGTGATTTATTAATCATATACACCATTATTATTTCATTTTACACTTTGAACATTTTTTCACATTATGATTGCAATTCCTTCTTAAAATGCACTATTACATGGTACCTTCTTGAACATCTCATAAAACACATAATGATATTTATATTATATTTTATTTTCAGGTCTCCCATGATATAAAGAACAATAAATTCTTTTGGATCACTTGAAGATTCAATTTTGAAGACCGCCAAAGTGGGCCTTGAACCAACAAGGTTCTGGGCGAAGTGACCTGGATAAAAGCCCAATAAAAGAACTGTATAGGAACAGATACAAGCCCAATGATTCTGAAAATTTAAATTAAGATAGAGGATATTATGGGTAACATTTAATAAATAGTGTTTCCAGCTAATTTGGACGTTTTAATGGTGTTCATGGTGGCCCAAGTTGATGATGAAATTCTGGGCCAGATTCCGAGGCCCAGAAAAATAGCCTACCATTGAAATTATATCTCTCGAACCATATATTATTTTGGGCTGAAGGTTTATAGGATATTAGGAGACATCCAGGGATAAATTTTTTCCTTCTATGTACCACTTTAATCCATCCATTTAGAATGTCTTTTAGGAGTGTCTTTTAGGTTGTTGCAAGCTGGATTCCACTTCAGGGGAAGAGTGGAAAAGTCTCATCTAAATTAATTGTCGACCCACCTAGGTCCACCAAAATTAATTAAAGACACATGGGAAGATGGGGGATCGTCCAAAGGCCTCATAAATTCCTATTTAATGAAGTGGTGGTGGAGTATTTGAGGATCTTGGAGCTTTTTTTTCATTTTAATGTTATTATGCCAATTTATCTTTGTAACGTTATTCCTTCTCATGTAAGTTGTTCGAATAACCTTATTTTTTTAATAAAAGTTCTTATTATTCTCTTATTATGTTCTTCTTCATATCACCTTGATACTTTTGCCTCATGGTGTGAACTTATTCACACCAAACATTGTGATATTGTTCACACAACAGGGGAGTGATCAGGATTTTGTTGTTTTTACTTGTTCAATTCCTCCCTTGTAAGTATACATCCCACTTCCATTGAGAACTTGTCATCAATGGAGGGCTAGATATTTTATGGGTTGATCCAAGGGAGTATCAAGGGTCTGTATTGGATGTTATTTATCACTCTCTAAATGTTATTAATTTATTTTATTTGAGTTTCTTTCATTCAATGATTTTCTTTCTTCATCTTCCTTATTGAATTTATTCGACAAATTTTATGTGCTAATTAGATCCTTTAACTTGTAGTGCTCATGAAAATGATCCTACAAGTGTATTAGGGATTAGTATGTGTTTTTTAAGGTGTTTGATCAGTATTTGATGAGGTTAGTTTGAGTTCATTTCATGAATCCTTCTCGTGTTAATGAGATCAAAATCATAAAAAAAGGGAATTCATCCAATCCACCATATGCTATATCCTAGGATCAACCCATTTTATAATAGTTTGAATTCAAATTGATATCTTAGTTATCTCTTTCAAATCTATCTAAAATCAAACCATGATGGCCACTTCATAGGAAAAAATACATCTCTTTATATTTTGTGTCTTAAGGTTCTTCTTAGGTCTTTGAGGATTCAACAACCCAAGCTACACTACAAGCGACCGCTTAACCCTTAAAAAATGGGTAAATTTTGGTGAATTTTTTTTCCGTTGTCGGGGACCCAAGTAAGTACCTTATACACACATCTTCTTTTCTCACCCCAAATTATATATTCTCCCCCCAGTTTCTCTTCTCTATTCCCTTTTCTATTTCGCTGTTTTCAAAGAATCCCAAAACCAATTTTCAATCAACTCCAATGGATTATCTTCCACAATACCACTTAATAAACCAATTTTATAATAAAATGGGAAATAAATATTGGTAATCACCTCACATAAAAATTTTTATTGACCAAACCTTGACTGAATACACCACACCCGATGAGATGTACAATCAATGAGATGAAGATTTTGTAAAGGATCAATTTTCAGCACTCTCAAGGATGATTGAAGAGATAAAACATAAAGAAGTTCACAATTTACAAACTCCTATCCAGCCTAATCCTAAAAAACTATTTTAACAATTGGGTGAACAAATAGATATAATGAATTCAGAAGTTTCAACTTTGAGATTAGAAGTAAAAAGCATTAATAATTTTGAGGAAGCCGTTCCCACCCATGATTCCCTTTACTCATCATTGATAGATGAATATTTTATCACAAAAAACATTCATGAATTAAAAAAATAACAAACCTTTAGATATGGGATAACTAGGGATGTTAATCATTAAATTGTTGAAGGGTATTTAAATCAGGAGGAAATTGATTTCATGTATTCACAGGAGGGAAATTTGACATCATGGATTGAGTGTCCTAAATATTACTCCATTGATTCTTAAGAACCAAAAACTACTAAAACATTGGGAGAAATCATAAAATTTGAGTCCATAACCATTCTTAACACTAATCTTTCCAATTTGGTGGTTTAATCTTCTATTCAAAAGGAACCAATTTTGTTGCAAAATTTGGAAAATGAAACTGAGTTGGATTCAAAATCTCAACCTATGTTTGAATGTCCTATCCAACCCAAGCTCGAAATTATTGTCATTACTTCCCCTATAATGTATCCCTTCATAGGGTATAATCATGATATTTAAATTGGAATAAATTCTTCTCTTGAAACCAAAAAAGTTGGAATGATCATTGATTTCTTAGGAAAGACTATAGAGGAAACTTGATCAACCTTTTCTGATATTCCTGGGATTTTTCCACTCATTGTAGAACAAAGGATTGTAAATGAAACAAATTATAAACAAAGAATAAATCTCAATAAAGTAGAAGTGGATAAATATGGGGTCCTTAAAAATTTTAGAGTTGGTATTGGGTAAGTTAGGGGTTTAGGTCGAGCTAGCGATGTTAAACAAAAGTGTTGCATGGGAGGAAACCTGTGGTTTTCATGTTTCCAATCATTGTGAATCATATTTACTTTTTGTTCATTTTTATATATTAAAAAAAATTAGACTGTTGACCTGTTCTTCATAATGAGTAAGGATGGGTATGAAAGGGGAGTGTCATATTCATCAGTGTCACATGGCATGATCTTTGAGTAATACCTTACCCAGAAATTTAAATAAAGATAATGTATCATCGATTTATTTTATTTTTATGTTTTCTAGGTTAAAATAAAAATACCAAAAAATAATAATTTAGATTTTTGACCTGTTCTTATTTTATGAGTAAGGACGGGTATGAAAGGGGAGCACCATATTCATCTGTGTCATGTGGTGTGACCCCTGAGTAATACCTTACCCAGAAATTTATGATAAGACAATGTATCATCAGTTTATTTTATTTTATTTTTATGATTTTTAGGTTAAAAAATACAAAAAATATATATAATAAAAAAATTAAAAGATATGTCGTAGGTCATTGGGAATATCCTGTCACAACTGTCCAATCCATTGAGACTCAAACCAGAATTGAAGGGATACTAGGGAATGCATTTTCAACATCAACCACCAGGTGAATTCATTACATAATTTTTATTTTCAATGTCTTCATTGAACTTCTATCCTGCCCCTTCTATGTTCTCATTTCTGTAAAAACTAGGGACAATGTTATTCTATGTTGGGGGGAGATGAAATAAAAGAATTTATTTTGTTTTCATCATAAAACTTGTGGAAGGAAAATTTTCATTAACCTTGAACATGATAACACACATTTCGAACTCTGAAATTGGATATCAAATAATTTTTCATTCCTTGATTTTGATTTTAATGCAAGTCTAAGTTCATGTGCCTAGATTTTGGAAAGGGTGGTTTTCCGATGTGGTTTTCCACCGTTTATATTTTAATCCATTTATTTAAAAAAAACACAACACACATCCTCTAAGTTGTGGGGTATTATTTTGAGTTCATGGGGTCCATAAAAAATTTTATAGGGTTGGTGATCATTTTAATTTTATCATGAGTATTCAAAAAAAATCAATTTCACATAGATCAATGGATTGACCTAATGTGTGGATTTCATCACTTGGGGATCGTGACTCCATAGTTTTCTTTCTCGAAGTTGGGAATTTTATCTCTATTTGTGGTAATTTTAATTTCTTTTTGATTGAGTTAACTCAAGATGATACTCGAGTATGTGAGCTTCAATTGGTGCCCTAAGGTCTTCGAGCCTGTGAGTCATTTGCAAAGTCTTGCTACATGGGATGTCTCGATTGAGTTCAATTTCAATTACCATGAAAAAATTGAAAAAAAAACAAAACAAAATTGAAAAAAATTAAGACTCATCTTAATATTTAATTGTGATTCCTCATAGCGCTTCCATCATTTCTCCCTCGAATGAAAATGAACACCCATGTCTATTGTGACACACAACACTTCATCATGCTTAATTGAAACTGGATGAAATATTAAGATGAATTTGAAAAAATGAATGGTCTTGGGCTTGGGATATTCATATGGACCTATCTGGTCTTAAATGATTTTTATGGGATTCTTAAATTTTTGGTATGAGATCTTTGGGTGAGAAAAGTGTATTAAATTTTTTTTGTAAAAGGGAATTCAAATTTTATATTTTTGTGAGATATTTTTCTTGGGAGGAGAAAAAATCAAGTTGGGGGTGTGATTTCCCCTAAAAGAGGCTAATATTCATTTTTTATAATATAATATTCATGTTCTTTATTAATCATAGACACCATTATTAGTGCATTTTACACTTTGAACATTATTTCACATTTTGATTGCAATTCCTTCTTAAAATGAACTATTACATGGTACCTTCTTGAACATATCATAAAACACATAATGTTCTTGATTTTATATTTTATTTTCAGGTATCCCATTATATAAGTAACAATTCATTCTTTTGGAGAACTTGGAGATTCAATTTGGAAGACCACCAAAGTGGGACTTGAACCAACAAGGTTCTGGGCGAAGTGAACTGGATAGCATCCCAATAAAATTACTGTATAGGAAATGATACAATACAAATGATTTTGAAAATTTAAATGAATATAGATGATATTATGGGTATAATTTTTTAAATATTTTTCCAAGCTAATTCGGAATTTTTAATGGTGTTCCAGGCGGCCCAAGTTGATGATGAAATTCTGGGCCAGATTCGGAGGCCCAGAAAAACATCCCACCATTTAAATAATATCTCGTGAACCGCCAATTATTTTGGGATGAATTATTATAATATATTAGGAGACATATGGTGATACATTTATCCACCTATGGACCACTCTAATTCATCAATCTAGAGGGTCCTTTCGGAGCGTCTTTTAGGTGGTGGCAAGATGGCTGCCACTTCGGGGGAAGAGTGGAAAAGTCTCATCTACATTAATTTTCCACCCACCTAGGTCCACCAAAATTAATAAAATGCACATGAGATTATGGGGACTTAGACAAAGTCTTCCTAAATTCTTATTTAATTCAGTATTGGTGGATTATTTGAGGATCTTGGAGCTTTTTTTTCATTGTAATGTTATTATTCCAATTTGTCCTTGTAACATTCTTCCTTCTCATGTAAGTTGTTCGAATCACCTTAGTTTTGAATAAAAGTTATTCTTATTCTCTTATTATTTTATTCTTAATATCACCTTGATACCATTGCCTCATGGTGTGAACTTATTCACACCAAACCTTGTGATATTGTTCACTCAATGGTGGAGTGATCGTCATTTTGTTGTTTTTACTTCTTCAATTCCACCCTCGAAAGTCTACTTCCCACTTCCATTGAGAACTTTTAATCAATCTATGGCTATCTATTTTATGGGTTAATACAAGGGAGTAGAAAGGGTCTGTATTGGATGTTATTTCTCACTCTCTAAATGTTATTAATTTTTTTATTTTAGTTTCTTTCATTCAATGATTTTCTTTCTTCCTCCTACTTATTGAATTTATTCACCCAACCTTTATGTTCTAATTAGATATTTTACCTTGGTGTTCTAATGAAAATAATACCACAAGTGTATAGGTTATTATCATGTGTTAGCGAATGTGTTTAATCAGTAGGTTATGAGGTTAGATTGAGTTCATTGCATGAATCCTTCTCGAGTTAATGAAATCGAAATCGTAAAAAAAGAGAATTTATCCAATCCACCCTGAGATAAAACCTAGGATCAACCCATTTTATTATAATTTGAACTCACATTTATATCATAGTGTTCTATTTCAAACCCATCTAAAATCAAACCATGTTGGCCACTTCATAGCCAAAAATCCATCTCTTTATATTTCATGTCTAAAGGTTATTCTTAGGTCTCTGAGGATTTGGCAACCCAAGCTACACTACAAGCGACCACTTAACCCTTAAAACTTGGGTAAATTTGAGAGACAAAAAAAAGGAATAAAAATCATTCCAACAACCGCAACACCATAAAAACACACAATCATGCTCCTAATCGCAACACCATACAAACCAAACAATCAAAATTTCAGATTTTAAAAAGTATCCCTTATTAAATTATTTTTGTTAATGTAGGGGTTATCACTGAAGTTTTATCATCCTAGGGTGGTCATTAATTTGTCATGTATACATAAATTACCAATTTTTATATTCAAATATTCAACAGGAACCAACCACCATGCAATTAATTTAGTGAACAAACAAGGACATCCAACAACCACAATTTTCAGCCGGTCATTTATCCCGTACATTTCACATTATAACCATAAATATCAAATTTAAATAACATGTGAACGAGAGAAAACCAATGATTAAGAGGAGAAAAATCACTGCGATGGTGTCGTTCAACACATGATAGAAGTGCGTTCGCGGGAGAGGAGAGGCGTGCAGAAGAGGAGATTTCCAACTGAAAAAAACATAAAATGAGAACTCATATGTTATACCTATCCAAAATAGGTCCAATTAGATTTAGGAATGGGAAAGGTCTGGTTAAAAAATTTTATTGGTCAATAGTGGGATTTTATCTTCCATATATGATATCTGCTTCCTGTTTATTTATTTTTTATGTATCTACTATTTTCCTAGATGTTCAAATTATGAATGGGACATGTCTTCTTTTCAAGAGAAAGAAAATTTTAAATTTACTCTAATTTATGGGTAAAAGTTTCCACATTAAATTTATCTTTTTCCCAGGGGATCATTGTTATCCTGTAGGGATCATGAATGCCTCTTCGGTTAGTGGAAAGTTAGGTCATTTGTTGATTATGATACAAGCCTGGGTTGTATCATTACATTTCCATTTTTAATTGACCAATGTCCATTTAAATATAGGATTGGGGGGAGAGACACTAATATATAGAAGGATTAAGATAGGTAAAAATTATCCTAGGCTCTCTAATACAAGTGATGAAAGATGAAACATACACCGGGTGAGGGAGAACCACCCAAGAGAAGAGGAAGGGGAGGGTGGTATAGCGAAGAGGGGTTCTCGATGAGAAAAGGTAAAAAATCTAGTAAAAAATAAAAGGTTCAAAAGAGAAGGGGTGGCCTTTATGTGGGGGGGGGGGGGTAGGGGGGCAACAGGGGTGTGGGTTGTCCAAGGGGGGGCTGCCCAGGTGGGATGGGGTGGGGTGGGGGTGGGGGGGGGGGTACAGGGGTGTGGGGGAGGGGGGTGTGGGATGCCTAGGGGGTAGGATATCCACTATGAAATGACTATTAGGGATACTAATGAGTGAAAAATGATAGGATAAAATTATGGGGAAGAGGGGTTTGAGTGATTAGGTCAAGTGGAAAATAAGGAATAGGGAAACCTCATTAAAAAGACTAAAAAAATCTCTTTTCATTTCAAGAATATGGTGCATTATGGTGTAACCTAAGGGTATATTTCATAATGTGCCCTATGATGTCACATTGTTGAATTACCACAACGTATACACTGCACCAATAATCCCCTATGAAGAACCATTAAATATTGATCATGAATTGTGATGTGGTTATATGCCTCATGGAATAACATCCACCCCCCAAAAAACATTATGGAGGGCATAATATAGCCAACCTCTCACATGATCCAAACCATAATCATAAGGCGGGTCCCATTGATAAACTCACATACATAAAGGAGGACCTAAATAGGAATAACCAATATAACCTTCAATACAATCCGAACCACTAAAATAATTTATGACATGTGGAAAACTGCATATACCTCAGATGTATAGAAAAACATAAACTTTAAAAAATTTGAAAGAATGATCACCTTGGTGGAGTATCTCTACATTTCAATCCTACGGTCTCTAGGCCTCATCCTCATCATAGATATATAATAATGATTAATATATAATGAACAAGAATGAAAGATATGTATCGTCCTAGATCTTAACTAGCCAATGATTGATACCTAGAATCAATCAAGAGGCTATTACATAAGAAACTCATACATGACACATCCTAAGTAGCCTCAATAAACGTATCCATCATTATCATATCCTATAGTTAAAAAATATATCATGATGATCCCAAGACTTATAGGTAACAATATTTCAATAAAAAAATATCATTATTCATATTTAGTTACCAACCTACACCACCCCATGTGTGGATTTACCTACCATTAAGGTCATAAGGAATCCAAATTATCATTTCCCATAACATCATAATCAACCTCACTCCATGTTATTTACCTATAAGGGTTCTAAGGGAGATTTCACAATTTCATATAGCCATGATAATTATTTTCTATTGGATAATCAATACAAACCATATACTCAACATGATATAAGATATAAAATAATCCATGATATATCTCACATAACAACGTACCCACTGGTTATTCCATCACTAGTACCCACAAATCCATCCCCCCAATTGAATGGTCAAGGGATAAATATCTTAGGAGAACACAAATACCATGGGACATAAGATTCTATCTCCTTACCTACCATGATCTAATGATCACTTTCTATTCTATTCTCTCACTCGGTCCAGTGGGCCACCCTCAAAATATTATAGATATCCTATACAATGGTTTCCCATATTAAGATCAATACCTAGTCACCTAAGAGTTCTAAGACATCAAACATGGTGGTTAGAAATAAATAAATTCAATGTATCCAGAATCATCCAAATTGAATAAATTTATAAATAAATGATCACCCAATCTCAAATTCTCTAGAAAGAAACATCACATTTCTCTATCATAGGAACACCACATGTATAGAGAACCACCCATTAGTTAGAAAAAAAACAAAAATAGTAATAATTTTATCATAATGATTTTATAAAAAACCATTTCTCATAATGTCACAAATGAACAAAAAACATTTTAAGGGTGTGAATCCAAATAAAATGATTTAAAATATCTTTCAAATCAACTCTTAAGACCCATATTATGGATATAATTTTATAAAACCAAATGGGATCCAAAAATCCATAATAATAACATTTTTAAAAGTAAAATTCTATCACAATGTTTACAATATAACCCATATGGGTTAATAAACCCTTGTAAAATCTAACAACACCTTTAGGACACTTCAAGAACATTACACACACCCAAACACATTATTTAGATATCAATAGGTGTAAAACTCCCATTTAAAACCTTTATATAGTACTGAATTTGAATTTTTGAAATATTTTCATTCTTTGAAGGCCACTTGAGAATTTTTCTATACAATTGGCACTTAACCTATTCCATAATAAGGCCTAAAAACTGCATAGAAATAAACATTATTCGATCATATGACACATACATATAAAAAAGATGGATGATTCTTCATTTGTTGAAAAATAGTAAACCAAGCCACAATATGTACTTATAAATCTATAAGGGTTACTAAGTAGGAGGGATCACATTACAGGAGGGATCACAGTGGAGGAGGGATCGCGGCAGAGGTAGCGGCGGTGGAGGCAGGTGCAACGGAGGTAGCAGCGGCAGAGGTAGCGGCGGCAGAGGTAGCGGTGGCAGAGGCAGTGATGAAAGAGGCAATGACAGTGGAGGCAGTGGAGATAGAGGAGGAGGAGGATGATCATGGTGTAAGATGAGGAAAAGGTAGCGCCGAAGGAGGAGGAGGAGGAAGAGGAGGAGGAGGAGGGGTCCCGATGGAGGAGGGGTCAGGTTCAGCTTTCACGAAGGCTTGAACAGGTGAGAGAGAGGAGGGACCTGTTAGGGTTCTTTTATAAAAACCATGGGAACCTTTATCAGTGCTAAAAAAGTTCTGATAAAGGTATGTTTTATCAGCGCTAAAATAAAAGTGATGATAAAACATACCTTTATCAGTGCTAAAAAATCGCCGATAAAAAAACTATTTATTAGCGCTAAAATTATAGTGCTGAAAAATACTTATTTTATAAAAGTATAATTTTAAATATTTATTTATATTCTGATATATTTATTTAAAATTATATATAGGATAAATATATATTTATTTATTAATAATTATAATTATAAATAGTATATATTTATAAATATTGGTATATAATTGTTAATATATATTAATAAAATTATAATTACGAATGTATTTTAAAAGTATTTATATATATCATTAAAAATATAATAAAATGTATCTATTATTGAAATATATTTAATGTAATTTTATAATTACATTTTTTAGAAGATATATAGTTCATATGGGTAACATTATGAATTAATCAATATATACCACATCAAGTAATATAAAAATGAACAACCATGCATACATAACATATACACATACATTCATTGACCAAATTCATTGGAAAACACACATATATTCAATAATTTTAATTAAAAATATATATATTAAAAGGTATTATATATTTATAAATAAAATAAATAAAATAAAAATATTAAATATAAAAAATATAATAAATAAAATGAATTAATATAATAAATCACTAATAAATATAATAAATATAATAAATATAAAAAACATAATAAATATAATAAATATAATAAATATAATAAATATAATAAATATAATAAATATAATAAATATAATAAATATAATAAATGTATTTGTTATTCAATTTAATTTATTATAATCTTATAATTATTTAATTATATATATATATATAATTATAATCTTTGAAATTCTTTTCAATGAAAATATTATATATATATTTTTGAATTATTATAAAATATATATTAAATATAAAAAATTGGTTTTTATTTAATGCATACAAATAAACATTATTTTTGAATATAAATATAATAATTTTGTATAAATTAATAATAAAAACATTTATCAACTCTAATAATAGAGCTGATAAATATACCCTCTATCAACACTTGTTTTAGCACTGATAAAGGTTACTTTTATTAGCCCTTTTAGCTAGCACTGATAAAGGCACACCCCTTTATCAGCGCTTTCTGTTTAGCGCTGATACAGAGAAGTTCTTTACTTGCCTTGTTTTATTATAGTGAAAGGAAAAGAAGCGTGATTATGTGAGATACTATTGGTTTGATAAGATTAGTGGACCATTGTGTTTTGATTGTTAACTGTTAGGGTAATACCTTAAGGGCATGAGGGGTGTGGTAGAATTAGTTCCACAAGGATAATTGGTTCTCAGATTCATGGAAGATGGTCATGGGTGGTGGTGGGTCTTGGTTAGAAATCATGCATGAGTGGTGGCTGTTAAGTGATGATGATATGTGTGAAGTAGGGAATCATGAGATCCTTGGAAGATCATGTCATCCCATGGTGGGAGGTGACATCAGAAATAGATAATTTGGTGGCAGTTTTCATCAAAAACTTCCTAGCACACCTCAATTAGTGACAATCATTCCAATATCATGAAATCAGCCCAGGTACGTTGAGAAGCTTAGGATTTTCACCTAGATACTTGATGTTATTTTATTTGGAAGAGGGAAATCCTGCAATTTACACTCACAGGGGTGGTATATATGGAGATAGATGATGGGATGTACATTATCAGCGGTTTCAGGTTAGGTCGTCGGGATGGAACAAGTGGTGAAAAATATCATGGGTGTCATTCATGAAAGTTAAGAATGGGATCTGGGCGACATTCGTTCTATTGTTTTAGGAAAAGATAGATAGCCATGTCTATTTTTGGGGCTAGGCGTGTGATTGAGTGTAAGATGAGGTTGTTGAAATTCCTCATAGAGGGAAATGATAAGGAAACTCCTAAGGTAGGGAGTGATAAATTAGTCATGTATTTGGAGAGGATATTGATGAGTTGATGTAGTGACACTGAGATTCCATTGAGGAACCTATAAGATGCATGTTGGGTCTCTCTAGAAGTCGATTTGGGCCTTGATTGCTGTGGATGTTTGAGCTGAGCATTATCATTGAGATTAGGGTAGTTCCGAATGATATATGAGGTTTCCATGTTTATAAATAAAATTTGGTATCATTCCATTAGTGGGATATGGGTGTTCTGGGACAAACTAATCAGGTTTGGTCCAACCTAGGATGGTAAACATGAATGGCTTTTGTTAGAGTAACCCAACTCCGGTTTGAAGTTTTAGTGGAAAGTGCCATTCGAAAAGGCAGTTATACTTGAGTGAGGAAGAGTTGATCTTATTCCCAAAATGGATATAATAGTAATTTCCTCTTGGAAAGCTTCCATGGCAAGACTAGATTCCAAAACATGGTGATGTTCATATGGATGTTCGAGTACAGTGAATTAGAACACGTCTAGTAAGTTGTAAAAGTTGAGTTAATATTATGATGTTATTCCTTTGATAGTGGTAGTTCTAGATAATATAATATGGTTGACATAACCAAAATGGATGGGTATATAATTAGTGATGTGATCATAGTTTTATATGGGTGGCTGGTTAATGATTTGATTGGTTTGGAGAGTGGCTAGTTGATGACCCAAATCACCATTTAAGTGAGTTGGCCCTGATAGTGAGCATTGTCATGATATTAAATGGTTGATTGCCCAAGAGTTTTGGTTGAGTTTTGATGTACAGTTATGGAATGGGATTTTTAGGAAATGAGTACTGGATCGACATAAGTCAGGAAGTGTTGTTGGAAGGATCATTTATTTTCCTCCAAATGATATCGGGTTTTTCTCAGCATTAGATTTTTGAAAACAAAGGAAAATTAAGGAAACTGATTTTGGTCATGAGTTGCAAAAAGGATCAGACTGATGGGGCGCCGATTGGTTCCTCCATGATGATATGATTCTATGTACAAAGCTTACATCTTTTCCGAATCTAGAACTATTTCCTATGTTTTACCTATTAAGTTCAAATGGGTTGAGTTGTGGTTAAAGTCGATACTTCTTTTGAGGAGTATCCTGCTCGTGTGGTGGATCGTAGTGAGATGGTCCTTCTAGAAAATACCAATCCTTGGAATCATGTTTTATGGAAGGATGGTAATGTTATAGAGAAATCTTGGGTATAGAAAATGGATAAGCTGGCTTATTGTATTGATCTACTTGTTTTTGTAGCTGATAATTCTCATTAATGTGGTTTGAGGAAGAATCATTATAAGGTGAAGAGGTTGTAAGATCCCGAATTTTGTGAATGTATGTCCTTGTAAATTTTTTTGGTTTCAATATATTTTTTAGGGTTAAATAAATGTTTCCCATGGGTATGTGGGGCTTCAGGGGTGTTCTAGGGGTTCAGAACATGAATATAAGGGGAAATCAGTCCATTCTATACAAGGCGAATAGTTTTTGTATGGTTAGGTAAACAATGCGGCTTTCCCAGGAAAACCATGAATACTTAGACAGTGGAATATCTAATTACTGGTGCATGGTTTATCAAACCATGTGATCTGCCCAGGTAACCATGTTACCCAGCTTCCCTTGGGCAGTGGATTTCACACGGTTTCTGCATGGTTTGACAAACCGTGTGAGTAAACCATGTGGCCCAGTAATGTTGGATAAATTAAAAAATTTCCATTATAATATTTTTATGATCGAATATATTTCTCCATCATTTATCCCTTATAAACCCTATAGAAAAACCAAATTGACCCAAAAATCCCAATAGTGGTTTTCCTTTGATTTTTGGCCATTAGGAGCACTATTGTTTACGGATTTAATCCCCAAGTAAGTCTAATGCTCTACATGTTTTTATTTTCAGGTTTAGGGTTTTTAGTTTCTCCCATATTATTATGAATCCTTAAAACCATTTTTTCTAGTAGAATCTAGTTTGGGCTGTTAAAAGGTACATGAATCCAGATCTAAGGCTATGATTAGGGGTGTGTTCATCATCAGATTTGAGCTAGGTGGTCTACAAGTAATATCCCATGGTTTTATATAGATATGTTCATATGAAATTGTGTTATTGTCTCACTCTTTTTGTTTTATTGGTAACTTTAGTGAGATACTATAAAATGGTAATCTAAATGATAAATTAAACCCCTCATGGTTCCCATGGGATGTATGGAGGATGACTTGACAATTTTAGGTCCACCCATGGGGTGCACCGACATTTTCGATCATATAGATTGTTATGGTTAAGTGAAGGGATTCCGAGTTATAATATAGATCCCATGAAGAATATTTTTTATTGGATGATTAAGTTTATAATGGAATAATTATATTTGTTCCTACGGTAATAATTGAATAAGGGGTTTTTTTGGTATGACACAAAATGAGGAAATTGGGTTAAATGAGATTATGTCGAATGCTTAATGAATTTTGTTAGAAATACCTAAGCGAATTAGTGCATGTAAAATGGTGAGATTGTAAATGGGTAATGGAATGGGAAAATGGGTAATATGTTAAATGGGACGTAATATTATAATTGATGAATATCTTGAATGGATTATTACATGAAAATTATGGGGTATACCTAACAGGTTGAATGTAATAATGGTTGTGATATATGATATAATAATTTTACATGAAAATCATAAGTGAAAAAATTCTTGTGAAATAGTAAATGGTATAAATGTGCGAATGAAAGGTAATTGATGAAAATTTTCAAATGTATAGGAATTATTGAATATACTAAATGGGTGAGGGAATGAGAATGGGAATTGGGATAAACGACTATGTAATGTTAATTGTAAATATGTTAATGGGTTATAGTATAGTATTAATTCCCATGGTTTATGGTTATGGAATGTGGTTTCTATTTTCATTGATTGGGTTTTGTTGTGATATGGTACGTGTGTGTTAAATAGATAAATAATAATGTGAACATGTCTTGGTAGAGTGGGGTATTGTCATAAGTTTCTAGACCCACGAGTAGAGTTAGATTGAGGCTCTAAAATCCACCCCAAAATGTACAGGTTAGGGAAGGGAATGAAGGATCTATTCCCCTAATGGTTGCATTCCACCCAGACCAAGAATTCAAGGTGATGATAATGTTTTGATGTGAGGTTTTCATCCCTAGTGAGATAGGGACTTGACATATTACCTTATTCATAGTGATGAATTTCATTATACTCATGTGTAGATGATATATATGCTTACCCCATGGAACCCACATATATAGTGGATTATGTAAAGAATATGGATAAGTGTTGAATACAGTAATAATGATAGAAATGGTTAGGATACACATTTTAAAATAATGGATGATGAGTTGTTATTTTTTGGTTTACCTTATCATATATTTATATTTTCATGCACTATCTAGTAGAAATATTATATTGTAAAAACCATTGGTGGTGGACAACTATGTATTCTACTAACACGCTTCTCAAACCGCCATTGAGTACCCAAGTAGATTTCATGGTTTTTGGTTATGATAAGTGGAAAGGCCTTATGCTAGGCTGTAGAGTTGGGTTAGGATATGCATGGATGAGGACCTAGACATGGATATGGGACACATTCTAGGGATTTATCTGTTTGTTTTTTTTACATTGGGTTTTATTCAATTTGGCACTATTACCATGTCAAGACATGGTTAATGTTGAATTGTGGTTTGTATCCAGTTTTGGGATATGTTTGTCTATGCATGTATATTGGTAGATTCAATTTTTTTCTGCTATATATATATTGTGTTCTAATGTGGATCACTCTGGTAAAGAAGGTATAGTCTCCTCATGTGACTTATTAGACCCACACTACTTGTCGGAAACTTCTAGCATATTGGGAGGAGAGCTTGAGGTCATGTGATATCTTGGATAAGGGCACCGGTTTAGTGGCTCCCAGGTTTGGGAAGTTACTTATCCAGTCCAAATATGATGGTAGATCTAAGTAGAATTCAACCTCACCAACTCTACACAACATCTAAAAGGGACCAATTAATCTCAATGATAACTTTCCTCTGTAGCCAAATATCAATAATCCCCATTGAGGTGATACACTTTGGAACACATGGTCTCCTTCCTCAAACTCCATAGGTCTTCATCGTCATTCCAGAAAAGACTTATGATATATCTATGTAATCTTTATCCACTGCTAGATAATCCGGACATTCTTTGTATTAGGTGGCATCGAATCCAACCCCATGAGTGCTGAGTCACTTGGATTAGTCCAACAATGTGGTGACATATAGGGTCACTCGTACAAAGAATTTAATGGTGCCATACCAATGATGGAATAATCGATATTTTTGTATGCAAACTCCACCAAGGGTTGGTGATCCTCCCAACTATGGCCAAAGTCAAACATGAAATCATGAAGTATACCCTATAGGAAATAGATTGTCCATTCTATCTGAGCATAAATATGGGGTTGAAACATTTTGCTCAAGAATAAATGATTCCTAAAAGAATCTTGTAATCCTCTCCATATATAGGATGTGAAGTGAGAATCAAGTTTCTATATGATCATTGATGGAACTCCATGGAGTATGACTATCTTCTACATGTAGAGGTGTCCCGAGCTCTTTACTAAACTCTACTCTTAAATTGCTAGGAAGTGGTCCAACGTGGAGAGTTAGTCTATGATCACCCAAATGGAATCATGTATCTTGGATGAATGTGGTAATACCATAAAACATTCCATGTATATCTAATCCCATTTCTACTTTGGCACCTCAAGGGGAAAATCTAAACCCACAGGGACATAGTGATCAGCCTTCACTTGCTGAAAAGTTAGGAATCAAGAGAAAAAAACTACAAATCCATTTTGTATAACTAGCCCCAAAATATTATGATAAGGTTCCTTGTAAATATTTTCCACACCTGGATTTACTGAAAAAGAGGATGTATGAAACTCATGAAACTTCTCTTCCTGAAACATCCTAGGTACCATCACCCATCCTTTGAAAAGGATAACGACTCCCCAACTTTAGAATATCCATCCGGAGCATGTATAGTGGATATCTAAGTACATAAGGTAACACAGTCTATATCTCCACAATGAGAATCCTTGACATTCTTTAAAAGTAGTGGGGTAACAACCCTTAAGTGAGGATATGAAGAACCATCTTTGTCCATAAAGGACAATTGCAATTAGGCTTTCTTATCTAACAGCTCAGCCAACTACTGAGAATAAGATCTCCTACTGAGTATTTCTACCACCATTCTCCCCTAACTAAGATTATAGAAAATCTATAAGTCATAGTCTTAGAGGATCTCTATCTATTACCACTATCACAAGTTAATATCCTTATAAGAGAATATATACTTGTGAATCTTGTGGGAAGATTAATAAAAAAACTACTAACCTATTAGGTAGTTTTGCCACATCTTCAATGTGAAGACTACTACTGATAACTAAAGATCATGGGTAACATAGTTCTGCTTATGTGGTTTCAATTATCATGAACCATATGTAATCACTAATTTCCTCTACATCCGAAGACAACCATGTTTGGTCCCTAAAATATCACAAAACACTATATACTTGACAATTTCCTCTGGAAATCTTATGATAGGAGAACTCATCAACCACTATATCAACTATTGATATCACTATTGGTAAAAACCACTAATATTACCCTCTGATAGTACCTTTCCAACCCTAGAAACCCTACACCTTGGTAACATTATTGGGAAGCTCCCAAGAAAGAACTACCTCATCCCATGTTGGATCCATTACAACTCTAGCCTCTAAGATGATGTGTACTGGGAAGTGGAACACTTGAATTTAAAAATAACACTTCAAGGGCTCCCTATAAAGATGGTGCTCTCAGAGCGTGTCCTTGGCCATCCTCAAGTGTCCTACATGCTCCTCCTCAAACACCAAATATACCAGGATGTTGTCGATGAAGACATCCATGAATTGATATAAGAAAGGGTGAAAGATCTTCTTTATGAGTCCCATGAACAATTTTTGGGAGTTCGACATGCCTAACAACAACACTAAATACTCATAGTGACAATAATGACAAATGACTAGTATCATTGTTATATCCTCATCCTGTATTCAGAACTGGTGAGAGTCTGACCTAAGGTAAATCTTTGAGAACCATTGCACCACTCTCAACTGATCAAAGAGGTATTCGATACATAGTAGTGGATACATGTTCTTCCTAATCTCTTATTTCAAGTACCAGTAATCCACACTTAAACTCAAGCTCCCGTATTCCTTATTTGTAAATAACATAGGGTCCACAAAGGGGGAAACACTAGGTATCACCAATCTTGTATCCTGCAATTACTCCTACTATACCCTCATTTTTGAAGATATATGAGAACCATGTGATATGATGTTGTAGATATGAGTGTATTACTAGGATGAATGTTGAAGAAAAAGTCAACCTATTCTTCGGGAGGTAACCCTATTACATTCTTAGGAAATAAATCCTCATAGTTTTCCACCGCTATAAAAAACTCATAGTCCATAGAATAAACTATTCCAAGAGTCATTCTAGACAACTAAGTTGTAATCGATTGAACTCTCTTATGACCGAGCTCTTCCTTCTCATCTAAGGTCTCCTTTGAACCTATAAAGAAAAACCTTGATCCTCAATGTGGATACACCACATCATCCACATAAAATAGTCAATATGGGAATGAACTATAGATAAACATTCCATATCAAGGATGACATCGTAATACCTCATTACAACAACAAATATATCCCATACAAAACTGTCACCTCCAAGTGTCAGATTGTATTGTCGACAAAAGTATGAAATTGCAGAGTCATCGCCTATCGGGGTCTCCAACCCCAAGGGTTGAGCCAAAGGCTAAGTGGAATAACTAAATCTTGAACCAGAGAAGTGGAAATGATGGAATGACTAAAAACTATGTGAATCAATATTATAGATAAGTTAGAGAATACATATATCATATCTCATATAATCCCCAAAGCCTCGGGGTCATAGGCTTCCATAGCCTATAGTTGGCCATATCCAATCCCAACAGATCCCTAATCATAAAATGGACCACCTGGGGGTGTTGTTGGTAATATGATGAACCTATGAACATGTCTTTATACCCTACCAACACCTCTTCCATGTCCTATACCCTATGGAACACCCTTATCCAATCTTTTCCTCTTTCTTAGTGGTCCCTAGATTGCCTCACAATAAACTATATGATGGTTCAGATAATCTCATGCTAGATATCCCTGACCATCGTAAGAGAATCCCAACCTATCCATCGGCTAATTTGAGCCACCTTGAGTGCCCTACACCACTGACCCTGAGTCATAGGACCACCTCTGAAGCATCTTACATGGTTGAATCCTTAATATTACCATCGAATACCTACTAATGAGGTTTCGACTACTATGTGTACATTATTATCTCCCACTACTGGTGTATGCTATACCAAAAGGATCTCAACCAACAAAGCTCACTCAAGCAGCCCAGCATAGATAGAAATGAAAAGAGATACCACTGATGGCCTGATGTCATGGTGTTAGCCCTACTCAAATGTCCGAACACTAAAGAATTGGTTCTTCACCATATCAAATGTGTAATGAGAGATATCCAAAAATATAACTGATTACTCTTTCATGGACATGATACCCTACAACAGATGGATAAGATCTTGTATGCGTACCAATCAAAATGTGGCCGGATAGAACTTTTCTGTAAAGAGATGAAAAAAGTCTATCTAGGAGAGAGGTATATCATCATGTGCTTGAGTAACCAAGATCCACTATCTCTCAACAGAGCCCTATAGAAGGCTCACTCTGAGGACTTCCATCTGATTAACTAGTTCCCTCACTAGGCATAAAACCCAAGTGACTAACACTAGTTAGTCCTCAGCTACCCAGAAGTCTATATGACCCTGAAACCTGGGAGGTTACTAACTCTGAAACTAGTGAAACACACTCAACCTGTTTTCATCATTAGATAGTATTATCATCTCTATATGTTTCTCAATGGGTGGTGGCATAGCTCGTAAACCACCTGGTGGTTCCATCTCTAGTACATTCCACTATACCAATACCTCTTTACTAGGAAAATAATACTCATGATCAGATAGTGGAATCCTAGTTGGCTATCAATGTGGATGCATCCTAAAATTAAAATAAGAAATACCATTTTCAAAATAGTATATATAAGGAGATAAATCAAGATGGACAAGGAAAACACAACCATTCATATATGATGGATGTACCAAAAATATTCATTGCAACCAATGTTTACATATACTGATTCGGAAGGCTCGTGATTAGTGTCCTATAGTATGGATACGTTAGTCGCTGCACAAACATTGGAGTCTCTATCCTAAAAGAAGAACTCAAAACATTAAACATTGTTTCCTGAAACCAAAATCCTTTAATTTGGTCATAAGGTAGAACCTCCTTCGATACCACTCAGTAATGACCCAACCCACTGAGGTCCAACCAGTGACTTCTCCCAAGCCCACTTCCAATAGGCCAGGGGCTGGTGACTAGTTCCAAGTATGAATATCCCAAAATTGGGAGGCATTATCCTTAATTTACAATAAATTAGAATACATATCCAAGCATACAAAATTTGGAAATTTAAAACAAAAACAATATATGAATACATCTAAGATCCCACAAAAGTGTAAGATAGTAAAAGTATTGAAAGAAGAAAAATGGGTTAAATAAAACCCCAACCAAAAACTAGAAAAGTACAACCTTCTCCAAGAGAGAGTACTAAGTCAATAGTAATCTCCTGGTAAAATACCTCGGTCTGTCAATCCACAGTTATTCTCCACCCACTTCCTATCCTACTAAGAAACCATCAAAAGGGTTATAATATGCATAAGACATGAAAAATGCGGGAAAATTACATGTTAGGTGAGTATAAAAATACTCAATAGGACACCTCAAAAATAATAAACACAAAGCACCATGTATAATTATCTCAATACAATATTTAACAATCAATGTATAACAAAAACATCCAGATATACTTAGGAAATGCAGCACATCACTGGGTAGTCATAACCAATTTCTAACCATAGGATATTTCTCAAACCAATACTCATTTTAGGAGAATCCACTCCACAATCCCTACTATCATCAGAGACACTCAATAAATAGGTATAACTCATTAAGCCATACCCAAGTATGATCAGTGGTGTAAGAAGTCCCTAGAACACATATATGGGCAATGCCTTGAACCACTGGGGGACACCATGAACTCTAATCTGGATTAACCCACTAAATAAAGGATTTTTTTCCAATGATACCATAAAATAAAACAATACAACCTTATAGATGTATGATCATATCCATGATCAATGAGGTCATAAAAATTACACACACTCTTACTAGGGAACAATGGAGGATAATGGATCACTCTCCACTATCTTAGAGGGACACCACCAAATCTATTTGAGACTCGGGCTCTAGAGGGGATCATAATCCAATAATATGGATGTAATTCAGAATTTTACCCTTTAAGAAAATGACTGAGGGAATATACCCAACCTATACTGGTCCAAACTAATAAAAAAAGATCCAAAATCACTCTAGATGGGGATATATAAAGTGTAACAGGGGGTACATGATGTGTCCATCTATCCCCAGGCCTACCCATGGGGAAGAACCTCACACAACATGTAGTCTCCAAATACATTGTGTGTAGAATAAGTACAATATGTGTAGATATAGACAATATCCTAACATTGTCGTATAGCTGTATATTCCACTTCATGTTCAGGTAGTCTCTAAAGTACATGTTGATTCAACTAGGGAGGGACACACACTGTGTCATAGGGGACCATGTTTTTTGGTCCTTAATTTTGGATAGAACCCAAGAATCATAACCATGGGGCCCACATGGAATGTAATTCCAGATTACATACCGTGTTGCTCGTGATTTCCTAGAATTTCTTCGTGTCATCACACACCTCGTTGAAGCCTCCACTTTTGACAAAACATACAAACCAGGGTTAATCTAGACCCTTCCAACCCTGATCTATATAAAACTACTATTGAATCCGCATGGAGAATGGATCTATATGTTGTTCATACTTTCATTCTAAAGAATACTGAATAATGTAATGTTTTGTATTCAAAATTGCCTAATTCTCCTTCACTTCCAGTGTCACACCATCATCATTTCATTATGATCCCAGATTTGAAATTTCAGATTTTTTCCAAGAAATGGGTGTGCAATGATCGATTAATCAAGATTTTATCAAACCCCAGGCCAAGAAATTAATTCTTGTGTTTAATGAAGAAAATTTGGAGAATGGTTTTAGAACAAAATATAGGAACATACCTTGATCAATGTTTATGTCGATATAGATTCATTTTCATGAGAATAAAGATGTAAAAATCAATAATTTATAGGATATTATCCAAAACCCCCACAATAATCCCACTCTACAAATACTGAAGATCCAAAAATAAATCCATTAGTAGATTGATCTTTGTTCTTCATAGGAATCATGAACGAAGAAATTAAACAATTAAAACAACTACCATACCTTGATTTGGATTAATCAATGGTGAAGAATGATATAGTTTTACTGTCATTAGGAATATCCTTCAATTCCGTTCTATTTTGGTCATCGATCCTTGACTTGGTCATCGTTTTCCAAATGTATTTAATTTCATGATCTTCAAAGTTACTTTAGTGATTTGTAGTGTCAGAGGATAACCCTAAAATTTTTCCATCAGAGCATATTAAAATAAAGAAAAATTAGGTAGCAACATTATTGTGTCGAAAAAACAAAATAAAACAAATAATTAATTATTTTAGTCATTTTAAACCTAAAAAGGATTTTCCACATATGACATGAACCAAGATAGGTTAAATCACAACTAGGATAAAACCAACATTCTAAACTCAATGGTTCCCTTAGATTTTTGATCCGGGACTCCATTTAAGAGTTATTCCATTTTTTTACCAAAACTGTGCATGAATGATATTTAATATATCTCATATATTTCAAAAATTTATTTCGAGAACATGAGTACTCCGAATAACCCGCCATATCAGTGCCTAATCATGAAAATAATCTTTATAATATCCAAAAATAATATTTAGAAAATCAGCAACATTACATTTTCCTTCCAACCCTAAATTTTAGAAATATGAAATACATTAATGTATTTTTAGAAAACCTCTTCTTAATAATGTTCCAAAAAGAGTTTTATTAGAGATATAAACACATATTTGTGTTCCATGGGTGGATGGAGAAGGTTGAGTTATGTGAATCACTCAAAAAAATCATTATTTTTCATAGTATTTGATACTAAAAATAGTTATGATATAAATATTACAACACCTTATTCATCAAATTTTAACTCCATGATTTTCCTTTTTCATATGGTTTCCACCTTCTTATAAATTTCCACATAATCTTTTTGAGTATCTATTATCTTATCGACAGGGTATGGATGTGAAATTATTTGAGAATGAAATGATTATGTTACTTCCATTATGATTCCCATGCCAATACTTTGCATGTCTATGAATATTGGATCCTTCTCAATTATCTTCATTGATAATGTTTTCAGATCCCTTCTACTGATAGAATCAAGAACCTTGTTTTCCTACCATGTATGGAATTAGATTGATAAGTCATAGTCTATGATCTACTATAAACATATTTAATGGAACATATTAGGATCTATCTATATGAATACATGTATAAAGATATTATTGTCTATATATATTTCACACTTCTCTCGATATAGATAATGTCTCTAGATTTTAGTCACAAAGATCACTACACACAGTTCCAAATAATGTGTGGGATTTTGTTTTCATTAACATTCATCTTATTTATGGAATAAGCTATGACATAATACCTCTAATTCAGAAAACTACCAAAACCTATCATTTATATATCCATGTATATCATAAAAATTTCTCCACTTGGGGGAAGTGTGTTGACTCATGCAATGAATAACCTCTTTTTCAAAACTATAAAGCACTATTCACATTCACTAGTAAAAAAACATTACTTCATTACATATTAGCTCGGTTAGTGGGTTTGAAAATCATGATAAGTTTCACCAAAATTATCTGTAATAGCTAGATAGTCCAAGGAAACTATAAATATTCATTACACACACTATTCTAGACTAGTCCTTGATTTCATTTATCACATAAGGGTCTAAAAATATCCCTTTACTGGTGATAATATGGCCCATGAATGGTAATTTTTGCATCGAGAACTCACATTTACTAAAAATTTCATATAGACTCTTCTTTATCAAATCCTTTAGCTCATTATTCAAATGCTCTTCATGCTCCTCATTTGTTTTGGAGTATATGGAAATATCATATATAAATACTACCAAAAATTTTACCTGATAATATCTAATAACTCTATTAATTAATTCAATAATGATTGATAGATAATTAGTGAGTCTTAAAGACATCACTATGAACATAGACTGTTCATACCCTACTCGAAAGGATGTTTTTTTGGAATCTCTAATTTATTCACCCTTAATTGGTGACATCCTATCTGAAGGACCACTATAAATAAATATTAATCTCCACATATATGATCAAACATGTTATCTATCCATGGAAGAGGATAATTTTTTGTTATTGTTATTTTTTTGAGTTCACGATGATCAATTAATATGCATATTGACCCATAGTTATTCTTGAAAAAGTGGACTGGTGCACCCCATAGTGATGCACCTTGGCATATAAAACCAAATCCTATTTTATCTTATAAAATATTCTAAATCTTTTTTGATCTAAATAGAGGAAATTTTTTATTGAGACTTTGATATGGATAGAGATCCAAGAATAAGTTTAATTGAGATCCCAACATCACTATCCAGTGGCACTCTAGGAAAATCTTCAACAAATACATCAGTATAATACCTCATTATGTGAATTTCTTAAATAAATATTCACTTATTTTTCCAATCATTTGGGACAGATATTGTTTACAATAAGGAAATAATATCCATGTTTGAAAAGAATATTCCATGTGAGATTAATCATCCTCCTTACACATATATAGAATCTAAGCGTGACTTTAGACATAGAGAGTGATCTCCATCTCAAGATTGTTTATGTTGTATTTTTATATGGATAGAAATTAAATTCCAAAAATAACATTAAACTCAACTAAGGGAAAGAAGATGAGATTTTCTAGAATATTAAATATATAAAAATGACTATGATGGAGTTATATGATTTTGATGCAACCATTAATTTATTTTCTATTCCCATAGATAGCTCAACCCCCATGTCTTGATTTGGTACATGAATAATTATAATAAACTTATATGACATAAAATTATGCATAGAACTAGAATAAAATAGTTTTATTACTATTTTTGAATGATTAACTAATGTTATTATCACCACATCATTGCCTGGATCCACCACAATAGTAGTGAAAACACATTCTCTTCATTAATATCAATATCATGGAGGTTGTTATTATTTTTTTCTATGACAACCCCTACACTAGGAAATTGTCATTCATAATCACCATGTTCATTATAGTTGAAACATTTCACTAAAGGCTCAATGTTGAATTGAAACTTATTTTCTTATGCCACATTAGTGGGTTTCATTATCTCCCTTATGAACTAATTACCCTGATGACCCTATTTTTAAAATTTGAATTATAACTTTATTCCCATCAGAAAAATTCTATGATTATTCCTCCCATACTTCTGAAAAGTGGGATATTGTTTTTTATTTCCTATATAGGATCTTTCAACTGATTATCTTGATGGAAAATCCATTTTACATTTTTTTCTCTTACCCCAATAGACCACTTGGAGTCACTAATCTCCATCTCAACTATGAGGGAACAAAATAAAATCTCTTACTACATGTAAAAGTACCAAATTTTTAATTCTATTTATAGAATTATATTTAAACCACTAGTTAAACACATGACCTTACTTTTAGTGTTGATGAAAAAACTAGAGGCAAACCATGTATGACTTGTGAATTTTTCCTCATATGCCCTGATATACTCTTATATAAATTGATTTAGACCAAGTAACTCCCTATCCATTTTAAGATGATTTAATTGGGAAAAGTATTTATAAAATATATTATATTTAATTTAACTAATTTAATATAATCAAAATCATGTTCTAGATCAATGTCCACCACTGATTGGTTTATCCTTTAATGTAATAAATAACCAAAAAAACATTATCTTGCACTGTAAATTAGAGGACATATCATAACTTCTTATTGTAGTTAATCTATTTTTCCTTGATGTGGGGATTATAAGGTTTAAAATTATTTTGCTGGCAATATTACAAAAAATACTTGGTGATAACCTTCTCTTTCTTAGTTGGATGAGTGTGTTCCACATGATTCAATTTATTATTCATAACATGAGCTATATGAGCCAGTAATTCCTTGAGCTTATAATCGCATACTACCATATAATTAGGTATATAATTGGGGAAATCATTCCACTACCTATTAAATTCATTGGTTGCATGGTTTCTGCTATTTCTTATGATTATATAATAGATGAAAAACCAGATGAGAATACACTTACTATTAAACATAGAAAACTAAAACATATAATCATTGGGGGAATTACATATAAATGATATGTATATCCTAATTTATGACTCTATAGGTTTAAATATAGGTTATACAATATAATTTCCCTATAAGTTTTTATATAAAAATATTATTTTATGTCCTTCAAAATGTGTTGTAAATTGTTAGTGAATTTCCAAATCATATGAATTAGGAGCATCAAACCTTGTGTGAATAAAGGTATATTTCTGTGAACCAAGGGATTATTTAGTCTATTTTAATACACCCTTTTTAGATTTATTACCCCTATCTAAAAATTTTCAAGATATATATCCACTTGTAAAATCCATACATATATGTTTATACTTAAAAACCACTAGCCCTATCCTTCACCATAATTTTAATATATTTTCCTATATTTAAAAATATTCTTAGAATTATCATTAGGGTTAATAATAATGTTTTATCATCCTAGAATAAAATAGATAACTTAAAATATGATCTCATACTATAATTATAGACCAATTCCTTTCACATATATTATGGCGTGGTATTTGAAACTAAATATAAAACAAGTACAACCCCAAAGATCGTGAGGCTTAGTTTACTTGGATGACTAAGTTAATAATACATAAAAAGGGTTCTAAAACATGAAATCAAAATTTTTATATATATAATTAGACCATATTTATATTTGGTCTTCTCAAAACACATAGGTTAACCTAAAGAATACATTAATTATATGGGTGAGCTAAAAATCCCAATAAGGGAATATACATGATAAGGAAACATAACCAGTGAGTTAAATGGATAACATGATATCATAAAATATGAGGCTCACGAGTAATCAAAAAGAAACATAACTTAAAAAACATGGTATAATAAAATAATGGTTTTGTAGGAAATTTTATACCAGCATATAACATGATGTAAATATGAGTCAAGGCTAACTGCCTATAAAACATCCCATAGTGAACAATGTCCCATAATGGATTAGGTTTTCTTCTTAATCCCATATATGATGCCTCATGAGAATAAATATTATTCAAATGAATTTTAGTAATATATAGGTACAATAATTATATAATTTTTATGATTTATATGTTCCAAAAAAAAGGAAAATCAATCATAATTATTTAATATAATAATCATCCATGTAAATAAAATGAGTTTTATAATCTTTCCTCATACTATAATTAGTGTAAATTTTGTAATGAAGGAATTTAATAAATTATAATAAGCCATATGTTACCTCATACAATTATGGGAGAATAATATAGGTATATAAGTGAGAAATATATATATATATATATATATATATATATATATATATATTAAAGACAAAATTCCCTAACATTACAGACTGATAGAAACTGGTTTAGATAAAGGACTTACATAACCCAAAGGAAAGTATGGTTTAGGGATATCTTTCACCTCAAACCTGATTAATCAAATATTTTTTTTATCTTTCTTAATAATAAAATTATGTTAATAATTTACATTTTAAATAAAAAATTTAACATTTCATATTCCTTCTATTTTATTTTTTATCATTTCTTATCCAATTAATTAGTCAACTAATTTCACATCATACTTTTTGAAATTATTTGGTTCATATGTCCAAAATTACATTGGAAAGATGAATTCAGCCTAATTGATTATCATTTAATCATATATGGAATATTAATGACTAAAAAATTATAATTTTTATACATCAATTATAATTTCAAAATCTACCATGAAATATGGGTATGAAAAATGAACCATGTTAAAACCCTGGAGACGATAGGCTGTACGTACACATGAGTAACGTTTCCATTTTTAAAGGATCATGATTTAAAAAAGATAATTGTTATTTTTTATTCCCTGAATGATGATTATATAATATATGAAATATTATTTCCTTAAATACACTTACATATACCATCAATTTTATATCAAAATTAAAAATGAATCACATCGCATCACATGACCGAAGTCTTCCACACACACAAACGACTTTATCTTATTTCAATTGATTGTAAGGTATGAAGTTATGTGATATATTAATTTGAAAGAATGATTAACATGTCATTAATATAATATATATAAATCAAATCTATCTTCATGAAATGCTGTAATAGGTGATGATGAAAACAAATTACATAGGTTCGTGAGGTGATAGTCCTCCATACACACAAATGATGGTTCCATTTTACAATTGATAGAAGTATAGATAGATTTATGTTTTTGGATTAACATAATAGAATAAAACTAAATAAGATATTATGATGTTATTATATCATAATTATTGAGTGTGATTTTTATTTGGTGGAATAAATTTTTTTTCCATTAAGAATGATTCCTCTTCTTCAGACCACATCTATAAGATTATACATAAAGCATCACCAGATTTGATTTATGATCATATAAAGGACTCTAGGATGTGCTTATGAAAGTAAGGAATATATTTTTGTATTTATTGGCTTAAAAATTTATTTTTATATGCGTAATGGAGAGTGTAGTAGTTTCCATTTTATAAGAGGGAGGGAGTGGATTTTTTGTAACTCCATAATACAAATCAATAATGGGAAGTCACTCTTAGGAAAAGTTCATCCAAAATTTAAAAATAATTTATTTGACTGGTGATATAGTCTATAAAAACATAAAAAATTAAAATTAAACTAATTTTTAAAGTTTACTCCATTTACCGATTTAGTTTAACCACATAAGAAAATGGGTTTGACATTAATCGTGGTAATAAAAGTTTAATATTTTTTACTATTCTTTATAAGTAAAAATTAATTTTAAATTATTATATAATATCAATAATGATCATTAAAAATAATTAATCTATTTTATCACATTTAAATACTATATTTGTGAAATTTTAATTTAATATTAAACTAATAATACTTGTCGAAAAATATTTTTTCATGGAATTTATTTTTTAGGCAGAAGATGAGCTTACATTAATTATATGACTAGTAAGAATAATTATATTAATTTAAATTTAAATTTATAAAAATTTAATATATTAATTTCATTTAAAAATCTTCTTACTAAATTTTATTTTAATTAATTTAAATGGATTGACTTTATTTAAATTAAAACAGTTTGCTGAAAACTGCATTTTTAAGCATAAAAATTATCTTTTACCAAAAACATTCAAATATATGATTTAAATGAAATTATATTATTCTAAATAAAATGTTTAATATTAAAAATAAATAGTAAATCCCAAATATAGGGTCACTTAAATTATTTTATTAATTGAAATGAAATTACAGTATTTGAATCATCTCTAATTTTCACTATTCCCTACAAAAACCAAACATGTAAAAAAAATGAGTAAAATATTAACTATTTTAATTTCGATTTTATTATTTAAAAATTACATTATTTTTATAATATAAAATTTCTAATTATTTCATAAGTTAATTATAATTTTTTAAATTAAAATATAAAAACATTTACGAAAGAAAAAAATTTGTTTTTTCAAAAAAATAAAAATTATTTATTAAAAATTGAGTTCTTATTTCCTAATTATTTATTAATAAATATATATAGATTAAGAAAATTATATATATTTCTTAATTTAGTTAATACTATTCATACCATCTAATTTAACGAAAAGGTTAAAATAGTTATAAATAATCAGGGTTCGTTTAGGCTCAGTGTTCCTATGTCACAAACATTATCAAGAATAGTTTTATTTATTAATAATTCAGGGTGTTACAATAAAAAACTTTATGTAAAATTATATAAATATTTTGAAACATAAGGTAAGGTATGTCTTTAAAACACCATTTTCTTTTGGTTATGACCTTTCCCTCTCTAACTAATACTATATTTCTTTTAAATGATGTAGAATGAATCTAAATTCTATATATATGTATATAATAGACATATAAAACTTATTATCCCATATTATGTGGGATAATAGATGCATTATGTTAATTTTAGAAAACAGTTATTTAAAAAATCACCTTTTACTATTAACTAAGGAATGATTAGGCAACCCAATTCTTTTTATCAGAAATTCTTATGTTTATCCCATATGATCAATTTCATTGTATGGTACATATAAGCATGTATTTGTTATGATGGGTTGGTCCATATAGAACTTAAATGAATTGGGATATGGTTTTTTTCTAATGATATTGTGTGTATAGGATTATGGAGTGGAAATAATCCTTTATGGGACTCTTTCCACCATGTGATGTTTCCTCTGTAGTTATCATTTTCTTATGCATAAATAATATTAAATGTTTCAACCACATTCCAATGATTGATTTATTCTATGATTCCATGATATTAATTTTATGATTATATATGATTATTAATGGTACTTTGTTTTTTATAATTGATTATTATTCCTCTTGATTGATATGTTATGCTTCTCCATCATGTTTATTCCCTTACTAGGATTTATAACTCACCCCTTTACTTTTTGTATTCTGTACTTTGTCATATGTTGTATCAGAAGATCAAATAGATTTATGAGATCATTTTGGAGATTATAATAAAAAAAATTATTTTATTTTCATTTTTTAGTTTTATGTACCTAGTATTAAAAAGGTATAAGGCCTTTCAATAATTTGTTTTTATATAATTGATATTTATGTTATAAATCATGAAATAATACGCATAAATGGATTGAGTCTCTATAGTTTGTTTCAGAGTACAAAAAATTAATTCTTGTTTATTAGCACTAGAATACATTAGTGATAACCCTAGGGATATATCTATGTGTAGTAGAATATCCTAAACTCTTGGTGAATCATAAAGATAGTTGTTTCCAATAAATTTCATACCTGTCTAGAAATAATAGTGGAAGTGGGTTTGGATTAGTTAACTGAGGGGTAAAAACCTTAGAAAGGGTTCATTTTATATTATCTCGATCATCAGTAAGTTAATGATAAATAGACCATGACTCACACTTAGTTTGACTATCTTAGGGGATATTCTATGGAAATTTTAAAAATCATTATAAACCACTATTATGTAACTAAATTGATTGTTTATTTAGAATGAATAATATAGAAATTACTATAGATAACCTAGATTGAAACTGAGTGAATCAAAATATAGGATATAAATTTTTATTATTATTTATTACTTATATGATTATCGTTTCCTTTTCTATTTTTTTTGTATTCTAATCCCATTTTTTATGTTTAGATAATGGCATGCAACAGGAGGAATCATTCCAACAAACATTTTGATATGAAATTTAATGATTTCCATAATGATATGCCTAAAATTATGGGATTACGAGTAGTGAAATTCATGGATGTAATAACTTAGCTGGATTATGCTATAAAGAACATGAATCATGTGTAAGTCCCTCTTACCCATAACAAAGACTAAGTTATAGTCACAAACATAATGTCACAAATTCCTCATACCATTAGTTGATCTTATAATACACAAATCATATAATAATGGATTAACTCCATTCCAAAGATAGTCTTTTTCCTCCAATTATTCAAAAAAGTGAATATTGTATGAGTTTTGTATCATTTTTAAGTGGAAGACAATCATTTTTGGATGATTTTTAAAAACATGAAGTCCATAGAGGAAATTTATTCCACGGAATGGGAAGGATTAAATAAATTACAATCATAATATATTTTCCTTGAACAATAAATTTTTAAAAGATGAGGGATTTTGTAACACCCGAGACTTTTATGTTATATAAATCATCAAAGTAATCTTTTTCTACACAACACTTGCATGGCTTGCTTTACACGAAATCACGACCTTCCTCGATAGCTTGCGTCATACGCAATACTGAGTTTCACTAAACAACGATATGCTATTAAAATAATATTAAAAATAGCAGTTATGAATAGTAATAACCACTTTTTGAAATTTTATAAATTTTATTTTTCAAAATGGACTTCATTTTTGGATTCGGAATATCGAAATTAGCCTAGGGCGAAATTTTGGTATTTTTCTGAAAACTTTCAATTTTTGATGAATAGTGAAACCACTAAGTGGTAGTTAAAAAAACTGAATTGTTCATAAAAATTAATTTTACCGCTTCTGTGAGTGGAATTTCAAAAATACGAGAGACACGATTGATGTCAGTATGTAAAATGTGGTTCAATGAGAAGAAAATATTTTTTTTGGTGAATAGTAACTTTTTACTTTTTTTTTACCACGGTTAAAAGTAAATAGGGTAATTAAGGGTAAAGATGATATTATTATTACCCTAACACATGTCCTAATTCTATTGGACAAGTGTAATTCGACCCAAAACAAACATAGGAATAAAATATGACCATTTAGGCCCCCTTGGATTAGATTAGAACATTTATTATTAATTTATTTAAAGAAGGGTTAAAATAGTTAAAATCACAGTTTAATAAGTAAATAATTTTTAATATGAGGTTATACATAAGATAAATTCTACTATAAATATTCATTAGAAAGCTAAAAAGATTTCATACATAATGATATTTTATTTGTAATTTTTAGACATTAAATAATTTAATTTATTTATGACACAAAGATGATGCAGTAATTATCTTATTAATGAAATATTGACATAATTAATGTTATAAACACCAAAATAAATGTAATTTGAGACTTTTTACTAATTAAACTAATTTTCTAGGTTAATATGACATGTTATTATTTATTTAATTAACTTTTTTCGAACTAATAATTCTGTTATGATTTTCACAAAAATCATTTACTAAATAGTGTCAAAATTGACATAAAATAGTGTTTAAAACAAATATTATATTAGTAATTGTTATTTTATTCCTAAAAATCTAAGGTTCAGAAAAGTGACTTAGATAAGGTTATATATATTAATAATAAACAACTTGGGGTTCGTTTGGCTGCTTATAGTAAGTTTATTAACCTTATAGTGTAAGAACACAAGAAGACACAATAAAAGTAAAATTATTTAACTTAATGTTAAATCTAAATGATAAGGTTAAAATAGGAACCTAAACTTGTCTAAATTTTATTGGATGAGAGGATTTAGACCCATACCCACCTTATCTTAGAAATATATCAATTTTGAGCTATTTAAAACTGTACTTGACTTTATAATAAAATAATATTTTTAGTTATTCCAAAGGTGCCCCTCTCCTCCCTTATAAAAGGACACCTCCTCCCCCTCTTGCTCACACCACATTGAGCCTTCAAGCTCGTCCAACCGCTGCCAATTACTCCTCTCCACTTCCCTAGAGACATAATAGAGGTCCTGGTCTTCTTGAAAGACCAATTTAATTCCCTAAAAGAAGGTCTCAAAGAAGCACTTCAAAGAGGAGGTAATGTCCGTTACCAATTCTTTCATCTTTATTTCTTCTTCCACTTATTATTATTTAGTTGTTTAATTATGAATTAATAACATCAGTATCACTAATATACTGATATGTTATTATAAGTATTAAAAAACCATATTTCACTATCTATCCATCCTACGGAAAAAGAAATCACCGCGCGTGCGGACGTACGGAATACCGTCTCCACGTCGTGGTGTAATCTATTTTCCACCACCACCTTACATGGATGGGTATAATGGTGTAAATAATGATTTTATATGACTATTATAAAGTGATAATGATTCTGAAATAGTATACATACACTAAAATACAATTCCACAATCATAGAAACGATATCATCACTCGTGCGTACGTACGGAATACCGTCTCCACGATGTGATGCGACTCGTTCTACATGATCTTCATTTCATAATTATTATATAAATGAATTGAATAAATGAATATGATATATATTACACTAATACCATTCTGGAAATGAGGTATCTATAACCTAAAGAAAAGAATAAGAATTTATTCGACAAAACACGCATATGAACAAAAAGTTATAAACACCCGAATAACGAGTAGCGATGAAATATTACTACAAAGAAGCTAAGAATATGACCATATATGATATCATAAAAATAATTATGATTCTTTAATAAGTCAATAACATTATTTAAATCATTATACAGGAGGTTCGGTCACGTACAAAGCATATCGGACCTAATGTAAGAGAAATATCACAATCTCATTTTTATCCGAGATTGTTTATACTTTAGTATTTACTGGGGTGTATTTTATCATCCACATCCATGTTTCCTCAATATGTAATATTATTTCCATTCACCTACAATTTTTTAAATCCTATTTTACCCTTCGGTGAGTTTTTAGTAAAAGATATGAAAGGAATCTTTTGTCGTTTTTCGTACGAGGTACTTTTTTGACTTTTCCGACAAAAGTATGAGAAGAATGTTTTTTTACTTAAAAGAAATGAATGGTTTTTTAAACATTATTTCCAAGAAGCATACTTTACAAGTTTTCAAGTTTATTTTTAATCAACTTCTTTTAGTTTAATGTTGTATGAACTATTAAGAAAGGAAAAAATGTTTTTGAAGAAGAAAGGATATTTTCCTCAAGAATGGAGTTCAAGTGTTTTATCAAAATTATTTTCCATCTAAGATAATAAAGGGTTATGTTTTTATCCCTATTATTACATTGATTTTATTATGTTGTGATGGAATTATTTTTATGAATTCCTTTATCTTATATGAATTGTTTTATGATGTCATGATGTTTAAGATTCCCATTTGTATTACATGGGTTATGCAATGATGTATGATTTATGATTTTGTGGCACACATAAGAATGGTATCATTATGAGATGGGTGGGACCTATATCTCCCTCCAATGCATTGGGTAAAGATTTTATATCTCATGAGATAGACATGGCTGGAACGATAGGTTATACCGGTTCAGTGAAACAGGACTGAAACGAGGAGTGAACTCGGTTCAGAAAGGGAATTGTCCACTAAGATAGTCTTGGAAATGAGCCTTGAGTAATAAGAAATGATTCTCTATGATTATGTGTGTATGCCACAAAGTTTCATGTTTTAATTTATGATTATTGTGATTACATTTCACTGCCATGATTTATCCCATGTTATGAAATTATGATTTCTTTTGCAGGTTAAGATTTCCAAAATGTTATGTTCTTATGAATATGATGTGATTGATATTTCTTTTGTTTATCCTTACTGAGCATTTGAGCTCACCGTTTTGTATGTTTTATTTCCCCAGGTCAGGAAGAAGGTTATTAAGTAAAATATTCCAAAAAGGGACTCTAGATATGATGAAATAAATGGGAGACAGTGTAGACGCTTTATGAACAAGTTGTTTATGTTTCCCAGTTTCAAAAGACACTATACCTATACGGTCCGTTCGTGGTTTTGTTATATGTTGTAATAAGTATGCTTCAATTTTGAAGTATTATCAATGTATGTAAAGTATGGGTCGTTATAGTTGGCATCATAGGAAAGGTATAGTCAACCTTTGGAAACTAGGATGCGAAAGCCTTAGTAAGAACCCTAAGGATAAGTCTAAGCATAGAACACAATCTTAGTGTTTTAGAAATGGCCATGAATAACCTAGGATAAGATCTTAAGTGTGAAATTTTATTCTTGAGTATGTGCTTCTGCTATTATAATTAGTGATGCTCACACTATTCTTCTTGGTTTTAGTCAATGGCTGGAACCCGAAGGAATCTTGTTAATGCGGAATGCAACGGGCAATGCAATGATTGTCCCCCTGAGCAACCAAACGTTATGGGAGTTGGAATTCAAAATCTTGTAGCCACGCTCACACAACTTTCTCAAGCTATGAATCATGCAGGACTTCCAAACGAGCAAAGGAAGGAGCAACATTCTGTTGAATCATTCATTTGGCAGCGTCCACCTTCTTTCAGCGGGTCTACTGATCCATTAGTTGCTGAACAATGGATTAGTACTACTGAAAAGATATTTTCAGTTCTTCAATGTTCTGAACATGATAAAGTCATCCTAGCAGTGTATCGTTTGGAAGGAGATGCTGATCAATGGTGGAATCTTATTAAGAATACGAGGCAAAGAGATGAAATTGAGTCCATGGAATGGGACGAGTTCAAGAACTTATTTTTCAATAAGTACTTCCCTCGTATTCTCCGAACAAAGATATAGAAAGAGTTTCTTGAACTGAAGCAAAAGGATGATGAATCTGTTGGTACCTATGAAGCAAATTTTACAAGACTTTTAAGGTACGCTTCTGGTATTATTATCCAACCTGAGAGTAAGATCGATCGATTCTTTAGTGGATTAAAACCAAGTCTTCGAAGGGCGTTAGCCATAAGGGACTTAAATAGCTACGAGGAAATCGTTCGATGTGCTCTCAAAGTTGAGATGGAGATTGGAGTAACCCATCAGTCATATGGGTTTGATAAGAAGAGGAAAATGGAATTCAAAGGAAAATCTAAAGAGCACACTGAAAAGAAGATGATCTTTCCCTTATGCTCAAAGTGTGGAAAGAAACATGGAGGGAGTTATCTTAAAGGGACAAGTAAATGTTTCAAATGTGGAAAGGAAGGTCATCGGGAATTTTAATTCCGTGATGATGGGAAGAAGATGTCTAATGATGCAAACAAAGGAAGGGATACACAGAATGAACCTACTACACTTTAATGTTTCAAGTGCAAGGAGATGGGACATTATGCCAATAAATGCCCTAATCCAAGGGTTGATGATGATGTTCGACGTCAATAAACTCTTAAGGCTAAAGACAAAGGAAATTCACATGCAATTTCTATCAGCGATGTGGAGTACGATAACGATGTGGTGAAAGGTACACATACCATCCAATCTAAAGTAGAAAATGTTTTATTTGATTCTGGATCCACCCACTCCTTTATTTCTGAAGCATTTTCTAAGGGTATCACCGTATTACCTCAACAATTAGATTTTGAGTTAGCTGTGACAACACCTAATCGCACAACAGTCGCATCAAAAAGTTTATAATTCTTCTCCGATCGAAGTTTGTGGGAAAGTGATTCCTGCAAATCTTGTGATCCTTCCTATAGTGGAATTTGATGTGATTCATGGCATGGATTGGCTTTCTTTATATGGAGCTCATATCAATTTCCAAAAAAGGGAAGTCACATTTCATATTCCAGATCAATCTATGATCTTCTATCGATGCAAGGATGAACATAACCTTCCAGTGGAAATTTCTTCCATTTTCTGGGTATTGATTCCACTAAATGAAGTTTATTTATCTCAAATGGTTGGTGAGAAACTCACGATTAAGAATATGCCCATTATACGGAAGTTTGATGATGTCTTTCCGGAGGAATTTCCGGGTATTCCACCAAATCGTGAAGTTGAGTTTTCAATAGAACTCGTACCGGGTGCTTTGCCTATTTCAAAGACACCTTATAGAATGGCCCCAATTGAGTTGCAGGAATTGAAGAAGCAACTCCAAGAGAATCTTGATAAGGGATTCATATGCCCTAGTGCGTCACCTTGGGGAGCACCTGTTCTATTTGTTAAGAAGAAAGATGGATCAATGAGACTCTGCATTGATTATCGAGAATTTAACAAGATCACTATCAAGAACAAATATCCTCTCCCACAAATTGATGACTTATTTGACCAACTACGCGGAGCTCAATACTTTTCCAAGATTGATCTTCGTTCAGGGTATCATCAATTAAGGGTCAAAAGGGAGGATATACCAAAGACGGATTTCCGTACAAGGTATGGACACTATGAATTTATAGTGATTCCATTTGGTCTTACTAATGCCCCTTCTATCTTCATGGATCTAATGAATAGAGTCTTTAAAGACTATCTTGATCAGTTTGTGGTAGTCTTTATAGACAATATTCTTGTCTATTCAAAGAGAAAGGAAGAACATGAAGATCACTTGAGAATTATATTGAAGACCCTGAGAAAGGAGAAGCTTTATTCCAAATTTACCAAGTGTGAATTTTGGCTTCAAAAAGTTACATTTTTGGGTCACATAATCTCAAAAGAGGGGATATCTGTGGATCTAGCAAAAACAGAGGTTATCGAAAGATGGTCGAGACCAACAACAGTAACTGAGATCCGAAGTTTTCTTGGTTTGGCTGGATATTATCGACGTTTTGTGAAATCTTTTTCACGATTATCTAATCCACTCACCAAGTTGACTTGGAAAGGAGTTAAGTTTGCCTGGACTGAGGAATGTGAAGAGAATTTCAAGGATTTGAAAAGAAGGTTATCCAGTGCACCCGTGCTCACACTGCCTTGTAGTGGAGAAAGGTTTTTGATCTATAGTGATGCATCCAAGAAGGGATTGGGGTGTGTTCTTATGCAAAATGATATGGTGATAGCTTATGCCTCACGATAGTTGAAAATCCATGAGCAAAATTACCCAACACATGATTTGGAGTTAGCTGCGGTAATATTTTCATTAAAGATTTGGAGGAATTATCTTTATGGATAAAGGTGTGACATTTATACTGATCATAAAAGTTTAAAGTATATTTTCACACAAAAGGAGCTGAATATGCGCCAAAGAAGATGGTTGGAGCTGATTAAGGATTATGACTTCTCAATCCATTACCACCCTGGGAAAGCAAACAAGGTGGCAGATGCATTAAGTCGACAAGACCATGCCAGTTTATCCATGATGAGGATCACAAAAGATCCAATATTTATGGATTTACAAAGGATGGATCTTGGAATTATAATGGAAGGGGAAAAATATTATCTTTCTCAAATGAATGTTCAACCATCTATACATGTGAAGATTAAAGAGGCACATAAAGAAGATGTCGAGTTACAAAAGAAGGTGAGAAATGTTCCTGAATTCAACCTTGATTGTGATGGGATAATAAAGTTCGGGAATCGGGTTTGTGTTCCTCCCATCCCCGAATTAAAGAAGGAGCTGCTGGATGAGGCTCATAGTTCTTCATTCTCTATTCATCCTGGAAGAACGAAGATGTATAGGGACCTGAAAGAGTACTTCTGGTGGGATAGCATGAAAAGAGATGTTGCTGAATATGTCTCTCGATGCTTGGTTTGTCAACAAGTTAAAGCTGAGAGAAAAAAGTCTAAGGGGATGTTACAACCATTACCCATACCAGAATGGAGATGGGAAAACATCACTATGGACTTTGTCACAGGACTTCCTAAAACATCCAAAGGCAATAATGATATCTGGGTCATAGTTGATCGTCTTACCAAGTCTGCACATTTCATTGCTATTAGAGAGGATTTCTCTCTGGATCAGCTTTCCAGGATATATGTAAAGGAAGTGGTAAGATTGCTTGGAGTACCACTTTCTATTACATCTGATCGGGATCCGAGATTTACCTTGAAGTTCTGGCGAAGTCTTCAGCATACTCTGGAAATAGAGTTGAGTTTCAGCACTTCTTATCATCCTCAGACAGACGGTCAGTCTGAGAGAACAATTAAAACCCTAGAAGATATGTTGAGAGCTTGCTCTATGGATTTCAAAGGTGGTTGGGATCAACACCTACCTTTGGTGGAATTTTCTTATAATAATAGCTTTCACTCCAGTATTCATATGGCTCCTTATGAAGCTCTCTATGGAATGAAATGTAGGACTCCAACTTGCTGGGATGAAGTTGGGGAAAGAAAGCTATTAGGACCTGATCTCATTGATGAAATGGCAGAAAAGGTCATATCTATTCAACAACACATAAGAGCAGCTCAGAGTCGACAGAAAAGTTATGCCGAAAACCGAAGAAAAGACCTAGAGTTTGAAGTGGGTGATAAAGTGTTCTTACGAATATCTCCCTGGAAGAGAGTTATGAGATTTGGAAAGAAGGGGAAGTTGAGCCCTAGATATATCGGTCCTTTCGAAATACTGGATCGTGTTGGGAAGGTAGCTTACCGATTGGCGCTTTCGCTGAATCTCTCTCAAGTTCACGATGTGTTCCATGTATCTCTCCTGAGAAAGTACATACCTGATCCTTCACATGTACTCAGCTCAGAAGTTGTACCGCTGGAGCAAGATCTTTCTTATGAAGAACAATCGATAGAGATTCTGGATCGTAGCGAAAAATTCCTACAAAACAAGACCACTCGATTGGTGAAAGTTTTATGGAGGAACCACCAATTAGAAGAAGCTACATGGGAGTTTGAGGATATGATGAGGGAGAGGTATCCTCATCTGTTTGTTACAAAGTGAAGAATTTCGAGGGCGAAATTCATTTTAAGGGGATAGAATGTAACAACCGAGACTTTTATGTTATATAAATCATCAAAGGAATATTTTTCTACACAACACTTTCTTGGATTGCTTTACATGAAATCACAACCTTCCTCGATAGCTTGCGTCATACGCAATACCGAGTTTCACTAAACAACGATATGCTATTAAAATATTATTAAAACTACCCGTTATGAATAGTAATAACCACTTTTTGAAATTTTATAAATTTTTTTTTCAAAATGGACTTCATTTTTGGATTTGGAATATCGAAATTAGCCTAGGGTGAAATTTTGGTATTTTTCTGAAAACTTTCAATTTTTGATGAATAGTGAAACCACTAAGTGGTAGTTAAAAAAACTGAATTTTTCATAAAACTTAATTTTACCGCTTCTGTGAGTGGAATTTCAAAAATTCGAGAGACACAGTTGATGTCAGTAAGTAAAATGTTGTTCAATGAGATGAAAATAATTTTTTTGGTGAATAATAACTTTTTACTTTTTTTTTACCACGGTTAAAAGTAAATAGAGTAATTAAGGGTAAAGATGATATTATTATTACCCAAACACATGTCCTAATTCTATTGGACAAGTTTAATTCTACCAAAAACAAACTTAGGAATAAAATATGACCATTTAGGCCCACTTCGATTAGATTAGGACATTTATTATTAATTTATTTAAAGAAGGGTTAAAATAGTTAAAATCAAAGTTTAATAAGTAAATAATTTTTAATATGGGGTTATACATAAGAAAAATTAGACTTTAAATATTCATTAGAAATATAAAAAGATTTCCTACATAATGATATTTTATTTGTAATTTTTAGAAATTAAATAATTTTATTTATTTATGACACAAAGATGATGCAGTAATTATCTTATTAATAAAACATTGACATAATTAATGTTATAAACACCAAAATAAATGTAATTTGAGACTTTTTATGAATTCCACTAATTTTATAGGTTAATATGACATGTTATTATTGATTTAATTAACTTTTTTAGAACTAATCATTCCGTTATGATTTTCACAAAAATCAATTACTAAATAGTGTCAAAATTGACATAAAATAGTTTTTAAAACAAATATTATATTAGTAATTGTTATTTTATTCCTAAAAATATAAGGTTCGAACAAATTACTTAGATAAGGTTATATATATTAATAATAAACAACTTGGGGTTCTTTTGGCTGATTATAGTAAGTTTATTAACCTTATAGTATAAGAACACAAGAAGACACGGTAAAAGTAAAATTATTTAACTTAATGTTAAATCTAAATGATAAGGTTACAATAGGAACCTAAACTTGTATAAATTCTATTGGATGAGAGGATTTCGACCCATCCCCACCTTAGCTTCGAAATATATCAATTTGGTTCTATTTAAAACCGAACATGACTTTATAATAAAATAATATTTTTTGTTATTCCAAAGGTGCCCCTCTCCTCCCTTATAAAAGGACACCTCCTCCCCCTCTTGCTCACACCACTTTGAGCCTTAAAACTCGTCCAACCCCTACCAATTAATCCTATACACTTCCCTATAGACATCCTAGAGGTCCTGGTCTTCTTCAAAGACCAATTTAATGCCCTAAAAGAAGGTCTCAAAGAAGCACTTCAAAGAAGAGGTAATGTCTGTTACCAATTCTTTCATCTTTATTTCTTCTTCCACTTCTTCTTCTTTAGTTGTTTCATTATTAAGTAATAACATAAGTATCACTCATATACTGATATGTTATTATAAGTATGAAACAAACCTATTTCACCATCTATCCATCCTACGGAAAAAGAAATCACCGCGCGTGTGTACGTACGGAATACCATCTCCACGCCGTGGTGTAATCTATTTTCCACCACCACCTTACTTGGATGGGTATAATGGTGTAAATAATGACTATATATGACTATTACAAAGTGATACTGATTCTTAAATAGTATACATACACTACAATACAATTCCACGATCATAGGAACGATATCATCACTCGTGCGTACGTACGGAATACCGTCTCCACGATGTGATGCGACTCGTTCTACATGATCTTCATTTCATAATTATTATATAAATGCATTGAATGAATGAATATGATATATATTACACTAATTCCATTCTGGAGATGAGGTATCTATAACCTAAAGAGAAGAATAAGAATTTATTCGACAAAACACGCATAAGAACAAAAAGTTATAAACACCCGAATAACAAGTAGCAATGAAATATTACTACTAAGAAGCTAAGAATATGACCATATATGATATCATAAAAATAATTATGATTATGTAATAATTAAATAACATTATTTAAATCATTATACAGGAGGTTCAGACATGTACAAAGCATATCAGTCCTAAGGTAAGGGAAATATCACAATCTCATTTTTATCCGAGATTGTTTATACTTTAGTATTTACTGGGGTGTATTTTATCATCCACATCCATGTTTCCTCAATATGTAATATTATTTCCATTCACCTACAATTTTTTAAATCATATTTTACCCTTCGGTGAGTTTTTAGTAAAATATATGAAAGAAATATTTTGTGGTTTTTCGTACGAGGTACTTTTTTGACTTTTCCGACAAAAGTACGAGAAGAATGTTTTTTTTACTTATATGGCATGAATGGATTTTTAAAACATTATTTCCAAGAAGAATACTTTACAAGTTTTCAAGTTTATTTTTAATCAACTTCTTTTAGTTTAAAGTTGTATGACCTGTTAACAAAGGAAAAATGTTTTTGAAGAAGAATGGATATTTTCCTCAATAATGGAGTTCAAGTGTTTTATCAAAATTATTTTCCATATAATATAATAAAGGGTTCTGTTTTTATCCCTATTATTACATTTATTTGATTATGTTGTGATGGAATTATTTTTATGAATTCCTTTATCTTATATGAATTGTTTTATGATGTCATGATGTTTAAGATTCCCATTTGTATTACATGGGTTATGCAATGATGTATGATTTATGATTTTGTGGCACACATAAGAATGGTATCATTATGAGATGGGTGGGACCTATATCTCCCTCCAATTCATTGGGTAAAGATTTTATATCTCATGAGATAGACATGGCTGGAACGGTAGGTTATACCAGTTCAGTGAAACAAGACTGAAACGAGGAGTGAACTCGGTTCAGAAAGGGACTTTGTCCACTAAGATAGTCTTGGAAATGAGCCTTGACTAATAAGAAATGATTCTCTATGATTATGTGTGTATGCCACAAAGTTTCATGTTATAAGTTATGATTATTGTGATTACATTTCACTGCCATGATTTATCCCATGTTATGAAATTATGATTTCTTTTGCAGGTTAAGATTTCCAAAATGTTATGTTCTTATGAATATGATGTGATTGATATTTCTTTTTTTTTATCCTTACTGAGCATTTGAGCTCACCCTTTTGTATGTTTTATTTCCCCAGGTCAGGAAGAAGGTTATTAAGTAAAATATGTCAAAAAGGGACTCTAGATATGGTGAAATAAATGGGAGACAATGTAGACGCTTTATGAACTAGTTGTTTTTGTTTCCCAGTTTATAAAGACACTATACCTATACGGTCCTTTCATGGTTTTGTTATATGTTGTAATAAGTATGCTTCAATTTTGATTTATTAACAATGTATGTAAAGTATGGGTCGTTATAGATTTCCTCAGACTAATAAAAAAGGAAGACAATTTTATCAAGGAATATGATACATGATTCACTTTTCTTGAATGAAATGACTCCAAATTTTACATAAACATTGAAATAAAGGTTTTCCTATTATTTAGTGGGTTAAAGTTGAGTCTATGAAATGATTTTGTGATTTTAGACGTTGAAATATATTAAGATATTTTCCATTGGGACCCAAATATTGAGATAGAGATGGGTAACTATCAGTGGTGTGATGGTACTAGAGATAAATTGCATGAAATGGATTTAAATTCAGGAGGATATATAAATAAATATCATGGTGGAAATAAAAACCTACATACTAATGATTTAAAATGTGGGAAAATCATCTTGGAAACTGTCTCATGGAACCAAGTGAATAATAATTTGTGGAAAATAAGGGAACTATACTAATAAATTATAAAGGTATATAAATAAGTCCAGTAATGTGAATAAGTAAAAGAATATTTAGATAAATAATCAACATAAATTATAATTTTTAAACTGAAAGGAACTTGAGCATTATTCATATCATTTCTTTAAGCCAAGGTTTATCATTCAAAGTCAATAATATGGTCATCTATGGCCTAGAGGGAATGTAAGGGAATATTTTATCATTACTATTGAAGTATATACTATCTTTGTAATGAAAAAATGTATGGTATTTATTCATTCAAAAATATATATTGTACTAGTTTACTACATTTTTACACATAATTTCACATATTTAAAGATTAGTAGAACTATTTTAACACCACCTCAAAACATAGAGGTTGATCTATCTTTTAAAAAATAGGTATTATTACATCCCAATTATGTAACTCATCCCATATAAATGTATTTGGAAATAAAATACCAATAAAAAAAATTCATACTTCTTTTAATGGAGTTTATTTTATATTATGAATGTATTGGCTATCCTTACACAAATCCAACACTAACTGTTGTGAGAGGAAGATCACTATTCACATCCCAAGACATCCCCTGTTTTTGTACAATTGAAAGGAGGAGGATGAATATAATTTGGAATATTATTATCAAAAATTTATATGACAACCTTATCATCAAAAAACTATATCACAAATTATTGGGAAAAAATATGGAATCATTCTTGAAGACATGACCATTATGAGGAATAATACTGACGTATTCCCTAAAGAGTTTCTTGGTCATTAACCTAATTGAAAGTTAGATATCATGATTGATCTTATACCAAGAACTATTCTTATATCCATGACACCATAAAGAGTAGAAAAAAATTTATTGTCAAGAACAAAATAATTAGTTACAAGAGATTCTGGATAAAGATTTTATACACTAGAGTTATTTAGGATAGTGTGCGTTGGACATCTATATTGAGAATGAGAATAGGAAAATACACCTTTATAATGATTATTTGAATGTCAAAAAAATCACAATAAATAAATTAACCATATCCATAGATATATGATTTTTTCAATATACTATTTGGGGAAAAATATTTCTCTATGGCGATCCTTCAGTTGGGATATCACCACTTAAAGGCGATGAAGAAAGATATTCCCATGATTACCATTTGAACAAGGTATATAAACTATGAGTTGATAGTGGTGCCCTTCAGAATCACTAATTATCTACCAATATTTATCAACCTATAGAATATAAAGTCATTAGAGAATACCTCATTTTTTTTGAAAGTATTTGTTGATGATATTATGATATATTCTAAAAGAAAACATGATCATGTGAAACATTTGAATATTGTGCAAATGAATTTATAAAAGGATGAGCTATATAAAATATAAAATAAATGTGAGTACTTTATGTAGGATTTACCATTCATGGTGAAATATATTTCTATTAAAAGGATATCACTGTACCCTTTTAGGACAATTAAAATTGATGTGTTTCCCAAACCAACATCTGTAATGGACTTCCGTAGGTTTCTCGGACTAGTTATGTATTACAGATGATTTTTGAGAAACTTGTAAATATTTTAAAAACCACAAACTACGATAACTTAGAAGTGGTTAATGTTTTTCTATAATGAATAATGTCAATAGGGATTTATATAATTGAAAAAGAGTCTTATCACTGTAATATTCCTCATGAAACTCAAAAGTGGGAAACATTTCAGGGTATACATTGATTCTTTAATGAAGGTATTCATCTATGTAATAATGAATAATGAAAAAGTGGGAGCTTATACCAAAAGGTAATTTAATGTTCATGATTAGAACTATCCAACCCATGATTTGGATTTTTCTATTCAAATCACAATGTAAATTTTTTGGAGGTATTATAACTATGGAGAGAAGTTTAAAATATATATAGATCATAACATCCTCAAGTATATAGTCACATAAAAGGAGCATAATATAATCTAATGAATGTGGATCAAGTTGATAAATGTATATACATTATAAATTCACTAACATCCTAGGAAACCAAAAAGTATAGAGGATGATTAAAGTAGAATGGATCAGATAACATTATCAATGATGACAATTGAGAAGGATCAAAATCTATTAGATCTAAAATGGATGGAAACAATTATCATAAAGAAAGAAACATAATTATCCCCTTCTCAAATTATTTTTCACCCATAAATTATACAGAAGAAAAATAATTCTTAAAGTGATTATATGTAAATACAACAAAAGTTGGAAGAAATATTAAATGGGAAATCCCCAAAGATCAACATTGACAAGGAAGGATCTGTAAGATTTATTTAATGACTACATATACAAAAAAATACAGATATTAAGAAGAATTTGTCTAATTAATAACATACATCATCCTTCTCAATATACCCATGGAGTGGAATGATGTATCAAGACATTTGATAGAATTATTTATTGGGAAATATGAAGGATTATATTCTATAATATACATCAAAGTGCCTTGTATGTTAGAATTATAAGGTTAAAAGGAAGAAATACAAGGGGGTTATGTAACCAATAATTTTACCTACATTAAAATGGGAAAACATCACCATGGACTATGTCAACGGTCTTTCAAAAAATCTGGAGGAAATAATGACATATTGGGTGTGTTGGATCATCTTACAAAGACTAATCACTTCCTTAAAATTTGAGGTGACTTCTCAATTGATGAAAAATTAAGGATATAAATTTAGGATGTGATGAGGTTATATTGAACACCAATATCAATTTTATATAACTATTATTTGAGATTCATCTCTATATACTAGAAAATTATTCAAAATGATATGAAAACTGAATTTATCATCAATATGGATTATCACCTCCAAACTAATGGAAAATATGAATAGAATATATTAAAAATGGAAGAAGTATAGAGATCATGGTCCATATAATTCAAAGAAGGGTTGTATCATTTTCTTCCTCTGGTTGAGTTCTCATTCAATAATATATTTCACTCAAGCATCCAAATGAATATATATGGAGATCATTTCAGGAAGATAAACAGAACACCTTTATGCTAGTATGATGTTGGTGAAGAAAATATTATATGTGTTGGAATGGTTGAGTATTTTTTAAAAAAGATCAAGACCATTCAACAACACATCAGAGATGATCAATATAGAAGGAGGATATATAATGATAATAATTGATGATACCTAGAATTTTTCGTTGGAGATAGTGTATTCCTCTATATATATCCATTGAAAATTTTCATGATATTTGGGAATAAGGATATGCTATGTATAAGGCCCCAGCCTTAAACCTTACTTAATATTGAATTAAATGAATAATTCACGTTGAGGATCTTTTCAGGTTTAGAGTTTTAGAGAATTAGAACATAACTATTACATCTCAAAAGATTACAAAGTAGTCACTTCTACTAAGTTTCCTTAATAAATAAAAAAACTCTTAAAAGAAACATGTCTAGTTCCATGTTTTATATAGGATGACATTCCCTTGATCCCATCCATGACCTTATTCCACATTAAGTCCTGTGAAAACATTTCAAAAAAACTTGGGGTGAGCATAAAAAGCTCAGTAAGGGATACAGAAATAATGAAAACTGTTAGTTTTTCAAACATCAAGTAAACCATATATACTCTATCAAAGTAATACCTTCACCTTCATGAAGTAGTAAAAACTCTTCACTGAATAAAGTATCATTACTTACCTTTTTGTAACCAAAGGATTACCATAAAACCCATAAAAAGAAAACATAACATATATAAAGGTAACTTGGGACATAAACATACTTAAGTGGAATAACCATACGGTCGACTTCCACACATATCACTTAATGGAATAGCCATACGGCCAATTTACATACATACTTAATGGAATAGCCATACGGCGGACTTCCATACCCAATGCATTGGAGGTTATAACGTAACCACCCATACTGTTATTCACGGCACCACCCGTCATATGGTTTATAACGTAACCACCCATTAAAATGTCCAAGTACCAATATAAAATCATAAAACATAAAACCAATATAAAGGAATGATAACATTTCCACATTTCAATCACAATATATCATAAATATATTGACATAATAGAATCCTTTATCAAAACCATTTTCAATACCAAAATACATAAAAGAGTATATGGTATTTATTTTATTCTAAAAACATTACGGCTTGTTGAGGAAGCCAAAGACCAAATAATTCTCGTGGCGGCGGAAAAGGTCGTTGTCACCGTGTACGTTAAAAAAAACATTCTTTTTTGTCGTTTAGTAAAATTCTTCGTAGAAAAAGATTCCTTTTGTATAAAAGTAAAATTCAAAGGTGTTTATACACCGTATAAAAGAAAGTTGTGTATAAAACGAAATATGCCTCAATGAAAGGAGATTGAGACGAAGTCCCTTACTTCTGGTCCGACTTGACTCGATCGTTCTTTAACGTCCTGAATAATAAACTTGAGTTAATTTATACTTGATTAAGAACCTTTTTAAAGTTCATTATTCCTTTTATATCACTTATTGCCATGTTATAAACATTATGTAACCATTTAAGTTAATAATGTTTGTTTTGTCAATATTTGGTTCTTAAGTCGAAAGTGGACTTCTTACAATTACATGTTGTTCGTGTGGTAAAAGGTTCTTTATATCCATAATGAAATTCCTGATTTGGATATCATATATATCATATATCTCCAGAATATACATGTATTTATAATATTACATAATCATTTAGAGGTAAGAAATGAAATGCACTGTTCATGGAGACGGTAAGCCGTACGTACGCATGAACGCTACTTTCATTTCTATTTCGTATTTTATAGAATGGAATCATAATTATATAAGAGTATATTATAATTCCAGTAATATAACATATATAATATCATTAACTTTATCCTTTACACATCCCACATATGGTATTAACGAATCAAATCACTTTCAGGGGGCGGTAGTCCGCACTTCCTAAAATGAAGATATCGTGTTTACCCATAATGGAAACAATAATGGTATGCCATAAATGAAAAATACAGAAGATTAAGGAAAGAATAAACATATTATATATCATATATAAAAATAGTGACATCATAATGGCCACCTTTGAAGGTTTTAAATGAGTATTGAACAATCATCGTTTCGGGAGGCAGAATTTCGCCATCCACGGAAACCGTATGTTCTTTAACCATTTGATGTAGTTGTGTGAGAGTGTAGCTCGAAAAAATCTTATAAAAACATCCTAGTATATTTAAGATACTTGTTTTGTTACAAAATAATTAAATAAAAATAGTTTAGTGGGTTGGAGAAGCAAAATAAAACAAATGAACAAGAGATAATGAATTACCTTTAAAAGTGTAACTCCTTTTGATTTGAGCCTAAAGGCTTACTTTGAAAGGATTCTGCGCAAAGGGAATCCTCTAGGATGAGGAGAAATATGTGGATAGATTAAATGGGCAGGGGTTGGCCGAGCCAAAGGCTTGAGGAGTGTGTGTAAGGTGGTAGAGGTGGGGGCCTTTTATAAGAGGAGAGGAGGGGCACTTTTGGAAAGTAAAGAAATATTACTTTATTTGAAAAGGTGTTTCAGTTTTAAAAGGTCCCACATTGATATAATTCGTGTATAAGGTGATAAGGGTTCTAAATCTACCCATCCAATAGGTTTTGTACATGTGTAGGTTTTAGATATTACATTATCTTTCCATTTTATTTAAATCGTTAAAAAATGAGGTCATCGCTGCATCATCATGATGTCATAAATAATTTAATTTATTTAAAGTCTAAAAATTATAAAAAAAATACTATGATGTAGGAAATATTTTTATATTTCCAATGAATATTTATAATAAAAAATCGGATCTTTATAACCCCATGTAAAAATTGTTTTTTGAAACATATTATGTTTGTGTCATTTTTACTTTTACATTAAATAAAAAGTTATTTATGTCATTTCCCAACCAAAGTGGCTAAATGGGGTCCCCAAGTTGACCCATGGATTGTCTTGGTCGGCCATGACACATCCAATGAGGGTAGGACATGTGTCAAGATCATATCATATTATTAAAACATTATTTTTACCTTAAACTATACTAATTACTACTAATCGCGATTAAAACCTAATAAGTTACTATTCACCAAAAAATTATTTTAATCTCATTGAACCACATTTTACTTCTTAATGACAAACATGTATGTAAGATTTTTGAAAATTAAAACACAATGATGGAAAAATTTCATTTAAACAAAAAATCAATTTCTTTAACTACCACTTAGTGATTTCACTATTCATCAAAAATTGAAGTTTTTCAGAAAATTACCAAAAATTAACCCTAAGCTATATTTGATATTACAAATCCAAAAATGAAGTCTATTTTAAAAAATTCAAAACATATAAGTCACATTAATTAATTTAATAATTAATTCCCGCTGTCAGAGCAAATAGCGTGTTTTTATGAAGCAATAAGTATCAAAAGATTGACAATAGTTTAAGTCCGATTTCAAAGTGAAATTAATTCCAACGACCACTATTGGATTTAATGGTAAAAATATTTTCTAATTTCACTTTAAAACCAATTCAAAAGATGATCTAATCATATAAATAAATTAGATTAAAAAGAGGTTTTGAATTAAAATACAACATTTTACACTATTCATGAAAAAAATGAACTTTATCGGAAAGGTACCAAAAATTTACACAAAGTAAATTTTGATGTCCCAATTCTAAAGAAGAGTTATTTTTGGTCCAATAGAATTTTTAAGATTGATCAAAACTATATTTAATGACGGTTCTCCGTCAAAAGGTGGTAAGTGAACCCTTAGTGAAAATTAGGGTATAAAAGCCTAAAATTGATCTCTTTCCGTATTTTAAGCCTTTATCTTTTATTGGGTAATGTAAAAACATTTAAAAACATATATAATCATATTTTAGTTATTTATATCCATTCCCGCCAGTACAACGACTACTTGTTAACTAACATTTAAAATAATAGTATTTTATTACTTGTGTGCAACGTAAGTTTTCAAAGAAACTCATCGTTGCGTATCGAGTACGCTATCGAACGTAGAAACCCCCTTTAATTAAAATTAATATTTAATTCGTAAATATTAATAAATATGAAAATTCTTTATTCTTTAATTACCTGAGATGTTACATCCTTCCCCCCTTTTGGGAATTGCATCCTCGCAATTTTATTCACTTATCAAAATAAGTGGGGGTATTTATCCCTCATAGAATTTTCAGATTCCCATGTTGCCTCTTCAATCACATGGTTTTTCCACAAAACCTTTACCTGATGAATCACCTTATTCCGTAACACCTGCTCCCTGTGGTCAAGAATCTGGACTGGTTGTTCTTCATAAGATAGGTTCTCCTCCAGCTGAACTACCTCTGGACTCAAAACATGAGATGGATCTGGCATATACTTCCTCAACATTGAAACATGAAAAACATTGTGTACCTGAGATAAACTCGGAGGTAAAGCCACTCGGTAAGCAAATGATCCAAATTTCTCCAGAATTTCATATGGTCCAATAAACCTTGGACTCAACTTTCCTTTCTTACTAAATCTCATCACAATTTTCTAAGGAGAAACCTTGAGAAAAACCTGATCACCTACCTCGAAAGATAGATCCTTCCTCCGGTTATCCACATAACTCTTCTTCCAGCTCTGAGATGTTCTCATGTGCTTCTGAATCAACAGAACTTTTTCTGCCATCTCTTCTAACAATTCTGGTCCCATCAGCTTCCTTTCACCCACTTCATCCCAAAATGCTGGAGTTCGACACCGCTTCCCATATAATGCCTCAAATGGTGCCATCTGTATAATGGAATGAAAGATGTTATTATAAGAAAACTCAACCAAGGAAAGATGTTGGTCCCATCTTCCCTGATAATCCATCAAACAAGCTCGTTGCACATCCTCCAAGGTCTGAATTATTCATTCTGACTGCCCATCTGATTGAGGATGAAAAGCTTTACTAAAATTTAATTCAGTACCCAACGACTTCTGAAGGCCTTTCCAAAAGTTAGATGTGAACCTGGGATCACGATCAGATACAATGGAGAGGGGAACTCCATGTAACCTGACTATCTCTTTAAGATACAAACGGGAAAGTTGATCTAGGGAAAAAGTATCTCGTATAGCAAGGAAATGAGCAGATTTAGTCAAGCGATCAACAATAACCCAGATTGCATTATTACCTCGAGATGTCCTCAGTAATCCCACAACAATGTCCATGGATATGTTTTCCCATTTCCACTCTGGAACTGGTAAAGGCTGAAGAATCCCTTTCGGTAACTGCCGCTCTGCTTTAACCTGCTGAAAAGTCAGACACTTCATAGTAAAATCAGCAATATCTCTTTTCATTCCATCCCACCAGTAATACTCCCGCAGATCTCTTTACATCTTAGTACTTCCAGGACGAACTGAAAACGGGGAACTATGAGCCTCACATAACAACTCATTCTTCAACTGTGAATCACAAGGCACACATAATCTCTTCCCAAACCTCAAAACACAATCATTATCAATGTTGAATTCAGGCAACTTACTTTTCTGAACCAGCTCTACCTTTTTCTACAACTCACTGTCTTGCTTCTGTGCTTGCTTGATTCTGTCTGATAGAGAAGATTTCACTCATACCTAAAACAAAACAAAAGAACTTCCTGCACCAAAAACTTCTATACCAAAGTTCATCAAATCTTTAACCAAAGGATCACGTTCCAAATGCAACATTGCTAATGAAGCATTACTTTTTCGACTCAAAGCATCAGCCACTTTATTTGCTTTTCCCGGATGTTAATGAATTGTACAATCATAATCCTTGATTAATTCTAGCCATATCCTTTGTCTCATGTTCAATTATTTCTGAGTGAATATATACTTTAAACTTTTGTGATCAGTATATATTTCACACTTTACTCCATACAAAAGATTCCTCCAAATTTTTAAAGCAAAGACAACAGCAGCTAATTCCAAATCATGTGTAGGGTAATTTACCTCATGAGTTTTCAACTATCGTGAAGCATAAGCAATTACCTGATCATTCTGCATAAGGACACAACCAAGTCCCTTCAACGAAGCATCACTGTATATAACAAACTCACCATTCCTGGAAGGAAGTGCCCAAACTAGAGCATTCACCAATCTTCTCTTCAACTCCTGAAAACAATCATCCCATTCTTTTGTCCATATGAACTTAACACCCTTACGAGTTAGCTTAGTCATTAGACTAGATAACCGTGAAAAATATTCAACAAACCTTTGGTAGTAACCTGCCAAACCAAGAAAACTACGGATCTCGGTTACATTTTTGGGTCTTGGCCATTCTTCAACAACTTTTGTTTTAGTAGGATCAATAGTTATGGCATCTTTTGAAACAATGTGACCTAGGAAAGAAATTTGTTGTAACCAAAACTCACACTTTCTGAATTTTCCATATAGTTTCTTTTCTTTTAAGGTTTTCAAGATAACCCTTAAATGACTTTCATGCTCATCTTTAATTTTAGAAAACACCAAAATAGCATCGATGAAAACAACCACAAACTTATCCAAGAACTCATGAAAAATTCTATTCATAAGGTCCATGAATACAGCAGGTGCATTGGTTAACCCAAAAGGCATAACTAAAAATTCATAATGGCCATATCTAGTACGGAACGCAGTCTTCAGAACGTCTTCTTCTTTTACTTTCAACTGATGGTACCCCGAACTCAATTCAATCTTCGAAAAATACTAAGCTCCCTGGAGCTTATCAAACAAATCATCGATATGAGGCAAAGGATACTTGTTCTTAACAGTAATATTATTCAAGGCTCTATAATCAATGCAAAGTCTCATTGATCCATCTTTATTTTTAACAAACAAGACAAGAGAACCCCATGGTGATGTGCTAGGTCGAATGAAACCTTTATCTAATAACTCCTGCAATTGTTTCTTAAACTCTAAAATTTCAAATTGAGCCATTCGATAAGGGGGTTTTGAAATTGGCTTAATATCAGGAACTAAGTCAACAGTAAATTCAACTTCCCGATCATGAATAATACCAGGAAACTCATCAAGAAAAAAATCAAGATACTCATTTACCACTGGCACACCATTAATCTGAATAGTTCCTTTATTTTCAACAATATGTGAAAGGTAACATTCATTTACATGTTTTACTAGTTTCTCAACTTCCTGATATGTTATCAAAATCAAGGGTTCATTCTCGTACACAAACTGAAAATCTTTCTGAAAAGAAACCATTTTAGCTCTGCAGTTAATCTTAGCATGATAAACAGAAAGCCAATCCATGCCCAAAATAACATCAAACTCTACTAGAGGCAAAACAATAAGGTTTACTGGTAGATTCTTTCCACACACAAGGATAGGAAGGTTCTTATAATTCCTTTTTGTCTCAACGTTCCCTCCGGGTGTTTTTACCATAAGTTCAGGATTCATATCTTGATATGGAATTTCCAATTTACTAGAAAACTTCTCAGAAATGAAAGAGTGTGTAGACCCTGAATCAAACAACACATTGGCATAATCTAAACAAACAAACAGTGTACCTGATACCACTTCATTCGATGGCCCAACATCTGCTGAAGTTGTTGCAAAGGATTTCACCACCCCTTTCTGCTTGTAGTCTGGCTGCATTCCCCCAGTTGAGTTCTTCGTTGGACACTCGTTTTCATAATGACCCATTTCATTACACTTAAAACATCTTACCGTTGGCTTTTCATTGCCTGCTTGACCATCTTCCTTACAGTTACGAGAAATATGACCAGACTTACCACACCGAAAGCACTTACCAGACTTGGATAAACATTCTACAGGATGCATTTTACCGCACTTCTCATAGGATAGATATTTGGTTTTCTTACCTCCTTGCTTCTTTGATGAATTATTCCCCTTTGCCTTCCAACTAGACCTCTTATTCTGTTGTTTGTCATAGAACACTTGATCATCGGCAAACTCCATTTCCACCTTCTTCGCACATCGAACAAGTTTTTCAGAACTTTTGAACTCACGATAAGCTAAATCCCTTCGATAATTTGGCTTTAACCCTGAGTAAAAACGGTTTATTTTACTATCAAGATCTCGTATGAAGTTTGGAGCATACCTTGACAATCGAGTGAACTTTGCATCATAAGCAGCCACTGAATCATCCTCTTGCCTCAATTCTAGGAACTGTTTTTCCATCCTAAGATGAACCACCTTAGGAAAATATTTCTCAAGAAACATACCTTTGAATTCATCCCAGTGAAGATCCTCAATCTCATCACTATCCCTGATATTTTTCACCATCGACCACCACTGATCAGATTCACCTTCAAAACGGTAAACAGCAAGACTAACCTTTTGATGTTCTGAACACCCCATGACATCAAAAATCTTCTCCAGTGCTTTAATCCACCCTTCAGCTTGCACAGGGTCAGATGATCCACTGAATGATGGGGGATGTTGCCTCATGAAATGTTCCACCACTGACATGTTCCTCTGCGGTTGATCTGGCGGATCTCGTGCATGGATACCACCACCATTTATAGCCTGAGTAAACTATGCCATCACTGCAACAAACTGTTCAGTTCCGATTCCGACCATCTCAGGTTGCTGATTTGGAAGGTTGTCTTCCTCCTGATGTCGTCCCAACATAGTTTCTTTGTTTCCTCTGCGGAAAACCATTCTGAACACAGAAATATCTTAGGCAAAGCAACACTGTAATCCGTAAATGCTATATCATTTCAATCATATTATAATTTAACACCTTTCTAACTCCTAAAGTTGTCTAAACCGGCCTTTGATACCACCTATAAGGCCCTAGCCTTAAACCTTACTTAATATTGAATTAAATGAATAATTCACGTTGAGGATCTTTTCAGGTTTAGAGTTTTAGAGAATTAGAACATAACTATTACATCTCAAAAGATTACAAAGTAGTCACTTCTACTAAGTTTCCTTAATAAATAAAAAAACTCTTAAAAGAAACATGTCTAGTTCCATGTTTTATATAGGATGACATTCCCTTGATCCCATCCTTGAACTTATTCCACATGAAGTCCTGTGAAAACATTTCAAAAAAACTTGGGGTGAGCATAAAAAGCTCAGTAAGGGATACAGAAAGAATGAAAACTGTTAGTTTTTCAAACATCAAGTAAACCATATATACTCTATCAAAGTAATACCTTCACCTTCATGAAGTAGTAAAAACTCTTCACTGAATAAAGTATCATTACTTACCTTTTTGTAACCAAAGGATTACCATAAAACCCATAAAAAAACACATAACATATATAAAGGTATCTTGGGACATAAACCTACTTAAGTGGAATAACCATACGGTCAACTTCCACACATATCACTTAATGGAATAGCCATACGGCCAATTTCCATACATACTTAATGGAATAGCCATACGGCCGACTTCCATACCCAATGCATTGGAGGTTATAACGTAACCACCCGTCCTGGTATTCACGACACCACCCGTCATATGGTTTATAACATAACCACCCGTTAAAATGTCCAAGTACCAATATAAAACCATAAAACAGAAAACCAATATAAAGGAATGATAACATTTCCACATTTCAATCACAATATATCAAAAATATATTGACATAATAGAATCCTTTATCAAAACCATTTTCAATACCAAAATAAATAAAAGAGTATATGGTATTTATTTTATTCTAAAAACATTACGGCCTATTGAGGAAGCCAAAGACCAAATAATACTCGCGGCGGCAGAAAAGGTCGTTGTCACCGCGTACGTTAAAAAAACATTCTTTTTTGTCATTTAGTAAAACGATTCATAGAAAAAGATTCCTTTTGTATAAAAGTAAAATTCAAAGGTTTTTATACACTGTATAAAAGAAAGTTGTGTATAAAACGAAATATGCCTCAATGAAAGGAGATTGAGACGAAGTCCCTTACCTCGGGTCCGACTTGACTCGATCGTTCTTTAACGTCCTGAATAATAAACTTGAGTTAATTTATAATTGATTAAGAACCTTTTTAAAGTTCATTATTTCTTTTATATCACTTATTTCCATGTTATAAACATTATGTAACCATTTAAGTTAATAATGTGTGTTTTGTCAATATTTGGTTCTTAAGTCGAAAGTGGACTTTTTACAATTACATGTTGTTCGTGTGGTCAAAGGTTCTTTATATCCAGAATGAAATTACTGATTTGGATATCATATATATCATATATCTCCATAATATACATGTATTTATAATATTACATAATCATTTAGAGGTAAGAAATGAAATGCACCGTTCATGGAGACGGTAAGCCGTACGTACGCATGAACGCTACTTTCATTTCTATTTCATATTTCATAGAATGGAATCATAATGATATAAGAGTATATTATAATTACATTATAATAAAATATATAATATCATTAACTTTATCCTTTACACATCCCACATATGGTATTAACGAATCAAATCACTTTCAGGGGGCGGTAGTCCGCACTTCCTAAAATGAAGATATCGTGTTTACCCATAATGGAAACAATAATGGTATGCCATAAATGAAAAATACAGAAGATTAAGGAAAGAATAAACATATTATATATCATATATAAAAATAGTGACATCATAATGGCCACCTTTGAAGGTGTTAAATTAGTATTGAACAATCATCGTTTCGGGAGGCATAATTTCGCCGTCCACGAAAACCGTATGTTCTTTAACCATTTGATGTATTTGTGTGAGAGTGTAGCTTGAATAAATCTTATAACAAAATCCTAGTATATTTAAGATACTGTTGTTGTTACAAAATAAGTAAATAAAAAGAGTTTAGTGGGTTGGAGAAGCAAAATAAAACAAATGAACAAGAGATAATGAATTACCTTTAAAAGTGTAACTCCTTTTGATTTGAGCCTAAAGGCTTCCTTTGAAAGGATTCTGCCCAAAGGGAATACTCTAGGATGAGGAGAAATATGTGGAGAGAGTAAATGGGCAGGTTTTGGCCGAGCCAAAGGCTTGAGGAGTGTGTGTAAGGTGGTAGAGGTGGGGACCTTTTATAAGGGGAGAGGATGGGCACTTTTGGAAAGTAAAGAAATATTATTTTATTTGAAAATGTGTTTCGGTTTTAAAAGGTCACACATTGATATAATTCGTGGATAAGGTGATAAGGGTTCGATATCTACCCATCCAATAGGTTTTGGACATGTGTAGGTTTTAGATATTACATTTTCTTTCTATTTTATTTAAATCGTTAAATAACGAGGTCATCACTGCATCATCATGATGTCATAAATAATTTAATTTATTTAAAGTATAAAAATTATAAAAAAAATACTATGATGTAGGAAATATTTTTAGATTTCCAATTACTATTTATAATCAAAAATATTATCTTTATAACCCCATGTAAAAATTGTTTTTGTAAAACGTATTATGTTTGTGTCATTTTTTACTTTTACATTAAATAAAAAGTTATTTATGTCATTTCCCAACCATAGTTGCTACATGGGGTCCCCAAGTTGACCCATGGCTTTTCTTGGTCGGCCATGACACATCCAATGAGAGTAGGACATGTGTCAAGCTCATCTCATATTATTAAAACATTATTTTTACCTTAAACTACACTAATTACCACTAATCACGATTAAAACCTAATAAGTTACTATTCACCAAAAAATTATTTTAATCTCATTGAACCACATTTTACTTCTTAATGACAACCATGTATGTTGGATTTTTGAAAATCAAAACACAATGATGGAAAAATTTCATTTAAACGAAAAATCAGTTTCTTTAACTACCACTTAGTGATTTCACTATTCATCAAAAATTGAAGATTTTCAGAAAATTACCAAAAATTCACCCTAAGCTATATTTGATATTACGAATCCAAAAATGAAGTCTATTTTACAAAATTCAAAACATATAAGTCACATTAATTAATTTAATAATTAATTCCCACTGTCAGAGAAAATAGCGTGTTTTTATGAAACAATAAGTATCAAAAGATTGACACTAGTTTAAGTCCGATTTCAAAGTGAAATTAATTCCAACGACCACTATTGGATTTAAAGGTAAAAATATTTTCTAATTTCACTTTAAAACCAATTCAAAAGATGATATAATCATATAAATAAATTAGATTAAAAAGAGGTTTTGAATTAAAATACAACATTTTACACTATTCATGAAAAAAATGAACTTTATCGGAAAGGTACCAAAAATTTTCACAAAGTAATTTTGATGTCCCGATTCTAAATAAGAGTTATTTTTGGTCCAATAGAATTTATAAGATTGATCAAAACTATATTTAATGATGGTTCTCCGTCAAAAGGTGGTAAGTGAACCCTTAGTTAAAATTAGGGTATAAAAGCCTAAAATTGAACTCTTTCCGTATTTTAAGCCTTTATCTTTTATTGGGTAATGTAAAAACATTTAAAAACATATATAATCATATTTTAGTTATTTCTATCCATTCCCGCTAGTACAAAGACTACTTGTTAACTAACATTTAAAATAATAGTATTTTATTACTTGTGTGCTACGTAAGTTTTCAAAGAAACTCATCGTTGCGTATCGAGTACACTATCGAACGTAGAAACCCCTTTTAATTAAAATTAATATTTAATTCGTAAATATTAATAAATATGAAAATTCTTTATTCTTTAATTACCTGGGATGTTACACTATGTCCCAAGCACATCAACCACTTTGAGATTCATGATTGAAATAGAGTTGTGGCCATTAATATTGCACTCCCACTAAACCTATCTCATCAATAATATGTGTTTCACATATCTATCATGAGGATGTAAATATAATATCAATCACATGTACTAAATTTAAATATGGAACAACTATAAAATGATATATTTAATGAGGATAAACTGAAGAAGACTATGAACCATATAGATAAAGTTATATGAAATAAGAGAACACACTGAGTCAATGTACTATAGTGAATCCATATGTATGAGGAGGTTATATAGAAATTTTATCCTCACCCATGGAAGTGTAGATTAATATTGAGGTATAATATAAATTGAAAATATGATATAATTATATTATGGTATATGTATATATTTATTTTTAAGAATGATACATTTAGTGTTTGTGTTTTTATAAAACATAAATGTTTTAATTGAACTTTTATAAAAAATATAATTATTTGAGATAAATATATTTTCACTAAATGTAATTACAAATCAACATAATATTGTATTATAATGATTATATTTTTTTTTGCGATTGTAATAATTTTTTCAAAGGTTCATAAAATTGATGATAATATTAAAATTTATATTATTATAATAAACGAGGATTTAATTTCAAAATCAAAATTTTCATATTAAGAAAATTATTTTCCTAAAATGTATTTCATTATTGGAATAAACACATTTAAAATGGTTGGATAATTTATTTCTAAGATAGTGGAATATTTAGTGAATACTGAAATATGATAGCATATGATATTTAACATTATAAGATTAATATAATATTTTTTTATTAATGGATGATGTAAGAACCCATTTCTTCAAAATCTCTTGTAAAGTTTTTTATATAGTCTCATGAATGAATTATATTGGCAGTCTTCATCCAAAATAATATACTAATGAATATTATATTAAAAAACATCCCTCTCCTCCCCTTTCAAATATCACCCCACACATCACCATATCCTAAAACTTTCTATACCATTTAGCTTGAAAATTTATACCTAATTACATTCCCAGTACTCTCCTCCACATCATAGATCTGTTAGTCTCATACAAAGACAAATTCCTTGTTATTTAAAAAGTCTTTCAAGGAGATGACATTTAAGATATTATTTTCTCAATTTACCTTTTTAAAATTTACTTATTCTTAAACCTTCTCCTCTAACCCAAATCCAACATGAAATGATATATATATTATAATAAATATAAAATAATTTCATCATGGTAATGGAATATCCATCTTCTACCCTCCATTATTTAGATTCGAAAATAAAAACGTTATTTATAATTTGGTTGGTTCTCCACCTCCATGAAAAACTCACTTCATTTTTCTCCACCACCTTCAGTGACGGTCATAAATTTTTTTTATGGTAAAATAAAATTATAAAACAAATTATATAAATTATTTCATATTTTTTAATGTTTTATTGATCAATTAATTAAAAAAATAAAATAATTTCTTGATGGTTGCTAAATCTGTCTAACTGAACTGATTGAATAATATTAAAGTTTTTACTATAAGAATCATCCCTATAACAGAACACAATATTATATTTGGAAACATTTAAATTTTAATAAATATATGAATACAATTTCATTTAACTATTACAGTTGTTGTCCCATTTTATAAGTACATCAATAATTGTCTACAATAGATCAGATCACGAAACCATGACACGAACTCACTCGAAACAACAAATGTAAAAAATTATATCTCAATGAATTGGTTCTAAATTAACACAATTAAATTATATTAAATGAAATATATATGTTAAATTTTCCAAAGTATGCAATTATTTAATATAATCTTATTGTCTAGAATGTTATGTACATGTGCAAAACAATTCTAGATCATTAGATAACGGATCTTTCCAAACCACCCTTTTTCCTAAGGTTGTGAATTTTCTCCCTCTAACGGTATTTATCTATCTTTTTAATGATATGGATTGATTGGAATATATATATATATATATATATGTGTTTGTATATATCTAAAATATATTCTTATATTATTCTCCCATCATTTAATGTTGAAATACATTCCTTATTTTCATTTCTCAAATGCCATCATTTTGAAATATCCATTGATTATGATATGAGGAAATATTATAAAAACCATTAAATTCCATGAATAATAATTATTTTTATGACTTATGAATTATTTTCATTTTTATTCACACATAAGAATGCACATGTTATAATGGTTGTGTCTAGATAGCGCCTTAATGCATTGGGTAATTTTTTTTGTCTCATGAGACAATATGTAATGGATTAGGGAGTGAACCTAACCCATGATTGGACTCTCTCCACCATGTGATGTTATCTTAGCGGTTATCCTTAAATTATTATTTTTTTTCTATTTCATGTAATCTCTACATTTCTATGATTACATAATACTATGATTCAATTACCTTTATGTTAGGCTTACATATGATTATTCATTTTCCTTTCCTCTTTATGATAACATGTTATTAATTTTTATTGATATATTATTATTACCCATAATGTTAATTACCTTATTAGGATATATAGCTCACCTTTTTCTTTTATGTATTCCCAAGGTTATCCTATGCAGATTTAGGAGATCAATGGAATTTAGGATCTTATTATGTAGATTAAAATAAAGAAGTCTAATTTTAGTACAATGTCGTTGTTTTATGTTTCCTATCTTTTAAATAATATTTTCATTTAGATCCTTTGGTTTTATTTAATTAAAATTTATATTAATAATTTTAATTTAATAATAAGTCTATAATGATTGGGTCACTATAGGCATAAACATCTCACATGACTCATTCAACCACTATTATAACTATACACCGATCTATCTTGGGCCATCATAGTCAAATCCCATCAACATAAATACCATCATGAAACAAGGATACAAAACAAAGTACCTCAAAAACTAAACCATTAACACTACCACTACCTCCTCTTATGGAATACCACATTTTTATTACATAACATTTCATTTACATTATACAAAATAGAGTGTCTTTTAAGGATTAGTTTATTGGAAACATGGTACATAATCCATGAAAACACAAAACATTATTCTAAACAACATGAAAGTATTATTAATTGGCCCAACTTATGTAAAATTACTGCATCTCATAACATGGGGACACACATCAATGGAAAGGGTGATCATAAGGCTCAGTAAGGGAAAACAATAGAAACAATTTACCTATGATATCGAGGAATGTGAAAAGGAACATTAGGAAATAAATAATCACCTGAGAAAAGAGAATATCCTAACAATAATAACATTAATTATTACTTTGAAATGTGGACATACCATTTAATTGATCCATATATAATAATATCACCAAGGTTTATCACCGCGGTGTCATAAACATTACAAAGGTTATTCACCAAGGTATCAGAAAACATGTCCTTTCTGGAGATTAAATTCGTTACCCAATGAATTCGAGAACATTTATGGAACAACCTTATTATTTATTAATTAATTTGATCCACGTATATCATAATAAAACATATCATAAACAATATGTGGAAAATAAAAGAAATAGGTTTCCTATCAAAATCACTAAATTTTAAAATGTGCTTAAAACATTATCATTATGTCATTTATAACCCATAGAAAGTGAATGAGAGTTTTATGTATGTAAATTATAGAATAAAATAAATTTTTTTTTTCATATTTTTGAATACACCTGGATTATAAATCGTTTTGGGTATTCAAATAAAGAAAATAAAATTGTTTCTTAATAAAAAGATAGAAATTTTGAGAGGAAAAATCAGTAGCATACCAGGTAATGAACATGGTTTTAAAAAATAATAAAAATAGAGGGAAAATGGTATCCAATTAATAAAATACTATTAATACAATAAAGGGATATAATATCATTTATAGGATATTATAGTATAGAAATTTGAAAGACATACCACAATTAAATGAAATTTGAAAGGAAAAGGTAGTTGAGAGTTCCCTTAACTTGAATAGTAACTCCTAAAACTCAATGATTGGGATCATGGGGGATTGACGACACCTTGGGGTGAATTATTAAGAATTATTAATATTATATATTTATTGAGGATTAATTTTGAATTAATGGGAATGAATAAATGTGTGGTTATTTATAGTAAAAGAGAGGGTGGTTTTTTTATTAATTTCCTTAGACACCTCAGTAGTGGTATACAAAAAACCACGAGCTTGCCCATGGTATTTGACCATTATATTGTACACATGAGAGAAATATTAAATTATTTTACTCTAAAATAGATGAACATATTTTTTATATTTCTCAAATTTATGATTTTTATGTAATTAAACATATCGAAAACTCACAACTGTATTTTTATCATTCACTAAAAAAATATTTTAGAAATTTCTCATAAATTCACTCTAAACATATTTCAATGTTATGTTTTAAAAAATAATGTTTATTTTATCAAAACAATTATCTATGTATGATAAATTTTACATTTAATTATAAAAATACTTATTTATTAAAAATAACAGCGGATAAAAAATGTATAATCAAATTTCTAACACTTGAAATAATAAAATTATTTTATAAATTAAATTTAAATATGAGTGTTTTAATCTTACTATTTTATCAAAATAAATATTATAAATAATATATTAGTTTATTATAATAGTTATATTTTTATTGAAAATTACAATTTCTGTCCAAAAAAATCAATTTATCAAATTTGTCATATTTTTAAGAAAAACTAAATTCCAAAAAGAAATGATGGAACAAAAATTTTATTTATAAAATGGGATTATTCAATAAGAAAATAAGTCCTTGAAACATAACCCATTATAACACATACATACTGCCTAAGGGTGAGGTGTGTGATATTTATAGACTCTTTGGGCAGCTCGGCTAACTTTGCTCGAATGGTAATCTTCACTAACATGAGCTTCTCCAGTAGGTGATTTTTTTCAAGCTTAAAATGATAAAGCTGAAATTGGGATTGGTCATGAGTGAATACCAAAGATTCGACTTCCCTCCCATGTCCAATAAAATGGGCTTTATATGGCACGAATATACTAGATGAGGCCACCGACTTTTCGTTCTAGATTAATTAACCGTTATCATTTCTATTTATAACACTAATTATAATGTTAAAATTAATATTAAGAATATTTTTCGAACAGTCATATAACAGTTGAAACCTGATGGTCACATTTTAATTATAATCAATTTATTATTAAATGTATATAATTTTTTTATTAAAAAATTAATATAACACACATTTTCTGGAAACAAATTTTATTCAAAAATTTCAAGTCGTTACATTCTTCCCGCTTATGAAATTTCATCCCCAAAATTTCAACTTGTGAACTTAGAATAGAAAAGTTGTGGGTACTTATGCCTAATTGTTTCATATGGTTTCCATATGTATTCTTCATATTTTTGCTTCCTACACAACACATTAATTAGGTGAGTAGTCTTTTTCCCTAGAAACATGTCTCTATAGTCAAAGATCTCCATACACTACTCCCCATATTAGAGTTCATGTTCTAGTTGTACCACCTCCAGATTTAGTACAAGTGAAGGGTAAATTATATACTTTTTCAAGAGAGATACGTTGAAACCATCATGAAATTGATCTATATTTTGATGAATTGAAAGTAGATTGGACATTGATCCTATGTGATCAAGTTTTTAATAGGGGACAATGTACCTGGGACTGAGCTTCCATTTCTTCGAAAACAACATGACTCTCTTCCAAGGGGAAACTCAAAGGAAGAAGTTATCTCTAACATTAAACTCCATTTCCCTTTGATAGTTGTTTTCATGTCTCTTCTACTAAAACTGGGAATATTTTATGTGTTGTTGGATGGAATGAGACTTTTCTATAATCTTTTGAACAAGATCAGGCCAAAGAATATTTCTATCACCAACTCCATCCCAACAAGTAAGAGTTTGGCATCGTTTTTCCTATAGATTATCATAGGGTACAATTTGAATACTTGAATGGAATTTATTTTTGTATGAGAACTCGAATAATGGGTTATATTGATCCCATCCACCTTTAAATTATATTGAAAATGTTCTCAGTATGTCCTCAATTGACTGGATAGTCTTTTCAGGTTATCCATCAGATTGAGTGTGATAGGCTATTCTGAAATTCTATTCAGTATTCAGAACATGTTAAATACTTCTCCAAAATTTTTCTGTGAACCTTGGATCATGATATGAAATGAAAGAAAGTGTCACCCCTTGTAGATTTACCACTTCATTCATATAAATACTGGAGTGTTGATCAAGGTAAAGATCTTTTTGAATATATATAAAATCTTATGTCTTGTGGAGATGATCCACTATAACCCATATCACATTATTTCCTTTATATGTTCATGGGATACTAGTGGAAAATTCCATAGTAATATTGTCCCACTTACTTGATTGTATGGGTCGTGGTTATACCACCCCTTTAGAAAGTTTTTACTCTACCTTTACTTGTTGACACACTAGGAACCATGTATTATAGTAAAAAATCACCCTTTTCATGTTATCCAACCAACAATAACCATGAAGGTCCCTATACATTTTCATTATTCCAGGATGTATAAAGAATATAGAGCAATAATCTTCATCCATTAGCTCTATCGTTATTTCCAGAATATACGGAACACATTGACTTGCAAAAAAAAATTCAGTACACCATCTTGATCAATATTGAATTCAAGAAACTTCGTATTCTTCACATTCTATAATTTCTTATTTAATGAAGGATATTCTCTTTTAGATTTCTTAATCTTATCTTTTAATGATGGTTGAGAAATCACTTGGTATAGGGTTGATGACGTACCTTCCCTTGAAATTCCCATATACAATTTTACTAGGTCTTTGATCAATGTATCTCCTTAAATCCCAATAATTTCTAGAAAAATAGGGACTTTCCCACTTAATTCATTAGTGACTTTGTTTTCTCTTCCGATGTTATAATGAATTGAAGAATCATAGTCTTTATAAAGATCCAATGATCTCCACTATCTCGTGATCAATTCCTTTTATGTGAAAATATACTTCAAACTTTGGTGGTCTATTTATATATAATATTTCTCTCCATAAATTTAGTGCCACCTTATATTCAGAGAAAAATCAATTTCAGCTAACTCAAGATCATGCATAGGATAATTATTTTCATGAAGAATTAATTGTTGAGTTGCATAAGAAATCACATTTTAATTTTTCATGAGGATTCAACCAAAACTATTTATACTTGCATCGCTAGAAATAACGAATCCTTCTTCGATAGATGGTAGAGTTAATAAGGGTTCCGTAACCAATATCTTCTTCAGCTCTTGGAAACATTATTCAAACTCCTTTGTCTAGATGAAATTGAACCCTTGTCAAGTTAAATCAGTTAGTGGATTAAAATGTAGTGAATTTTTTTTCACAAACCTCATATAATATCCTTCTAAACCAAGGAAAATATAAATTTCTATTAGTATTGTAGGATGAGGCCACTCTTCTACCACCTTTGTCTTTATAGGGACATCTTATATTCTTTCATTGGTTACAATGTTCTCAAAGGAAAACCTTTTTGTAACCAAAATTCACATTTTTTGACCACTCTAAATAACCTCTCCTTCATTATGGTTTGTAATATAACCCTTATATGATCTCAATACTCCTTATAACTTCGAGAATATATTATAATATCATCAATTAAAACTACCACAAATTTATCATGGTAGTTATTAAAAAATATATTCATAAAATACATAAACATAGATGGAGAATTATTCATGAAATAGGGAATAAAAACAAACTCATAATGCCTATATCTTGATTGAAATTTGATTTTTGGAATATATTATTTCTTCACCCTCAATTGATGATAACTAGATCAATGATCATTCATGGAGATGAATTGAGCCCCATAAAATTGGTCAAATAAATAATCAATTCTTAGAAGAGGATAATTTTTCTTCATTTTTATCCCGTTAAGTTATCTATAATCAATTAACAGTGGTATTTATCAATATTACTTCTTCAAAATGAGAAAAAGTTATCTCTAAGGGTATACACTTTTTCAAATAAACCCATTATCAAAAATTCATTAGATTTATTTTTTAATTCCTCCACCTAAACATTTTCCATTCTATATGAGGTATTTGATATCATCTTGGATCTGATAATGAGTTCAATGGAGAACTCTAACTCTATTTCTAGGGGGGTCCATGTACGTAATTAGTAAATACATCAATTTATTCCTGAACGATGGGGGACATTCTCTATTTATATACCTTCATTTCCTTCTTCATCTTCACCAATCATTTCTGTTAAAAAATCAATGGGTGGTGTTTCTAGACAAATATTAGGTCAAGATATATCTCTTTTAAAAATATTATAGGTTTCCCATTCAAGACTATTGGGATTATCTTTCTTTTGTAGTTGGTATTAGTATTATACATTGAGAGCCAATCCGCCTCTTGTATAATAGAAAATTACAACATCTTAATGACTAATAGATTTTCTTGGATAGTCTCTCAAGGAGTATTGACAGATAACTCTACTTCTAGTAGTTCAAATATTGATTATATATTTTTTCTAAAAAAAGGAATTAAAAAATGTGTAGAAAAAGAATCAAATACAGTACTTTCTAGCTTTAAGAGAACAATGAGAGTACCTCCCACCACATCATTTATTGCTTCAACTTCTGCTGTCATGATAGAAAAAATAGTAACTTTCTCCCGTGGCCTATACTAAGGTTGATGGTGATTCCCATATATTAATATTAGATTTGGACTATGATTGGAGAAGTTAATGATATTTCAACACTTGAAGAATTGGACTTGAGATAGGGAATCCACCGTCTTCCCTTTATCATTAGTGATGAGATGTTGAGGCTTCACCTCTCTATGATAGTTCTGAGCAATATGGACATCTCTTCATCACATGTAACATTTCTTGCTCCCAAGTAAACAGTTCCCTGAATGTTTCCTCCAACATTTTTTACATGGGGAAAGTTTCACTTTCTTTCATCCTCTTACTTGGTCGAAGCTAAAACCTATGTTTTATCTAAATATTTCTTTTTTTCATTCAATCTATGGGACCAATGAATCTCTCCAAACTATAGGTCAAATTTCATTTCACTCCTCATGATCTCCTCAAATATTTCCTAGTCTTGGTTGTAAATATTATTCTGTAGATGTGGTTATAGTCTACTAAATTATCTATCATCCTTCCCATCAGGATTCAGGAAAAATATTGATCTATAATGGGAAAGTCATGTGATGTTTATCTCATAGCTTCCCATAGATTCATTTTCCTTATAATTCAGCTCTAGGAATTATTTCTCGACTTTGGTTCTCATTGAATGTGGGAAATATTTTTTTGAAAAAGGTTCCCCTAAATTCTTCCATCACCATAACATCAATATCCCGTATTAGATTTTAGTTTTTAACCAGTTTCCACTAGTGATCAACTTCTACCTATAAGAGGTACACAACCAGTGTGACTTTCTCTTATTCTGAACAAAATAGTATAAAAAATATATTTTATATAGAGCTTATCCATTATCTAGAAATCAATTGTTTGGTAGATCCACTAAAATAATGTGGTCGTTGATTCACAAAGGACTCAAGGGCACGTTATTACCTTCATGGTGAATTTTTTCTCTTGGATTGATTCAAGTTATTGGCCATAACTCAAGTTAGTTGATTCATCGTTCTCATTAAGCTTTCTATTCTATCCTTAGCCAGATGTTAATTGGATCTTAATCCATTTCCCTCACTATTTAAGGAGTTTCTCCTATGTCTCACTATTTTCTAATAGAAGAAAACCTTAGTGAGAAATTTGTTTCATTTAATAATATTACAATTATAAAATAATTTAATATCTTATAATATCATTTTCAAATATATTATTATGTAAAAACAATTAAATTTTCAATAAATACTTTATATGGTTCATAAAAAGATTATTATTAACCAAACATATCCCCTGAGAGTGTAAAACCAAGAGTCAAAAAAGAAGCATTATCGTGTACCAAGTTGCACTGACTTAGGCCCAACACTTCTAGTCGGACTTTTTACCCCTAGGTACATCTGTTTCATAGCCATATCAACTTTTTCATATCCAGACATATATTTTTTTATCAGAAACCTATTTCTGAATACTTTCCAAAATACCAGGAGTTTTTCCTATATTTTATATTTTCAATATGGTTCTTCTTAAATTTTTTATATCATAATTTCTACAAATAACTAAAACATCACCCAATACCCTCTTTGGCTTCTTAAATTTTTATTACAAAACTTTTCCTTTAAATTGTACAAAATAGAGGATCTTTTGATGTTTATTTTCTTCGAAACAAGTTACATAATACATGAAAACCTAAACAATTATTCTAAAATACATTAAATACTTATTCATTGGTTAACCTTAAGTACAATAACTATATCTCAAAAACCAGTTACATACACCAATGGAAAGGGAGAGCATAAGTCTTAGAAAGGGAAAACAAGTGAAATAATTTACGTGTGATCTTGAAGAATATCAATAAGAACATGAGGAAATACATAAAGGCATGACCAAGAGTAATATCATTATAATAAGAGCATTAATAATAACATGGAAATGTGGCTAAAATATTTAATTGATTCATTCACAATCATAATCATAATCATTTCTATTTATAACACTAATTATAATGTTAAAATTATTGTTAAGAATATTGTTTCCAATGGACATATTGTCCCACAGTCATATAATAGATAAATCCCAGTGGTCACATTTCAATTGTACTCACTTAATTATTAATGGGATATTGTTTTTTCATGTATAAAATTATATAACACACATATTTAGGAAATGTTTATTAAAAAAAGTTTGGGTCTTTATAGTTCTCACTAATTAGCTTCTTTCACAACATCTATAATTTTTATATCCATGATCTACCTCCCATGAATCAACATTGGATGTATTTTCTATCCTACCCTAAGGATGATGTCCCCTTTGGTCTCAAAAATGTAAATGAATAAAAATGGGAAATAAATATTAGATTTAGGTTTATCAAATTCTTCATTAAGAACACATGAATATCTAAAATGGAATTAAATGGGAATAATACAATATAAAATATGTATAATAAGAAATAAATACAAAATATTGAGCCATTTAAAAATGAAGGCATGTTATTTATTGGATCAACTTAAAGGCGATGTTCCATTTTCTGACCCACCATGAAGAACATATATGAAAGGTCCCTATTCCACGATCTATTCCTCATCCATCCTACCCAATCCAGCGCTTCTATAGATAAAACTAGAGGATGTGGGTGAAGGATTTATTTAAATATCTAATTAGTATTTCTATGGTAGATTAATAAATACATAAATTTAATCAATTATATTTCACCCGTTACAACCATCCTCTAGAATCTCATAGAAAACATAAATTATAGTACCACAAGGCTAAGACCACTATTACTAAAGAAACATAGGTAATTGCTTCCCCATATGATGACTCATTTTTATGTAATTAAATAATTATTGAGAAAAAACATGTGCACTTCCTAAAAAATATATTGAATCTTAAGTCACTACTTCATAATATCCCTTTAACAGCGCTAAAAGAACCCCTGAATACTAGAGTGAGGTTAAAAGCCTTAGTCTATTATCAGTTCTAAAAAAGAACAGATAAAGGGATCCTTTATCAAGAATTATATAAGAATTGATAGAATACCATTTTCAGTGCTTCAATACATGATGATAAAGGGCCATTTATCAGTTCTTTTATAAGCATTGATGAAGGAATTATTCATTAGCGCTTATAAAGGGCCATACTGTAGTGTGTTGTTACTCCACATTTCCCCACCAGTGCAATGTGCCATGACAGCACACCACAGAACAAAAAACACAAAAAACAAAATAAATAAAGTATGAATAAATAATTTAAATGAAGATAAAACAATCTAGGTTCATTGGCTCAGTTTTAGCGTTATGACGCATGTTATAAACTAAAATGATAATTATATATTGAAAAATCACACTTGGAGTAATATAGGTTACATTATGAATTATAGTTCAGTGCTACTGATTTGTACACATCTCAACTGACTTATGGATCATTTTCTTAATTCATAAAAACAATTGAAATGTCTTTTCCTAGTTTTGAGTATGACAATTTTCATTTTTATTAAAATGTAATTGTAAACCAGAAACAAAAAATTTGACTCATACCGGTCATATCATGTGTCAGTTTGATGTGATACAAATTTGTACATGTAAAAAATTACTTATGAATCATTGTCTTAAATTATAAATTCAATCTGATTGTGTTTACTATGTTTTCCGTGAGTGACATTTTTTAACTAAAATGTTGATTTTAAATTGATAATGTACACATTGAGTCATAACCGACACATCATGTATTATAATGAGGTGAGCCTAATTTCTACACATGAAAAATGAATTATATGTCATTATACTAAATTATCAAAATAATCTGAATGTGTTTTCTCAGTTTGAGTAGGTGAGTTTCCCTTTTTTATTGAAATTGATATCAATTTTAAATAAAGAGAGACATGTTGAGTCATATTTGTCACACTTTTCATCATATTGAGGTGAGCCTAATTATTACATGTCCCAAATGGATTATGGATTATTTCCATAATTTATCAAAAAAATTTGAATAGGTTTACTCAGTTTTGAGTACATTAAATATCTTTTTTACTAAAATATCATGTTAACCTGGAAACCTGCACTTTGACTCATACCGATCACATCATGTATCAGTTTAATCTTAGTGCAATTCTTAAAAATCAAAAATCACTTATTAATCAATTTAAACAATTATTAAGAAACATATAAGTGTCTTTTATTGGTTTTCACTGAGTGATATTATTTGAAATAATCTATTGATTTTAAACGGATAATGGACACATTGAGTCATATAGGAAAAAAAAAGAATCATATTGAGGTGTAGCTGATTCCTGTAAGTAAAAAATAAATTATGGATTGTTTCCCAAATGTATCAAAACAATATGAATTCATTTTCATGGTTTTGAGTAGGTTATTTGTCCTTTTTATTAAAATTGTTGTCAATTTTAAATAAAAAAGATGCACTTGGAGTCATACTATTCACACTGTGTATCAGATTGAGGTATGGATGATTCCTAAACATCTAAAATGACTTGTGGATCATTATCCTAAAGTATCTAAACAATACGAATGCATTTTCATAGTTTTGAGTAGGTTAGTTGTCCTTTTTACTAAAATTGATGTTCATTTTAAATAAAAATATGCATTTTGAGTCATATCAGTCACACCATGCATTATATTTAGGTGAGGATAATAATTACACGTCCTAATGGATTATATAACGTTTTCATGATGTATCAAAACAATATGAAAGAGTTTACTCAGTTTTGAAGATATAACATGTCTTTGTTACTAAAATGTTTTTTTAAAATAAAAACATATAATTTGACTTATACTGATTCAATCAGGTATCAGTTTGATTTGAAAATAATTCCTGGATGTCAAAAATGAATTATGAATAAATTTCACTAATTATAAAAAAAATCCAAGTGCATTTGTTTAGTTTTCTATGAGTGATTTTTTTGAACTAAACTATCAATTTTAAAATAACAACACTCACATTGAGTCATACCGGGAACACCATGCATTATATTGAGGTTTATCTGATTACTACACAAAAATAATGAGTTATGGATAATTTAAACAAAGTACCAAAACAATATGAATGAGTTTTATTGGTTTGTAGTAGGTTAGTTGTCCTTTTTATTAAAATTGATTTCATTTTTAAATTAAAAGATGCACTTGGAGTCCTATCGGTCACACTGTTCATCAGATTGAGGTAAAAATAATTCATACACATCTATAATGACTTATGGATCATTTTAATAAAGTGTCAAAACAATCCTAATGTGTTTTATTTGTTTTGAGTAAGTGAGTTTTACTTTTTACTATATTTGATGTCAATTTTAAATTAAAAGATGCATATTGAGTCATATCGGCCATAATGTGTGTCGAGTTGAGGATATGATATTTTTTACACATCCCAAATGGATTATGGATCATTTTCATAAATAATCAAAACAATATGAACGTGTTTACTTTGTTTTGAGTATAACACATATCATTTTAACTAAAATGTCATTTTAAATTTGAAACCCGCACTTTGAATCATACCGATCACATCGTGTATCGGTTTGACATGATACTGATTCCTAAAAATCAATAACAACTTATAAATCAATGTATATAATTATCAACAAAATATGATCATTTTTGCTCAGTTTTCAATGAGAGCCAATTTTGGAACTAAATTATCAATTTTAAATAGACAACAGACACATTGCGTTTTACCATGAACACCGTACATAGGATTAACATGCCGATGATTTGTATACGTCATAAATTACTTATGAATAATTTAACTAAAGTATCAAATCACTATTATTGAGTTTTATTAGTTTTGAGTAGGTCAGTTGTCCTTTTTTTGAAAATTGAGGTCATTTTTAGATAAAAATACACAATTGGAGTCATACTAGGACCACCATGTATCACATTGAGGTACAACTGATTCCTACACATCTAAAATGACTTATGGATCGTTTTCCTAAGGTATCAAAACAATCCCAATGAATTTTATTGTATTTGAGTTTGTGAGTTGTCCTTTTTAATAAAATTAATGTTAATTTTAAATAAAAAGATGCACATTGAGTCATATCGGTCACACCGGGCATTAGATTGTGGTGAGGCTAATTCCTACACATCCCAAATGAATTATCAATCATTTTCATAATTTATCAAAACAATATAAAAGCATTTATATATTTTCGAGTACGTTAGATGTCTTTTTTACTAAAATGTCATTATAAATTGGAAACATGCACCTTGACTCAAACTGACCATATCTTGTATCTGTTTTAAGTGAGATTGATTACTATATATTTCAAATTACTTATTAATCAATTTTATATGTTATCATGAAATTATGACAACATTTTCATAGTTTTTGTAGAGTGATATTTTTTGAACAAAACTATCAATTTTAAACTGATAACTATCATATCGATTCATACTGGGCACACCGTGTGTCAGATTGAGGTGCAGCTAAATCCTACACATCACAATGGACATAGGGATCATTGAAAAAAATTATCAAAATAATATAAATTCTTTTTCTTGTGTTTGAGTAGGTCAGTTGTTTTTTTTAAGAAATTATTTTATTTTTAAATAAATAAACACATAATGAGTCATAATGGTCTCACCATGCATGAGATTGAGGTACAAAAAATTATTACATATCTAAATTTAATAATGGATCATTTTACTAATGTATCAAAACAATATGAATTTGTTTGCTTGGTTTTGAGCACGTCACTTGTTTTTTTTACTGAAATGTCATTTTAAACTGGAAACACACACATTGAACTATACTGATAAAATCTTGTATCGATTTTATTAGATAAAAATTCATACACATCAGAATGGAGATAAGAATCGATGTCATAAATTATCAATATAATCTGATTGTGTTTTATTTGTTTTCAATGAGTGAAATTATTTGAACTGAATAGTTAATTTTAAACTGATAAAGGAAATAATTACACATAATAATGATTATTTACAATTTATAAAACATTAAAATTATTATTAATAGTTTTTTTCACTATAATAAATAGTATTATACATATATATATCAAATAATATATTTTATATTTAAATAAATTTAAATATGATAAATAATATACATAAATATAATTATATTCTAATACAATTACTTATATAAAACACATATATAATAAATAAATAAATATATATATATATATAACACACAAAAACATATAATATTTAGGTAGATTCACTTTATTTTTCTATGTATCAAATGAGGAGGGACCTCCATTTTATAGTTTTGGATGGTGGAAGGCATGAAGCTCATTCATGTTTATTACCTATCTAGCTAAGTGTGAACGAAGTACACGCTGCTATCAACCTCTTTTTCAAATCATATAAAACTTTATCATTATTTTTTTTAAAATAAACATATAAAAAAAATTTATCGAAAAAATACTAAAAAAATACTCAACCAATTATATTATTAAATTTTTGTTAGGATATTTGTGGATAATTTCGAGGATAAAAATGACTATAATTCATTATTAACTCTACCTTCATTTAAAAAAATAAATTTCCATAAAATACAATAATTAGCTTTAATTAAACTATATAAACCTATGAAACTTGGGCTGTTCAACACTGTAGTTGTGTATTTTGATTCTTCCATCTCTACCATCCCCATTTCTTTCTCGCCCATCACTCTATCATTTCTCTAGTTGTGTGGAGATTTTATCTAGAATGAGTTACTTGAAATAGAGGAATTGAGTTAATAACTAGTTTCAATGGTGTAATTATCCAAATTAGAGGCATTTAGCCACATAGATAACATAATAAAGTACAATCTTCATTGTCATCGACTAATATTATAAAAAATTATCATTGCAATTTCTTGTTTGACAAACATTCTCCATCTCTTGTGGACATAAACCCATGTCAATTGAAATACTCTAAGAAATAATCTTCCATGGGATGACTAATGATTAGAGTATCATAAGAAACATTAAAGATATAGGTGATGAGTGTTAAGGAAATACAATACAATAATAATACTTTAGGAGATGAAACTACTTAAGGATAAAAATTGTACTTCATTGTGATCTCTAAAAGGGACAACATATCCTATTTGTAATAATTAACCAATTGACACTAGTTATTATCTCAAAAAATCCATATCTACAGAATACTCTTAGATAAAATCTATACACAACTATATGAATTATAGAGTGAAGGGAGAGAAAGAAAAGGATGGGGTGGGGACTGAAGAATTAGAATACACAATAGTAGTGCTGCACAGCCCAAGGGTCTTGGGTTTCTAAAGTGTAATTTCATCTGATGAGTGTAAGTTATGGAAATTAATTTATTTTATTTGACATGGAGGTATATTTAATTATAAATTACATTCATTTTTGTCCATAAAATTATCCACAAGGATCTGAATAAAACATTAATAATATAATTTGTTGAGGAACGTTTTAATGTTTTTTTCGATAAAACGTGTTTTTAATAGGTTTTATTTCATTAAAAATGATAGAGTTTTATATGATTGAAAAAATATGTCGATGGAGGCATGTAAATCATTCAAAATTACCTATATAGGTAATAAACCTAAATGGGATTCACATCTTCCACGGTTAAATACTATAAAATTGAGGCCACTCCTCATTCGATTCATAGATAAATAAAGTGAATCTACTAAAATATTATATATATGTGTTATATATATATGTATTATATTAGTAAATTTATTTTCATATAATTATATATATATATATTATATCAGGTTTAAATTTATTTAAAAATAATATATGTTATTCGATATATATATAATAATGTTTTTTCTAATAAATATAAAAAAATATTGTTAATAATAATTTGAAAATTATATTAGCTATAAATAATTATTATTCTGGGTAATTGTGTATAAAATATATTATTTAAATTTTGTAAAGTTTAATTATTTTAAAAAAAGTTATATATAGTTACCAAATTTTATTATTTTGAAAGTAACATGAGTTAACAATATTATATTGGTTATTTAAGTATAAATTATATTATTTTTAATTAAATGTATATATGGACCTAAAAAGTTTATATAGACCTAAAATGATGAATACCTAAAAATAATATCTAATGTATAGAATTTGACAACTTTCATTCATTGAGAAGATTCACCCCCCTATGACTCATATTTAACAGCCATTGCATTGAATAGTTGGGTGGAAACATCCAACTGACCCAGCCCCATAATCCCTTCACCAATGCCAGACATGTAGCCCTCACCATTATCTCTAAAAACCCCAACCTTTAGTTGCTTATAGTTTTTGGTTCCTCCCTTAGATGAAGATGTAGAATGAAATTATTTATTTCAGGAAGCACAAAAATCGACCCACAATTCAAACCACGCAACTTGATTGCATAAAAATCCATCTGCCACTCTAATCCAAATATAATCCATGGGAACTCTTGATACATCAACATGAGTGAAAATACGAGGAGAAACAAGGTGAGAAGCTGGAAGGGTTCTACTATCAAAACATAAATATCTACTAATAAGAATCCATAGCATGAATTTATGTACTAGATTTTGAATATGTAAATGGATCATGGAGAAACTAACCTGAATTGGGGTTTTTGGATTGTCACGCTTCATATGGAAATCATATGACCAGTTGAAGAGATAGAACCAGAAACTGTTCATCTATAGGGGGGGGGGGACTGGACCAAGCCCTAACCAGATATTCTTCCGAAGTATACTAAGTCATGATGTTCCTTTTGTTGGGTAGACCTACAATTACTAGATAATGAAACACCCATTTTTCAAATATTAACCTATCGAAGTTGTCCACCAAAGGGAGATACTGCTTAAACCATATAATCAATTTGAGAATAAGTAGAGCCTATGTCACATTGTACTCCGAGGTACCGATCAAAAGATTCAGAACACCATTGAATAGATTTGGGACATTAGGGTGAAGTGATTGAGGGGAATGTGGGAAAAAATCAGGGTTGGTGAAATGGGAGAATGAACGAGAAGTTCCCTAAATGGGTCCACAACATTTTTTTTTCTAATATCACAACAGGTTCAATATAGGTTAGGGTTTTTAATTAGATTGGGACACTTTTATTAGCTCTTATAATATAAGTGTTGATAAAAGGTATATTTATTAGCACCTTTTTACCACTAATTAAGGTAGGTTGTTATCATCCCTAAAAAGGGCAGATAAAATCCATATTTATTACCGATAAAGTGTTAGTGCTAATAAATAGTAATTTTATCATCATTTTTTTAGCACTGATAAAGCCTCATCTTTATCATCACTAAACAAATGATGATACATATTTCTTTTAATAGATCTTATAACCCAAGTGCTGGAAAAGGATTTATAATAATAATTATAAATAAAAAAATGGAATAAATATATATACGTAATCAATATATATAAATATAAATACCATAAATATATTCCTTATTAAATTATATTTATTATAATTTTATAATTATTTCAACATATAATTGGTTATTTTTAATTATATTAATATTTTTAATAAATAATAGTTATATCATTATATATATTTATATAATTATATATATAGTTAATAAATTTATATAAATAAAAATGTAGTACATATATTAATTATTTATGTAATTTTATTATAAATTTAATAATTATTTAAATAAATAAATATATATATTTAATTATTTAAACATCTATAATTAATTAGTCATAAATATATAAATACTTTATATATATATATATATATATTTATAATTATTGATATATATTTTTATAAATATAGTTTGTACCTTTTTGAATATATTTATTTTTTAATATTATTTATAAATATTTTTATAGATATTTTTTAACATTATTAAGGAACATCTAATTTTAAGTGCATTCATGTTAAAAATGAATGAAATTGAATAAATTAAAAATAAGTACAGTTTAATAATATTGAAAAAATAGATAATTTTTGTTTATGTACATTGTACATAAAAATGATTTAATTCCATATATGTGAAATCAATATAACACACATTTGATCTATTTTAAATTGAAAAATCAAACAACATTCAATTATAATTCGAGTACTCTATGCAATTAGTAATTATTTTAATTCATATTAATTTTCTATTAAAATTTATTATTCTCTAAATATTGCGTATAAATATTTTGTAATATATAAATCTTATTTACATACATTAATATATTTCTATATATTTAATATATACTTTTTATTAATATTGTCAATATTCATATAATTAATAAAATTTTTAATATGTTTCTCAATTTAATTATTATAATTTTAATTTGTTTAATTTTCATATTTCATATCCATATTTTTAATATATACTATTTGTTAGTATAGATAATTTATATAATCAATTTATTCATAATCATCAATAATTATTTAATTAATAAGATTTGTAATATTTTATTAATAAACTCATTTTTTATTTTCATTAATTTAATTAGTTTATTTTATTTTTTGATACCATTATTAGTTCTAAAGAAACATTGATAAAGGACACCTTTATGAGAGCTAAAAATATATCGCTGATAAAGGGCGACCATTATCTGTGATAAAAATAAAGCGTTGATAAATGGGACCTTTATCAGTGCTAAATAAAGAACTGATGAATGGTTAAATTTATCAGTACATTCTTTAGCACTGATAAAGATACCATTTATCAGCACTTTTTTCTAGCACTGATAAATACTAGGGCTGTTAAATGTGGGTTTTGTAATTGTGAATATTATTTTCATGTCTCCTTCATGTCTGTAATTTATTTATGGATCATCATTTCATCATTAATAAAACATTAAAATATTCCAAATATAACCAAAAATTGGTTCATCACATCACCATCCATTAATTGAGATCAAAATGTATTGAGTAATATATATTAACAATCAATTGAAATTGAGAATTCATATAAATTCACGAAAACTCTTCCTAGGGGTAAAAAACACATCTAGGTATCAATAGATCCATTAGAAAATATTCCCAAGTTCATTTTCTATTTTAAATTTACTATTTTTACCACGAAAAATTCTAAACTATACTGGAATATAAATTGAGTTAGTTCTCATCAGGGAAAAACCTTGGTTACTATAATGTTTGAATGAGAAAAAAATCATAACATAAGTGAGTCATTACAAATAAAATATAGATAAAAAATCATGATTCATATTGTATATATTTTGGAATAACATAATACACGAGTAATAGGGGTGTGGAAGCATGATTCAACAGTAATGTGGAAGAAAACAATAACATACGTATACGAATGTGAAATATACAAAAGTGTAAGAAATTATAACATCGTGAACATATCCGAACACAAGCATGTCCACCCACAATGTTATGACCATAGATACCCATAATCATTTTCATGCACAAGTTTGTGAGCATCACTACTAACAATCATGTCCCTGCATAAACTTGTGATAAAATCTACACACAGACATGTCTACTAAAAAACATGTGAAAAAAGATACCCGAAATGAAGTGAACAAAAACAAAATAACCATATATACCTGAAATAAGTTTAACAAAAAATGTTATGAACATAGATAACCATAATAATATCCATGAACCATAATGCGAACATTATTACCTAAAATCATGCAAAAAAATAAATGTGTGAGAATAGCTACATAAAATTCATATCCAAACAAAAACGTGCAAACCTTGATATATATAATAAAGTCTATGAAAAAAAACTGAACATAGATACCCATAATCTTTTAATTTAATAAACATGTGAAAAAGCTTTACCACAATCATTTCCACATATAGACTTGTGAATATAGCTACCTAAAATCATGTCCACTCATAAAATGGTGAACGTGGCTGCCCACATTCATGCCCATGAAGGAACATGTGAACAGAGCTACCCATAATCACATCCATAAACAAAATTAAAAAATTTATTGGAGGGATATAGCAATTCTATAACACCCAAAGGATTTAGATATAAATTTAATATATAATGGAATGAAAATAACAATCAGTCACTATAAAAAAACACTTTGTTATTATGATTGTTTAAGAAATATAGTTATAACTAAGCCATTAAACATAATTTTCCTGCTTCTGTGAATTTAATTTCAATAAAATACATACACAGTTGTGATCAGTAATATATTTTGAGACTGATAGGATGAGCTTAATTTTTTGGTGAATAGTAATGTGACCCTTTGGAATAGTAATGTTACCTTATGAATAGTAATACGAAATTTATGAATAGTAAATCCTAAAAAAGAATAGTAACCTCTCCCTTGAAAGTATAAAAAAATTTAGGAATCTTATAAATCAATATATGATATAATTATATCATAGTATAAGTAAATAAATATTTTAAAAATATTTATTAAGTGTTGGTATTTTTGTATGTTATAAAAATTAAATTAAAATTTCATATATATTTTAATCATTTAAAATAATATATATTTTCATAAATTATATTAATATATTAATATTTTTTTCATAGGATAATAGGATAATTTTATGAGACCTTAGTCAATTTTTCAACTATGATAAAATCATTTATAATTTTAAAATCTATTTTTTTTTCTTGTAAATGATAATATTAATTAAAAATAAAATTTTTCATATATAGAAAATTATTTTTTTAAATAGGAGCTCATTTTTTAATTCTACACATCTAAAAATGATTAGTGTGATTTTTTGGGATTTTTCTGAAATATTTGAATTTTTGGTGAATAGTAAAATACAGTATAAATACATTATAAGTTAAATAAACAATTTCTTGAGTCCAAAATGATGTAAGAACCATAATATCAAACTTACCATAATTATTTTAATATATTTTATGATAATTCTAAATCTATTTAATGTCTTGAGCCAATGTAAGAAACAAATGAATAAAATATTCAAAAAACACCATCCTCCACCTCTATAAATTCCACCCCTCACCACCACTTCTCTTTACACCTCTATGATTTTAAGAATGTCTAAATTCTACAAAAATACTCTTCTCAGGTCTCTCATCCACTTCTAGATGGTTATATTGAAATAAATTCAAAAACTAAGGTTCCTTAAGGAGGTTCTCAAAAAGGAGAATTCAAGAGGTAAAACCTCTTTCTTTTTCTTTTACTTTCCATTCAAATTCATTTTTTATTTATGATACTATCCTCACCTATTCTATAAACATTAGCATGATAACTTCAGTATCATATATATACTATAATGATATTTATTTAATTTAATATCCTTTAACAAAATCCACACACACTCTCTCTCTCTCTTTCTTATTTCAAAAACTAAATCATCGTCTTTGAGGTGGCGATTTACGACCGTTGCAGACGATGAATATTATTTCTTCAATTTCTACTTAAAGGATGGTCATGAAACCAATTTTAACGATTAAATAGATCTAAATATATGTATTAAATCCTACTTATAGTTATGTAACCATTATATAGACAAATTATTAATTAATTAAACAAAACTAGGGCGTGATAATCGAAAATACACCAAAAAAAATCTAAGATATTGTCACTAAAATTTTATCTAATGATTCATCCTCATACCATATAAAAAATAATTTATATAACCATTTACACATATATATGTTAATTAATTTAATATAAATCCAATTATAGAGAATTATAGCCATTTTAAATGACTTTATTCAATTCGTATAGGTAAATCGATCATGAAAATCAAGGAAACAAACGATCCTGAGCAATAAAAGTATATCTTATAATTCATCAAAAAGTCCATAAATGAACTTATAGAAATTATAGTAAATTAAATACATGTAGAGAAGGTTCTTAATTAAATAATTAATGGATTTAATCTAATTATCTTAGACATTATGATTAATTTCAGAACACATTCAAACATAAGATAAGGGGTTTCACAACTCACTTTGATTTTAATGAGTTTTCCATTATTAGCCACTTATTTCTCATATATGGTAGATGTATATTTAAATTAGATATATATATATATATATATAACATCATGAATATGTTTACATTCATATAATTCTGTGATTCATTTGATGATTATTAATATATGGACATACAATTTGGTTCATTACAAAGTGGTATGAATTTCTTCCCAAACCTCCATTTTTTCATTTAGGTTAGGCTATATCTACCTTTAACCCAATGTAATTTTCCATTATTTTAATATAATTCTTCTATATTCTATTTATATATTCAAAAATCTTATATCTAGACCATTTCATCTTTTTTATGGGAGAATACATATTTTAATTTGGTTCCCTTCTCAATTCTTCTTGATAAACAAGCCCTATTCAAAGGAACTTCTCTAATTCATACCCATTTTCAAGTGAACTATATAATATGTTTTAATCCACCATTTTTTAAATCAAAAATTTTATCCTTATTTTTTTCATTATTATTTGGATGAAAAAACATGCCTTTCCACTTTAAAATCACTTTAATATTTTCCCCAAACCACACTAAAAGGTTTTATTTCTCAAGATTCTTTAAAACACTTTTTACATGATTTCAAGTCAGTGGGACACCATTAATTCCTCAAATATAATTTCAATTTCCTTAAATTTGATTTTTTGGGATATACATGTTTTTAATATTATTTTATGACAAATAAAAATGTTAACTCTTCTTTCCCAAGTTGAAATGGGTTTCTCATCTCACTTTTACTTCAGTGTGATATATTCCTTGTTCACCACTTATTCCTTGTGTTTATAGTGTATGTAATTACCTTTGATATATCATATCAAGAGTCTCCTTATTCTCATTATATTCTAAGGTATTATGATTTGAATGTTTCTAAATGGTATGAGACACTTTGGAATGTTTTAAGGTTAATTTCCTTGAGAATATTTCAAGGGAATATCCATCTATGGAAACTTACATTATTGAATAATGTACTTAATTCAGGTTTATCTATTATGATACCATCTAACATATGTTTTTGAATTGTTTATGATCAGTTTCACTATGGATGTTTTGTTTTATACAATTAATAGATTATGGTTTAAGGATTCACATTTCGTATGCTATTTTACCAATATGAATAATTATATTGTTTATGTTTCACCATTTCAAATGAGGAATGTATTGGAATAATTATGTATTAGGTGGGGCTCTCTGTAGCCCCTCCTTGCATCGATAGGTCTAATGAGACAAACTAGTTTGGGTTTTTACAAGTTTATGTATGGTCTTTTCTTGAGGCCTTGATTATATAGTTAGGATGTCCCACATTATGCTTCCTTCATTATGATATTAGTAAATGATACTTCATGTGATTATTCAACAAATAAAATATCCGTGGTTATGTTTTATTCTTCTGTTATAATTTATATGGCATTATTCATTTGGTATTTATTCCTTCCATATTTTTCTAAAGATTATGTTTTAGTTTCCTGAGTTATTCACATTGCCTTATTGTTTATGATATATTTTTCTATATTACATAAATTTATTGAGAATCTAAGATCTCTGATTTCTTATGTCTCCTTTATCTAGGTTATGGAGAGAAAAACATTGAATAAGCTTTCAAGAAAGCAGTTTATTCAATTTTATATTGTATTAGGTTTTATTTATGTACGGATACCCTGAATATAATCTAGTCTTCTATGAATACTAAACATGCCAGTCCTTCGGGATTTGATTCTTTGTAATCATGACAATGTAATAACATAATGTACTAGCTCTAAGATTTTAGGGTCGAGAAATTATATTTGGTATCAAATAAAGTTTAGTAGAAACCTTGTATACTAGATTTAGAAAACCTAGAATAGGAAATATAACCTTAAGATATTATATGAGTATAATAATAGAAGAACATCCTATAATTCAATTACGGTAGAGATTATGTGGATATTCTGTGAAATAAATCCCTCTCTGGATACTATAAGTGGACGTGGTTCTAGAAAAGATGTTACTAGGGGTAACAACTCTGAAAAGGTGACCCATGCCTGACATGGGGAAACCTGGTACATGACAATGTGCCTTATCGCTCATTTGGTTTGACAATATTGGGGGATATGGTTAGGATAATTCAAAAGTTTTTTTTACAAAAAATTATAAATGATTTAAAATTAATTATGTCCCAAAGAAACCATGGTTCTGATTGTGAGATTAGATAACCATAATTTTTTTTTAATTTATGTTAAGTATATCACAAGTATTGGTATTATACATTATGTTTCATGATGTTATTATCTAATATAATGTACGTAATTGTTTGGAAATGGAACCTAGAGAAAGGAATTGTAACCACATCAATTAAAATAATCCAAAGAGTAAGAATGAACATTTCTATGATTGGTTTAAGCCATTATTTTGAAGGGAACTATTATCTCAGGTATTTTCATCATATAAAGATATGATATCTTATTATAACATGAAAGAGAACTAGTTTCCTATGTATTATGGCTTCAAAAGGCTGTAAGAGAAGAAGAGGAGAATTGGGAAAAAGATAGATAAAGGGAAGTAGTGAAAAAGTATTTTCCCATATGTGATAATTATGGAAGTAAACACTGTAACGACCAGGACCCGGCCAGCCACCTGAATAGTGAAAAATGGGTCGGGTGTTACTACCTTAGGCGCACCTCCCCTGAACACCAAAGGCTACCGACTAGCAGCAAGGTACTGTTAGGTATAGTGGGGAGGCTATACTCTCTCGGAGGAGCATAATAAGGGTACTGGTCTAAGTATAATGTCTATAAGAAGTGGAAAATAAATGACTCAGCAGACTCAAACCAGACCCACAGAGCGGAAACAAATCAAATATCAAATAAATAGTGGAAAAAGTATAGAAATAGTAGCAATAGAAAGTAACAGAACAACATGCTGAATATCACAAGAAACTATTACTGCAAACAAAAAACATGCATAAGAGAAAGTCATAGACATCAATATATAATGGCGCCAATGGATAACCAACATTACTACATAATAGGGTAAGAATGTTGGTACAAAAATAATCTAAAAAAGTAACTTTAGTAAGGCACGACCTCGAGGTCCATACTAGTCTCCATGCCAACAACACTAAGGTCCAGCTCCTGAGGCTGATCCTCTACCTGCATGCAATTTCATAAAATCTACACGCGTCCCGAAGGGCCCATGTAGGTGCGAGACGAGTCTCAGTAAGATACCACCCAAAGGTTTGTACCTAGTATAAGTGTTTAGGCAGACATTCTTATATAAGGAAGCAGTAAATAGTACAATGCTCAAAAGTAAACACAAACTTCACTGGTGCTCAGCAGCCACCAGGAAGAGTCACATGCTTTGTCTAACACCGGAATCTCTGACCTGTAACGCATCACCACATGCCACCTGACACCATGTGTCTCAAGTATCGACGTTTCAGAGGTATTCCCAATAATCATAACCCTACTCTAAATCTCAACATGTCCATTGCACAACATCTGGAGGAACAACGATACCTGTCCTCAGATAATACCTGGAGGGACAATGTTGTGTGCCCTCAAATAATACCTGATGGAATAGCGATATATACCCTCAAATCACAGTGAGCCTCTGCCCCCAACCTGGCAGCCTCAATGCTATCTCTTGGAGTCTCCTCACCTCCCACACGGCTTCCAATGACATGCACCCCCAAACCAATAACACCTAACCACTTCTATCAGGGGCCTCTACCCAACCAGTGGCCGTACCACCTCATCACAGAGTCTATCTGTGTGCACACTACTCAAAAGTACACGGTGAGCGGTAATCACCTCAAGAATTTCCCAAGCCACAACACCTCTGACACCTCATTTCCCTGCGTACCTGTCGCTCATGGTTGATGGTCTCACCATCTAAGTAACTTGGGCCAAGCCAACCTGACAGTCCCACTGCCTCAACCAACGTCCATGATGCCCAATCCCATGGTAGAAACCACCCAAGTAACATGAGAAAAGCCCCAACCTATGGTCCACATCACCCACAAAATATTCGGGCCACACCCAACACAACTAAGCAGTTTAACACAGGAAAAAAGTCATTGCATATATATACATACTCAAAGGAACCACTTTAAACAGACAATTACTAAACAGTCAAATTGCACTAACTTGTGTTTTCCCATACCAGCACCTAACTCATTCATAATCTAACAATTAACCCAATACTTTAACTCATGAAAATTCAGAAAACAGTCTAAACATAGCAGTTTAAACAATGGTCCAATTCATACGCATTTTGGAACCCCCAACCAAATTTCCCCAAACGAGAAATGACCCCTAACCCAGCCTCACTCAATCACAATAGGGTTAGGGAATACACATAGGCATCCCACAATAGAAATAGTTAATTGAAAACAACTAAACAGGGTTTTGATCAGTACCCAACGTCGTTCCCGAAATTCAAAACCCCCAAAAGTCTACAAAAACACAAAAGAAGGTATGCACCATCCACCTCTGACTCATATGATGCTACTGCTCCGATGTCAGCCTATGAATTGGTATAAATCACGGTAGATTTGTGTTTCTGTCAAGTCTCAGAAATTTCGATCAGATGTAAACTATGGAGAAATAGAGGAGGAATCAAGGATGAAGAAGGGTGCACGGGGTTAGCCTTTCGGATGCAGACTCGCAGCCACCGACAGATCAAAAAACGGGCAACGTATGACGATTCTAGGAGGAATTGTGCTTGTCAGAGGTTTTCGGACGAACTATTAGTCCAATGGAGAAGAAGAAGAAGGTTTTGGAAATAAGACACGACAGAGTCTCAGATGAAAAAATAAAAATAAATGCACACGATGTGTATTTCAAGACTACACGCCGTGTAGATGGATTTTCTGTACCCCGACTTAAGAGGAGTCCAGTACACGACTTACACCTTGTACATAGTCAACACATGGCTAGGGACTCAAAACTTTATACGGAAAGAGGTTACACTGTGTGTCAAGGAAGACTACACACTTTATAGATGGAAATTTACACACGGGGTACCACACAACATGTACATGGCCTCAGACGGTTTGTCACCTGCCTGGCTAACACAGGGAATGTACTTGGGAGTTCACGACGTGTAATCTGGAAATTATTAGAAATTTCCCAGATTTTCCAGACTTCTCAAAAGTCAGCCAAAATTTTATAGAAAGGAAGAAAATTCAAATAGGGTCAGAAAATTTAACTCGTTCTAAAAACCCCGGGATCTTACAAACTACCCACCTTAACATATCTCATCCCTGAGATACCGAATGAAACCGGAGATGGCACCGAACATAACACCCCACTTAAAGTAACCCAGACTTCCCTAGTCTCAATATCCTAGCTAAAATTCTCAAGGGGCTCCCCACCTTTGGAATTTCTTACTCGGTCTGAACGCAAAACAAAGCTCAATGAAACAAAAATAAACAAGAAAGTCCCAATGACCTGTTTCCCCGGACCCATGGTCCTACCGTGATGCATCGTCACTCCTGCACCTCCTTGGTTCTCACGTGTCACTTCCGAAACCCAACGTAACACTCCCCGCATCGGTGTCCGCCTCCAAGAGGTCCTACATCTCATAGATGCTTCAATGAAAACCTGGTACCTTGCACCTCATGTTACCCGCATCCATGATGCCTCGATGCCCACGGCACCTCAAGTGACCTGCATCCTTGATGCTCCTGCTGCTAGGAATCTCAAATATATATAGATAAAATATATAACACATCCGATATAATGCCAATCCCACTAACTAGAATTTAGTCAGTCCACATGTATCCTGTGGAACTTGTGCACTCAACCGTTAATGCCTCAAGAGACCATGATAAAAGAAAGAAAAGAAAATTGTGGCCACACCCGTGGTGTACCTGCCACCGTCGTAGGCTCACTAGATTTCTCAGTCCCTGGCAGCTCCACAACATGTACCCGGGCTGAAGTATGGATTCCTGATGCTTGACCTCCCTGCGGTGCTGCTCCAGTCCCCGACCACTAACCCCTCAGCTGGGTCCCACCATCTCTGTCACGTCCTTCGTGCACAGATGAACCTCAACTACCCTCTCCTAGTACCGAACCTGTACTAAAACCCGAAGTCACAGTCTATCCCGGTCCCTGCCTGCTGGCTCTCTGAGCATGCTGCCTGCAAAACCTCTCTAGATTCCCGACCTATCCACACGCTCGGAACTTCTTCAAAGGCCAATCGCACCGAGTCTGAACATTTCCCGGCTGTCCACACTGAAATAAAATCACCACTGATCTTCCACGAATTGGTCTAGCTGAATCCTTGGCCTGGCCGCCCAGCTGGAACTCATCTCTACCATGTTTCCTGCTATCCAAACCATCACCTGGAGCTATCGCCCGACCAATCTGGGGTCTATCCCTCTAGATTCCCTCTGCTATAAGCACTTGGTTAACCACCTCGGAGAAGGAACCCATCCTGAAGATGTTCACTTGGACCCATATGGCTTGTCATAAGCCATCCTTGAAGGGTCTCAACCTAGCTGCGTCATCACTTACAATACTAGGTGCAAAGTGAAACAACTCTGTGAAAATAGCTGCATAGTCCATGACGGACATGTCTCCCTTTCCGAAGACTCATGAAATCCTGAGCTCTCTCTTCCCTCAGTGTCTTTGGGTAAAAGTGCTCAAAGAACCTATCCTCAAAGTCCTTCCATGCCAGCCCCTCATGCCTACAAGCCTATACCGGTACATCCCACCAACGATTCTCCGGTCCTCTCAGCATATACGTCGCCAGCTTGACCATCCACCTTGGAGGAATCTCGAGAAGCTCGAAGATCGTCTTCATACTCTCTATCAAGTTCTCAGCCGATTGTGGACCACCCTCACCCTGAAAAAGTGGCGGGTGCTCCGACTGGAACTCCCGCGTCAGATACGCCATAGAAGGCTTTGTAGCCTTCGTTCCTCTGTCAATCCCCTGCAAAACACGTACCAGGATAAATTGGAGCTACTCGCCAAGCCATGGTCCAAACTCTGCCAAACCCGGCTGCTTTCCTTCTTGCACTGGATCCTGAACCTGATCCTGTCCCTGATCCTGTACCTACGGCTCATGCTCTGCTTGTACCAAATTTTGAGCCTGATCCTGTGGCACAATATCTTCTCCTTCCTGATGCTACATCGAGTCATAAAGGAGTAACCAGCTGAATGCCATAAATGGTCAGAAAACCCATATATATATATATAAATATATTTTACGCAGATAAGGAAATCAATAAAATGATAGTGTATAACAACTACCCTTACTCTCCCCTATCACAACCCATGCCCTCGGAAACCCGACCTGACGACCTCCTTACCCACCGTCAACAAAGCCAAGTATCAATAGTACCTCGGGCCATGCTCGTCCTGACAGCCAAAGTTGCCTCAAACCTGATGACCGAGTCACCCAATCCTGACAGTTACACTTCCATAACCATGATACCTACCTACTCTCACAAGAGCCAGACCCAAATATCATGCAACATGCAAACATTGCAATAAATAAGCAATTGTATCAAGAATTTTTCCAATTCACAATTCAGAGCATACAAAGCATGGAAATTGATTATTTTATTCACATGGAATTATCACTTCACAAAGCATACGTGCAATTATGAAATTGAGATACCCTAAAAATGTTCTTATCAAAATCCAAGAATACAAGAATTTCCATACGGGGCTAAGGTCTATCTCTTCCCTTCCCTCACCGGGGTCAAGGGTCACATATCACAATCAATAAAATCACACATCAAGTGAGCCACTGAGGTGGAAATCATATAAACTATAATCTGAGAAAAAATCAAACAACAATTCCCACCCATGGAAACTCAATCTGTCCCTCGTACATAGGGCTGCAGGCACACAAGCACGAGTTCAAAATCTAGTTCCAAAAACAACCTATCTCTAGTCTACCATATCCCAAATAGTAAAACCAACAGAAAAATAAAAAGAGAAGTCTCAAACTCATTAGTAGTCAGTGAGGCACTGCTACTAAATCTCTGTCAAGAACTCATCTGATACCACTTTGTAACGACCCAGACCCAGCCAACCACCTGAACAGTTCCAAACGGGTCGGGTGTTACTACCTTAGGCGCAACTCCCCTAAACGCCAAAGGTTTCCGACTAGCAGTGAGGGTATGTTAGGTATAGTGGGGAGGCTATACCCTCTCGGAGGATCATAATAAGGGTAATGGTCCATGTATAATGTCTATAAGCAGTGGAAAATAAATGACTCATCAGACTCAAACCAGACCCGTAGAGTGGAAACATATCAAATATCAAATATATAGCGGAAGAATTATAGAAACAGTAGTAGCGGAATGTAACAGAACAACATGCTGAATATCACAAGAAACTACTATTGCAAACAACAAATATGCATACAGAGGAAGTCATACACATCAATATATAATGGCGCCAATGGCTCACCCACAATACTACATAATAGGGTAAGAATTTTGGTAAAAAAAAAACTAAAAAAAGTAACTCCATTATGGCACAACCTCGAAGTCCATACCAGTCTCCATGCCGACAACACTAAGGTCCAGCTCCTGAGGTTGATCCTCTACCTGCACGCAATTTCATAAAATCTAAACGCATCCCGAACGTCCCATGTAGGGTGTGAGACGAGTCTCAGTAGGATACCACCTAAAGGTGCGTACCTAGTATAAGTGTTTAGGAAGAAATTCTTATATAAGGAATCAATAAATAGTACAATGCTCAAAAGTAAACACAAACTTCACTGGCGCTAAGCAGCCACCAGGAAGAGTCACCTACTTCGACCAATGCTGGAATCTCTGACCCATAACCCGACACCACGTGCCACCTAACACCATGTGTCTAAAGTACCGACGTTCCATAGGTACTCCCAATAATCGTAACCCTTCTCTAAAGCTCAAACTACCCATGGAACAACATCCATATGAACAACGATACCTATCCTCAGATAATACCCGAAGGGACAACGATGTCTGCCCTCAAATAATACCTGAAGGAACAGCGATATCTGCCCTCAAATCATGGTGAGCCTCTTCCCCCAACCTGACAGTCTCCATTCTATCTCCCGGAGGCTCCTCACTTCCCATGTGGCTTCCTATGGCAAGCACCCCCAAACAAATTACACCTAACCATTTCTATCGGGGGACTCTACCCCGCGAGTGGCCGTACCACCTCATCAAGGAGTCTATCTGTGTGGACACTACTCAAAAGTACCCAGTGAGTGGTAATCACCTCAAGATGTTCCTAAGACACAACACCTTTGACACCTCGTGTCCTTTAAAACCTGTCGCTCAAGGCTGATGGTATCACCATCCAAGTAACCCGGGCCAAGCCCAACCTGACAGTCGAACTGCCTCAACCGACGTCCATGACGCCCATTCCCATGGTAGAAACCACCCAAGTAACCCGGGAAAAGCCCCAACCTATGATACACCTCACCCACAATATATTAGGGCCATGCCCAACCCAAATAAGTAGTTCAACACAGGAAAATCACACATTGAATATAAATACATACTCGAAGGCACCACTTTAAACAGGCAATTACTAAACAGTAAAATTGCACTAACTTGTGTTGTCCCATACCAGCCCCTAACTCATTCATAATTTAATAATTATCCCAATAGTTTAAATCAATAAAATTCAGTATGCAGTCTAAACACAACAATTTAAACAATGGTCCAATTCATACGCATTTTGGCACCCCCAGCCGAATTTACCCAAATGAGCAACAACCCCTAACTCAGCCTTGCTGAATCACAATAGGGTCAGGGAATACCCAGAGGCATCCCACAATATAGATATTTAATTAAAAACAATTTTATAGGGTTTCGCTCAATACCCAACGTCGCTCCTAAAGGTCGAAACCCCCAAAAGTCTATAAAAGAAAAAAAAATGGTATGCACCACCCACCTCTGACTCGAATGATGATACTCCTCCGATGTCAGCCTCTAAATTGGTCTAAATTGTGGTAGATTTGTGTTTCCCTCAAATCTCAGAAATTCCGCTCAGATGGAAACTATGGAGAAATAGAGGAGGAATCAAGGACGAAGAAGGGTGCGTGGGGTTAGACTTTCCGATGTGGTCCCGTAGCATCTGACAGATTGAAGAACGGGAAACGTATGACGATTCTAGGAGGAATTGTGTTTGTCGGTGGATTTTGGATGAACTGTTCGTCTAATGGATAAGAAGAAGAAGGTTTCGGAAATAAGAAGTGATGACGTCTCAGATGCTCAAATAAAAATAAAAGTACATGGTGTGTATTTCAATACTACACGCCGTATAGATGGATTTTCCATACCCCGACTTAAGCGGAGTATATTACATGGATTACACCGTGTACACGGTCAACACACAGCCAGGGACTTGGCCATTTACACGGAAATAGGTTACACGGCTTTTCATGGAAGACTACTCGCTCTGTAGATGGAAATTTACACACGGGGTACCATATGGCATGTACTTGGCCTCAGACAGTTTGTCACTTACCTAGCGGATACACGACATGTACTTGGGAGTACACGATGCATAGTCTGTAAATTTCCAGAAATTTCCTAGATTTTCCAGACTTCTCAAAAATCAGAAAAATTTTTATAGAAAAGCAGAAAATTCAAACAGGGTCAGAAAATTTAACCCGTTCTAAAAAAACCCGGGTTCTTACAAACATATTAGAATATAGTTAGAGAAAATGAGGGGTTTCTAAAAGTGTGGAGATAAATGCCACCATGATTGTGATTTCAAGGGTAGGAAAACAGTTTTGAATGTGAAATCATTAAAATAAAAGTATATTGGAGACTACAAAAATCAATGTCATATGGATCAAAAGAAATATACCCAAAAATAATACAATGGATTATGGTCAAGATTATTCTACTACCACATAAAAAAAAGAAATGATTAATGTGATTCTAATTGGTTTTAATAATTATTCCTTTTATGTATTTTGACCAATGTTGTACTTGTTATAATAATTATATAATATATAAGGATTGTACTTCAGTACTATTTCATTAAATATTTGAGGTCTCATGATGAATGGTATGATGGAAAAGTTACTAAGTATATAGTTAAACTTTTTGAAAAATATATATTTGAGGGAAAACAACTCTTAATATATTCTTAATGATGAGATATCAATTTAGGAATAATGATATTATTGATTTGGATAACATAAATTGGATAGAACATACTATCTTGGATATAAATAATAAACTGCTAACAAAGTTATAGAGTCTACAACATTTTGTACTTAAGGAATATATCCAAATAACTATGTTTTACATAATTAATGAGGATGCATGGATGTATTTAATAAGGTTTTATGGTAATTTAAGGTATTACCATGATTCTAGAGAATAAAGGGAGAATGTAGTGACATATTTTTATTTGATGAATAAGATCCATTTCATGTTGTTTAAAATGATCATTATTGAATTTTAGTAAACTTTTTCTAATGTATCAGATCATAATATTTCGTAAAATATAACCATTTATGAAATGGTTGAATTTGATCTTTGGATATGGTCTTATTGATTATTTTACTCTATGATACAACTTGAGCCATGAAATTATACGAAAATGGTTAAACGCACAACTAAAGGATAATATTGTGTTTACAAAAATGTATAATGTACTCATATTTCCTTACATTATTATATGGTTAAATAATTTCTCAACTTTAGGGAAATGATCTTGAAACAAAAAATTTTATCCCAGTACCTTATTTTCCAATGTGGGTTATCCACACAGGTATTTTCTAGTATCATCCTTTTTTTTTCTTTTTTTGAAGTGAAATTTTAAATAACGAGGATGTAATTTATTAAAGGAGGGGAGACTCTAAATCCCTAAGGATTTACATATAAATTTAGTATATGATATAACGAACACAACAATAAGTCTCTATGAAAAACACATGGTTATTATAAATATTTAAAAACAATATTTATAACATAGCCATTGAACATAATTTTTCTACTTTTGTGAATTTAATTTAAAAAAATAGACATACACGCTTGTGTTCAGAAAGATATTTAGAGATTGAATGGATCAATATAATTTTTTAGTAAACAACAACTTGACCATTTGTTATAGTAATGGTACTATATGAGTAGTAATATAATCCTTATGAATATCAAATCAGACAAATCAATAGTAACCTCACCCATGAAAGTATAAATAAAATTTAGGCATCTTATAAATCAATATATGATATAATTATATAATAGTATAAGTAAATGAATATTTTAAAAATTATTAATTATGTGTTAGTATTTTTTATGTAATAAATATTTAACTAAAAAATTATATTTAATTTATCCATTTAAAATAATATTTATTTTCATAAAATATATTAACATATTAATATTTTTTTATGATTATTAGATAATTTTATGAGTCCTTATTTAAATTTTCAAGTGTTATAAAATCAGTTATGATTTTAAAAAATATATTTTTCGAGTAAATGTTGATATTAATTAAAAACAAATTCTCATAATTAGGGAATTATTTGACTATAATGGTGTGTATTTTTGAATTATATTCTTCAAAAAATGGTTATGGTTAATTTTTATGATTTTCCTGATATTCTTGAATTTTTGGTCAATAGTAAAATATGGAAATTTATAGTATAAATACAGTATAAGTTAAATATAATATTACATGAGTCATGAATGACGTAAGAACCATAATCTATAACATAACATCATTTTTTATTAAATTTTATTATAATTCTGAAACTATTTATAGTCTTGATCCAAAATAAAAAAAATAAAAAAAATATTCACAAATCACCCCTCTTCTCCACTATAAATACCACCCCTCACCACCACTGCCCCTCACACCTCTATGCCTTGAAGCTTGTCCAACTTCTTCCCACATCCCCTTACCAATACTCTCCCCAACTTCGAGGTGGTTTGTGTCACAAAAAAAAAATACAAACCAAGGTTACTTAGGAGGTTCTCAAAGAGGAGAACTCAAGAGGTTAATCCTCTTTCTTTTTCTTTTAATTTCATTTCAAATTCCATTTTCAATTATGATCCTCTACTCACATCCTCTATTCAAGTGAGAATTGTAAATCTAGTATAATCTCTAAATTGGAATGATATCATGTTAATGGAATATCCTTTATCAAAATCTTTTCTCTCTCTCTCTCTCTCTTATTTTAAAAATGAATTCATTGGTCATGGGGTGCTAATTTACAACCTTCATGAATGAAATATTTTTGTTCTTCAATTTATCCTTCAAGGATGGTAATGAAACAATTAATATGGTTCAAACAGATCAAAATATATGTGTTACATCCTATTTATTTTTCTTCAATTGTTATATATCTATATTATTAAATAATTAAACAAAACTAGTGTGTGATAATCAAAAAAATTCCAAATTAATCTAAGAATTTATCACTAACATTTTATCGAATGATTCATCTGCATAATATATAACCAAATGATATATTAAAAAATTTGTACTTATTTATTTTAATTAATTTAATATAATTAAAATTCTGTATATTTATACGTATTTTACATGAACATTATTAAATGTATACATGTAAACCGATCATGAAAACCAATGGAATGAACGATCCCAAGTGAAAAAATTGTATAATATAATTCATAAAAAAGAACATAAATGAACTTAATAATATTATAATAATTTAAATACATGTATATAATTTTATTAATTAATTAATTAATTAATTAATATATTTAATCTAATAATCTAGGACATTAAGATTAAGTTTAGAACACATTCATACATAAGGTAAGAGGTTTCTCATCTCATTTTTATTTTTTTTGATATTTTCATTATTCATCACTTATTTCGTGAATGTGGTGTATGTATAAAGAAATTTAATTTATTATATCACTAATATAATTATCTTCATGGTGTTAAATGCTTCATTGGGTGATTTTTTTACACATGATTCGATTGATTACAAAGTGGTAAGGATTTCTTCCCAAACATCTATTTTTCATCCAGGAAACACTATATCTATCTCTTTAGACCAATTTAATTACATATTATTTTAATATAATTATTATATATTATATTTATATCTTCAAAACTATTATATCCAGATTATTTCATCATATTTTGGATAATACATGTGACGCCCCAGGTTTTATAAACTGGTCCAAGTGAACAATGTTGTGCTTTTTAATGATGTATCTTGTTTTATTTTATTTTATGGTTTGTGTGCTGATAAAGAATTCGAATGGAAATCAAACATGAATAATACGATAAACTGTTATATAATTAAACGATACATTACAACAAGACCCATCTAATTGAAAGTACCATGCACAAGACCTAACACGGCCACAACAAGACTACAAAGAACCACAACACGGGAAATCGGATAGTCGTCATCTTCAGGGTCCATCAGTGTGAAAAGTATAACCTCCAGAATCACCGCGCACGCACTCATCACCAGAGGTATAAGGAGAGCCATCCTCCAAGGGTCCGGTGTTTGGAAAATGTTAAACATACTACCCCTTGCTTTTATAATAGACCTCTAAGGGAATATGACCGTTTTTTTGACCGTTGGGTTCCAATGGATAAAGTGCATCATTTTATAAAACTTTGGGTTTTATAACGCTTTTATAATATTATGGTATTTCAATATTTTAATAAGTACAAAATATTAGAATTATATTTTCGAGTTTTAAAATGAAATATTATTATTGGAAATGAATCTATTTTTATGACGATATTTATATGGTGGAAAACATGATATTTCAGAATATGTCGAACGGGGTATCAGCAATAATTGAAAAATGTATCTTCTTGAATATCTAAAACTATGTGTTTTAAGTTAGAGAAAAAAACTACAGGTCTTTTAAACATAATTTTATAAATCAAAAAGTGAAGTGAGTTATAAATTGGATTTTAATGGTTATAAGATCCTAGTTGTTATAAAAGTGTGGTATTAAAATATATCTTAAAAAAACTAACTAATATCAAATAGTATCATTTGTTTACCTAAGCTAAAATGGGATTTATTTTTATGAGTTAAAAAGTACTTATTATATTTTATGAAAATTCCAAATTATAATGTACCGGTTATATATATATTTATATTGCAAAGTAGTATAATTTAAATGTTTATTAAAACTGTTTTTTTTTTAAAAAAACATGCAACCCAGGCCATCCTGACCCCGCATGGATCTTCTCCATCCGTTTTTGCCTCGACCATTCGATCTCGCCACGGTCAATCCCGACCACTGATATGTTTTAAAACACTCTTTTATTTTCATCCGTCCGATCATGCCAAGGCCGAATATCATCCGTTTTTTCCTCCGCATCTTCTTCTACCTCGCGCCAGGGACCCGCGAACCAGACTTGGTTTGCCCGAGACGCCTCCTCTCCACTACTCACGTTGACCTCACGCACCCACCTCCGTATGCTCAACCTAACCTTCCCTGGATCGTCTTCCTTTAAGAACCGAGAAACCCCAGTGAAAACGGGGACCTCCGGAGCCAACCCGCGCCACCGCGACACCAGCCTCGCCGCCGCCTCGCCGTCACCTCGCCACCACGAACCACCTCCAGTTTCGCACCTCACCCCTGTGCACGACCACACTAGTGCCAGCACTACGCTGCTAGACACCAGGCCGTCACCTTGCATCGTTTCTAGGAGTCCTCACTGGACTACCACCGGCCACCAAAGCTCCTCCCGGTTCACCGACCATCCAGCAAGCCTCCCTCCGGCGAGCTCCTCTCTTGAGCGGTAAGGGTGCCACGATTGTGTGTTTTTTTCTCCCACCCATGGTTCTCGGTTCAAGTTTGTATATACATGAGTATATATATATATACTCCTTATAGTTAAAGGTATATATATATCTATATATATATATATATTCCATGCAAACCATACAAAATATGTTTCTAAGATTTCCTTTTAATTCAGTATTTTATGTTAAGAATTATACCTTTGAAAGGGGTTATTTTAAAACAAGTCCTAACGTGTACGTTATTTATGTAAGCCTTATATATATATAATTATATAATTTTAGAATTTATGTATTTCAATGAAAATCAGTTTTTGATTCTTACTTTGTCTAAGAATGATATTGGATGCGAACCAAGTCTTTGTTTTAGGTGCAAACATGTAATAGTTGAAATAGAAGTTTTATATATTTATAGTTTCATGAACATTTAAACCCCCATGTGGTTTTGAATTTCAAACTGAATAAATGATAAGTAGTTAGAGGTATTAAGAATTTAACTGTACCATGTTTAATTTATGAGGAAACCTATATATATAATTTTTGTATATATGTCCTCATGTATGTATGTGTTTTTAAGTTTAATATCTGAAAACCCTAGTTTCAAGAAATGGTTATTAATACATTCATGCATGTAGGATTTTAGTGCTTGCCTATGCTATTTTATATTTCTGTGTCTAAGGGTACACCAATGAACTTGATTAATGTCGCCCTTGAAATGATTTGTTTTTTAAAAAAGGATATGCCCTTGCCTGTTTTAAACTTGCATTAAAAGGATATGGATTAAAGGGTTATGTTAATATGTAGAAATCCTCTATTATTTTTATAACAAACTCGTTGCAGTGATTTTTAGTGAGCAGAGTGTAACTGCAAATTTTATGACCAGTGAAGAATAATGATTAATGAAAAGTACTATTTTTAACGTGGTTTACTTCCAAGCGTCGGAATTTTAAAGATGGAAAGTGTTTATTATTTTTATACCAAGAATGCCGCAGTAATTATTAGTGGATAGAGATTTGTTGCAAGTACTGTGACCTGTGAAGAACAAAAGTTAATGCCAACTAGTTCATTTCCATGTACTGGAATTTTAGAAACTCATCATTTAATAACCCTTGGGAGCAAGTCTCACACATTCATCATTTTATGTGCTTAAATAATTGTTCTACGCACATAATATGCTTGCTTAACCATGCCTTCTTTTATTCCATATTTTCAAGTTTATCTATCATATCATGTATTTGTAAACCATTTACGTAATTGTAACCTTATTCATATTATTCATGCATATTACTCAACATGAAGAGGAACTAAAAACTAATTACCCAAAGTGGTATGGGACACCTTGAATATCTAACCTTATCAACATGTGATAAATGTATGGGACTACCTGGAATGGGGTCCAGTAAGAAGAAAACCCTCCAGGTTGGGGAGTGGTTAAAGTAAGACCTCCGGGTTAGAGACCGGTAAAAGTAAGCTCCTCGATGCATCGATAGTTCTCGAGACAGTCAGATTGGGTTCTTACCCTTAGGTCATGGCACAAGGCCTTGACATAGAGACCATGAGTCCTTCAACATACATTTCTTTGTTTATGACCAACCTAGTGATTATACCGATTAGAGGAATAACCTTGGTTATGAAACCTTACCTATGAGTATCAGATAAAAAAACACAAGACATATGATATGACAATGTTGATGCATGACCAATTTCTTTTCCAGAACTTCATTTCAAATTTTTTATTTCAATTATCATGTCATAATGTGCATATTTTGTGTAGATGATGCGCTTGTGCGCGACTCTGATGACATTTTCATCTTGTTGTTCATACACACCTTTCTTGTTTATAGACACTTTACTTCGTGCAAACCATGCCTTTTTATTATTATGCTTATCTTGTTTACTAAGTGAGTTAGCGCTAAGTGTTCTAGTGCATAAGTATGAAGTACTTTAACTATGATGTATCAACCTTTGTTTAGTCTTGATGTTTTTCTTTTAAGAAAACTTTCTAAGTATGGAAAAGTATTTTTCAACGTAGTTTTCAAAAGCTGTATTTATGTATTTTCAAAAACCCCTTACTGAGTATTTCAATGCTCACCCTATATTTTATGTTAAATTTTTACAGGTTGATAGAGCCTTTCCAAGACTTGGATGTTTGTTCTTAGCTCAGAAAATAAAGAAGCAAAGCTGTTGTCTCTGATTCTCCAGGATCTAAACCAGAAAGTTCCTCCTGATGGGTTATGATGTGTGACTTATTTGTTTCATTTGTGAGAAATAAATTGCACACCATAACCATAGCACCGACTCTGGGCTAACCGGGGTCGGGGCGTCATAGTTGGTATCAGAGGAATGGTTTAGGCAACCTTGGAAAATTAGGACAACACAAAAAAATTAATAATGTTTTACTAAGTAGGGTTTGTTCTTAAACTTCTCATATGGAAAGACAGCGAACCACGCCTAGACTCTTGACTCTCCCTACAGAAATCATAGAGACTATTGTAGAAAAATCCTGCTCAACAAGTTACCAACCTTTTGATAACTTACGACTCATGTGAAAAACCCTTTATGAAATATCGGAAAGCTCGAATGTCCTTCGAATCTTCCGAGGGTCAGAAGTTGTGTATAACCTAATGGCTAGTGCGCTGTTTGAGAATTATAAAAAGAAAGGGAAGTACTATGAGGGACTCTTCCTGGGTTTCACCATGAACAATAAATGGTTGGCCTTCCCAGCATTTGGAGAAGCTGCAAAGCAGTTGGACTTCCGCGCAGTCTTTATGTACCAAATCCTGTGCTTCAGCATGCTTGGGGAGCTCTGCGATTTTGGATTTTTCATAGAATCCTTCAATTATGAAATGGTTCGAGAGATCTTTAGGAACCAAATCCATGTGGATGTCGCGAAGCTTGATGTCACCCGTTCCCATCTCTGGAAAACCACCTGTATCAAACGGGAGCTTGGCTTCAACCACGATCCACTTTGCCAAAAATGTATTTGGGAAAAGGAGAGCCACAAGCTTTGTTCTACCCTGGGGATTGAGTTGAATAGTAACTTCTTCCACGGGCGGTGGAGGTAAAGGGACATCACCAAGGGTGTCAGAGAAGCAGTGTGAATAAGTCAGTGTTTGTACGCCGATCGAATTGCGAGGACGCAATTCTTTTAAGAGGGGGATAATGTGACGCCCCAGGTTTTATAAACTAGTCCAAGTGAACAATGTTGTGATTTTTAATGATGTCTCTTGTTTTATTTTATTTTATGGTTTGTGTGCTGATAAAGAATTCAAATGGAAATCAAACATGAAGAATACGATAAACTATTATATAATTAAAAGATACATTACAACAAGACCCATCTAATTGAAAGTACCCTGCACAAGACCTAACACGGCCACAACAAGACTACAAAGAACCACAACACGAGCAATCAGATAGTCATCATCTTCAGGGTCCATCAGTGTGAAAAGTATAACTGCCAGAATCACCGTTCACGCACTCTGCACCAGAGGTATGAGGAGAGCCATCCTCCAAGGGTCCGGTGTTTTGAAAATGTTAAACATCCTACCCATTGCTTTTATAATAGACCTCTAAGGGAATATGACCGTTTTTTTGACCGTTGGGTTCCAATGAATAAAGTGCATCATTTTATAAAACTTTGGTCTTTATAACGCTTTTATAATATTATGGTATTTCAATATTTTAATAAGTACAAAATATTAGAATTATATTTTCGAGTTTTAAAATGAAATATTATTATTGGAAATGAATCTATTTTAATGACGATATTTATATGGTGGAAAACATGATATTTCAAAATATGTCGAACGGGGTATCAGCAATAATTGAAAAATGTATCTTTTTGAATATATAAAACTATGTGTTTTAAATTAGAGAAAAAAACTACGGGTCTTTTAAACATAATTTTATAAATCAAAAAGTGAAGTAAGTTATAAATTGGATTTTAATGGTTATAAGATCCTAGTAGTTATAAAAGTGTGGTATTAAAATATATCTTTAAAAAAAATAACTAATATCAAATAGTATCATTTGTTTATCTAAGCTAAAATGGGATTTATTTTTGTGAGTTAAAAAGTACTTATTAAATTTTATGCAAATTCCAAATTATAATGTACCGGTTATATATATATTTATATTGCGAAGTAGTATAATTTAAACGTTTATTAAAACTGTTTTTTTAAAAAAAACATGCAACCCAGGCCATCCCGACCCCGCATGGATCTTCTCCATCCGTTTTTGCCTCGACTGTTCGATCTCGCCACGGTCAATCCCGACCATTGATATGTTTTAAAACACTATTTTATTTTCATCCGTCCGATCATGCCAAGGCCGAATCTCATCCGTTTTTTTCCCTCCGCGTCTTCTTCTACCTCGCGCCAGGGACCCGCGAACCAGACTTGGTTTGCCCGAGATGCCTCCTCTCCACTGCTCACGTTGACCTCGCGCACCCACCTCCGTAGGCTTAGCCTAACCTTCCCCGGATCGTCTTCCTTTAAGAACCAAGAAACCCCAGTGAATACGGGGACCTACAGAGCCAACCCGCGCCACCGCGACACCAGCCTCGCCGCCACCTCGTCGTCGCCTTCCCACCACGAACCACCTCCAGTTTTTCACCTCACCCCCGTGCATGACCACACGAGTGCCGGCGCTACGCTGCTAGACACCAGGCCATCACCTTGCATCGTTTCTTGGAGTCCTCACCGGACTACCATCGGCCACCAAAGCTCCTCCCGGTTCAACGGCCACCCAGCAAGCCTCCCTCCGGCGAGCTCCTCTCTTGAGCGGTAAGGGTTCCACGATTGTGTGTTTTTTTATCCCACCCATGGTTCTCAGTTCAAGTTTGTATATACATGAGTATATATATATATATACACCTTATAGTTAAAGGTATATATATATATATATATATATATATTCCATGAAAACCATACAAAATATGTTTCTAAGATTTCCTTTTAATTCAGTATTTTATGTTAAGAATTATACCTTTGAAAGGGGTTATTTTAAAACAAGTCCCAATGTGTACGATCTTTATGTAAGCCTTATATATATATAATTATATAATTTTAGAAGTTATGTATTTCAATGCAAATCAGTTTTTGATTCTTACTTTGTCTAAGAATGATATTGGATGCGAACATGGTCTTTGTTTTAGGTGCAAACATGTAATAGTTGAAATAGAAGTTTTATATATTTATAGTTTCATGAACATTTAAACCCCCGTGTGGTTTTGAATTTCAAACTGAATAAATGATAAGTAGTTAGAGGTATTAAGAATTTAATTGTACCATGTTTAATTTATGAGGAAACCTATATATATAATTTGTGTATATATGTCCTTATGTATGTATGTGTTTTAAAGTTTAATATCTGAAAACCCTAGTTTCAAGAAGTGGTTATTAATACATTCATGCATGTAGGATTTTAGTGCTTGCCTATTCTGTTTTATATTTCTTTGTCTAAGGGTACACCAATGAACTTGATTAATGTCGCCCTTGAAATGATTTGTGTTTTTTTAAAAAAGGATATGCCCTTGCCTGTTTTAAACTTTCATTAAAAGGATATGGATTAAAGTGTTATGTTAATATGTAGAAATCCTCTATTATTTTTATACCAAACTCGTTGCAGTGATTTTTAGTGACCAGAGTGTAACTGCAAATTTTATGACCAGTGAAGAATAATGATTAATGAAAAGTACTATTTTTAATGTGGTTTACTTCCAAGTGTCGGAATTTTAAAGATGGAAAGTGTTTATTATTTTTATACCAAGAATTCCGTAGTAATTATTAGTGGATGGAGATTTTTTGCAAGTACTGTGACCTGTGAAGAACAAAAGTTAATGCCAAGTAGTTCATTTCCATGTACTGGAATTTTAGAAACTCATCATTTAATAACCCTTGGGAGCAAGTCTCACACATTCATCATTTTATGTGCTTAAATAATTGTTCTATGCACATAGTATGCTTTCTTAACCATGCCTTCTTTTATTCCATATTTTCAAGTTTATCTATCATATCATGTATTTGTAAACCATTTATGTAATTGTAACCTTATTCATATTATTCATGCATATGACTCAACATGAAGAGGAACTAAAAACTAATTACCCAAAGTGGTATGGGACACCTTGGGTAATATGAAAAGAAAATTAAATATTCAAAGTGGTATGGGACACCTAGAATATCTAACCTTATCAACATGTGATAAATGTATGGGACTACCCGGAATGGGGTCCGGTAAGAAGAAAACCCTCCAGGTTGGGGACTGGTTAAAGTAAGCCCTCCGGGTTGGAGACCGATAAAAGTAAGCTCCTCGATGCATCAATAGTTCTTGAGACAGTCAGATTGGGTTTTTACCCTTAGGTCATGGCACATGGCCTTGACACAGAGACCATGCATCCTTCAGCATACATTTCTTTTTTTATGACCAACCTAGTGATTATTCCGATTAGAGGAATAACCTTGGTTATAGAACCTTACCTATGAGTATCAGATAAAAAAAACACAAGACATATGATATGACAATGTTGATGCATGACCAATTTCTTTTCCAGAACATCATTTCAAATGTTGTATTTTAATTATCATGTCATAATGTGCATATTTTGTGTAGATGATGCGCTTGTGTGCGACTCTGATGACATTTTCATCTTGTTGTTCATACACACCTTTCTTGTTTATGGACACTTTACTTCGTGCAACCCATGCCTTTTTATTATTATGATTATATTGTTTACTAAGTGAGTTACCGCTAAGTGTTCTAGTGCATAAGTATGAAGTACTTTAACTCTGATGTATCAACCTTTGTTTAGTCTTGAAGTTTTTCTTTTAAGAAAACTTTCTAAGTATGGAAAAGTATTTTTCAATGTAGTTTTCAAAAGCTGTATTTAATTATTTTCAAAAATCCCTTATTGAGTATTTCAATGCTCACCCTATGTTTTATGTTAAATTTTTACAGGTTGATAGAGCCTTTCCAAGACTTGGATGTTTGTTCTTAGCTCAGAAAATAAAGAAGAAAAGCTGTTGTCTCTGATTCTACAGGATCTAAACCAGAAAGTTCCTCCTGATGGGTTATGATGTGTGACTTATTTGTTTCATTTGTGCGAAATAAATTGCACACCATAACCATAGCACCGGCTCTGGGCTAACCGGGGTCGGGGCGTCATAATACAGGTTTCAATATGGTTCCCTTCTCGATTCTTCCCGATAAACTTTCCCGACTCAAGGGTATTTTTTTAAATTATTTCCCATTATCAGGTGCACTATATTACTTATTTTAAGCCATAACTGTTTTTATAAAATCGAATATTTTTCCATGAAAAATAATATTTTTTCATTTATGGTTTTATGAAAACAATCATGCCTCTCTTCTTTAAAATCTATTTAATATTTTTCTTAATCCCCATTATAATGAATTATTTATAAAGCTTCTTAAAAACTCTTTTAATATGATTTCAATTTAGCGGGATGAAATTTATTCCTCAAACATAATTTCAATTTCCTTCCCTTTTATTTTCTGGGACATACATGTTTACAATATGATTTTATGAAAAATACAATTGATTTTCCAAAATAATTATTTTGCCCAAAGTTGAAAGGGTTTTTCTTGTCTCATCTTTACTTCCATAAGATATACAACTTCTTCACCAATTATTCCTTGTTTGTGTGATGTATGTACTAAAATTTGATATATAATATCTAGAGTCATATTTTTCTCATGATATTTTAAGGTATTATATTTTTAATATTTGAATGTGGTATGTGACACTTTGTAATTCTTAAAGATTAATTTCCTTGAGAGTTTTTCAAATGTATCTCCATCTATGTCAAATTACTTCTTGAATCTTGTAATTTATTAAGTTTTATATCTTATGATACAATCTACCATATGTTGTTGAAGTGTGAATGATTAGTTTGATTGTGGATGTTCTATTTGATACCATTGATATATTATGGTTTATGTATTCAAATATTGTATTCTATTTTTTCAATAGATATGATTATTTTTTTTATGTTTCTCCCTTTCATATGAGGAATAAAATGGACTCGGTAAGTGTTGTGTGGGTCCTAATAGATACCCTCAATTCATAGGTAGGTCTCATGAGGAAAACTATTTTGGGTTTTTACCTATTTGTGCAAGGTCCTATCATGAGGCCTTGATGGTATAATTATTATGTCCCACATTATGAATTACCTCATTATAATACTATAAAATGATACACCATGTGATTATTAGACTACTAGAATATCCATGGTTATGTTTTTTTTATATGTCATTATTCATTCAGTTTTTAATCCTTCAATATTATTATCAAGATTATGTTTCACTGGCATGAGTTATTCACATTTCCTTAGTATTTAAGATATATTCCATTGTATTACTTACCCTTGAGAATAATATGATCTCACCCCTTTATTATGATTCCTTTTTCCATGTTATGAAGAAGAAAACATTGAATAATATTTCAAGGTATCTATTTATTTTATTTTATATTGTATCATGTTTTATTTATGTATGGTTATCATGAATTTAATATGGTATTCAAAGACATCTAAACTGATTAGTCCTTTGGGATTTGATTTCTTATAATCATGCCAATATAATAAAACAATGCACCAAATCTAGGATTCTAAGGTTATGGTGTTACAAAACCCACCCATAACATAATTATAATCCATAGATATGTGTTCCATATGTACTTGATAACATTTACAATCCTATTGTTGATTAAATATGTCATGGAGAAGAAACATGTTTCATGTAAATTTATATTAAATAATATCATTATCCATACAAAGGATAAAGGTGGATGATATCATTATATAATATCCCTTTTGAATGAAAAGAAAAATTAAATTTTATTAACATATATAAAAAATATACAAGAAAATTAGAAAATTTCTTTAAAAAGAGGAAGAAATACAATTTAATTCACATAATATTAAATTTAAATGAAAATAATTTATAAATTTATATGAAAAAAGTACATGGTAAAACCATGACAGACTAGAGAGTAATTTCCTTAATGAATACGAACAATAAGTACAATAAAATTCTTTCTCATGAAAAATGTTTAAAAAGGTGATTCCTATCACACTTTTATATATATAGTCAATGTTGATGGAAAAGAACATACATTCACCATTAAAAGAAGATTACAATTAAAAAAAATCATTTCCATCGAAAAAGATAACAAAAAATTATAAATTTATAGATAATGGAATATGTAAGACAAAAAAAATAATGTTAAAATTGAGGAGAAATATTATGGATTGAAAGGAGGAGATAATGTCAGATCCCCATAAAGGACTTTTTTATATTAAATATTTAGTCTTAAAAGGTGAAACGATAAGAATAAATTTAAACCCTATAAATAATCAAATGAGATGAAAAAATATATGGGTTTAGATATAATAATATATAATTTCCCCATATTAAAGATAAAACATTAATATTCATGATTTTAAAAATATATTGGTAATGAAACAATTATTGATTTTGAAACCATTGAATCAAACATCGATGAATTAAAAAATAACATGTGATATTGATTAACTCTTGGATAACATGAAAATATAGAAAAATAAATTCACAATTTAGTATATAAATATATAAATAATGAATATGGTGAATATAGAACATATCTCATTGGAAAAAATTTGGATGATAAACCCTTATAACTTTGGAACTGTATAAATGAAAAGAACATGAAAGTGAGAATATTAAATTGTATAATGAATGAAAATACTGAAAATTGATTTATGATAAAATAATTCAATAGGGTATTAAATAAATAATGAAAAATTAAATTGGATCACAATTTTAAGACATTAATTAAAGAAGGGAAATTGGGTTTGATACCCCTACCTTTACTCCTAAAATCCATGAATGTACATTATCATCTTTGGGGGATTTACACCTTCCCTAAATACATTCCATCAAAATAAAATATTTTGGATTCTTTGATGGGGATAAAAAGAACCAAATATCAAATAAGGATCTATAAGAGTAAAAATGGGTAGGATTTAGAAGAAAACCAAATGGTTTGAGTGGTTTGGAAGGGGTTATAGAGAGGTCTATTTAAAAGAGAGTTTTTGTGGAATTTTTATAATATCAAATTACATAATTTCTAATGAAGGTAATATTTAACTGGAATGTGGCCCCAAAAGTTAACAAAACCAAGGATTATTTTTATTCCCTCTAGCAGACAATTTTTTTAGTTTTTTTATACATCATTTTAACAGTATACTATATTTTATTGTTTTTATGTTTTATTGATGTTATGAACTTTTCACTATAGTATATGGTTTTTATAACTAAAATGAAATTAACCATGTCACCAATATGTTATATTAATATTAAAAAATCTATCTTTTATAATATAAATAAATTTATAAATATTTGAAGTTTTACTCTTAAAAAAATACACAACAAAAGAAAAGAAAAACAATTTTACGTAAAAATTAATTTGAAAACAATAAGAGTTCATATTCCTGTTTAATATCAAGTAATATTAAATATTTGTTAATATATTTATTTATACATTGAAAATTTACATTAGATTAATTATTTACAATTTATTAATTTTATTTCTAATTATAAACATATCAAATATATATAAAATCATTTTTTGAAAAATATATTATTTTAGTTTATGAATTATTTTGTATTTAGAAATGATTTCTTTTATTTTTTTATAACTTCACAACTTTAATATATCTATTGGATACATGCATAATGAAAATCCAATTACCATATTTGAAGTAAACATATTTCAAATAACCATATTACCAACAACCATATATATAATAGTCAAATTTAATTACTATACATAACCTTAAAGACATTCTTATAATCATTAATCCTACTCATTTTCTTCTCTTTCAACATTTATATTATATTTATAAACTGTTTCCTTCATTATATAGTTATAATTGAGGGTATGATCTACACAACGAATCATAAAGATAAATATTCAATGTTAAATTTTTTTATGTACGTGTGGATTTTTTCATTTTACGTTTTTCTTATTGTAGATTTATATTTTATTATAATATTTAATTTTTTTCTTAAATTGTAATATTTTATCAAAATTAAATGTATCACAGTTCATTTTAGATAAGAATTTCATGTGAAACAATCTATTCAACACATTATTTTTTTATAATAAAATTGATACTAAAATTATAAGGTGTTATATTCTATCACCTTAAAATAAATACGACCCCAAAAAATTTAGTTATCTCCCATTAGTGAAAATACATGATGGTATCCATAAAATATACAAGAGAAAATATTAAATTTTTAATGAGATATTAAACTCTGTATATTATTTAGACTATGAAACTCTTCTTTTCTTTCATAATAATCATATATTAGGAGTTTTATTAATCTAAAATATTTATTAACAATATTCAACTTTTGTTTGATATAAAACAAATTAATTTTTGAAGACATTCCTCTCATTTATTCATAATAATGATCTTGTTTCCAACTAAATTATCATAAAAAACTTGTATATAGAATCATGATAATATCATTGAGTGAAATTTATGTATTTTAAAAATTAAAAAAATATAAATACTCTATGTTTTAATCATATGATTAATTCATATAAATCTATGATTTTTTTCAACTATGATATAATTTTACCGACCTATAATCCTTTAGGTTTAACCTAGTTTAAAATAAGTTTTATCCTATTAATATAAAAAATACGACTCACAAAAATAATGCATCTTTGTAATTATACAAACTGAGGCACCCTTGAATAAGTCTACTATATCAGGAGATAAAGTAACAATAGTACACATAATATTTGATACGATGAGATAAAAATTAATACTAACTCAAATATATTTTACACTAGTTACATAATATAAAAAATTTCATAAAAAGTTCACACATATAAATCCCAAAGGTTTAGAGAACTTTGATTTTAGCTATATTATTTTCTAAATTTATGATAATTCTTAAACATTTTCCATTAATAGTATTATCATTTTACACCCTTTTAAACACATCATATTAAAAATTCTTCCATATAAAATAGGGAATGGATACATAAGAATATGGTGAGATTAAATGCTCAATATGCATAAATATAAGTGATAACAATCAATTTCTATATTTAGGAATTAGTTGAAAAAGTTATTATGACAACATTAACATAAAATAAATAATTATTCCCATTAAAAGAAAAATAAATAATCATGATTCATTGAGTAGGGATTTTGGAAGAAAATAAGATATAAGTAACAGTGGTGTTGAACCATGAGTCAATATTCTTGAGCCATGAAAACATAACTTAAGAACTAGAATGTGTCACATAAAAAAAGTACATAAGATCAAAAAACTATGATCATTTCTATCTGTAATGTTGTCAAACAAAAATCCTATGACCATAACTACCCACAATCATGTCTGTGAAAAATCTTGTGAGTATATACACCCACCATCTTTTCCATTGACAATATTGTGAACATAGTTACCTAAAATAGTGTCCTTTCACAAAAAGTTTGACATAAATACACCTAAATATTCAACACTCAAAATTGGTATCATAGATTTTCATAATATTGTTCACTTACAAACTTATGAGAATAACTATCTAAAATCAAGTCCGTACAAAAATCTATAACCATAAATACCTATAAATATTCCTATGAGAAATTTTATGAACATTTCTATGAAAAATCATGTCCACATAAAATATTATTGATATAGATACCTAAAATCATGAATGGGAAATTTTTTTGAACATATTTACACACAATCATGTCTATATAGAATATTTTAGAGAAAACTTCTTACAGTCATGCCTATGAATAAACACTTCCAAATAACTATCCATAATCATTCCCAGGCACAATATTGGGAACATTGCTACTTTTATTCATTTCCATATACAACATACTTATCTCTTGAGATATAAAAAGTTATCTAGTGCATTAGGATTATATTATGTATGAATTTAACTACTAATGATGAACCATATATATATATATATATGTGTGTGTGTGTGTGCTATAAGTATTTTAAGCATTTAAATTACATCAAAAAATGATTAACTCATGGGAAAAAATATGATTCATGAAAAAAATTAATAACATGTTATCATAACATATATATAGAAAGAATTCATAGAATATCATTAGATCGTATCCCATCATAAGTAAAAGGAATATTAAATGATCTTTAGGTAAATATAAAAACTTTTATAAGAGAATTAAAAAATTGTTTTAAAAAATATGAATAAATACCATTACCTTTTGAAAAAATATATTTTAAAATAATATTTTTAATAAAAAAATATAAATATAAATATAAATTAATTTAGAATACCAAGGAATCATGGAGAGAAATTTTATTAATGAAAACAATCATTAATCGAAGAAAAATTTGAACCAATGAGAACAATTAAAAAAGGTTATTCCTTTTAGACATCTTAAAACAAGTACTTATTTAATTTAAACCGAGTAATGATAATTTTAAAAGAATATTAATTTTTGTGAAGAAATTAAATTAAATTGTAAAATTAAATTATAATTTTAGTTATAGGCATACCTAAGTGGTAAAGGCTCCCTGAAATCCTGTATTAGATCTGGGTTCAAATCTAGATGGGATCAAATTTTTGATTTTAGGTAGTGACATAAGCATGATGTATTCCACATGTAGGCGGTGACGCAGACATAACTCTGTCCGGGTGACACAAGATGTATGATGTAGGGAGTGGCACTGTATTGGGCCTTTGGGATAGTTTTTGGGTCATTTGGCAATTTAATGGGATTCATTCCCATTGGGCCTTTGGGGCATGTACATATGGATTTATAGGTGGGATATCCCTTGGTGGGCTATAACCTTCATTTCCAGCCATTTTTTGTGGTGTGAGTATGTTTAAGGTAATTCTAACCCTAATAACCTAATACTTATATCATAATAATACATATATGTAGAGATAAGTACATTTATAAAATATAATAATGAATATTTATATGAAGGAGAATGACTCATAATGGATAAGAATAGAAATATTTTTCTCTGCTTAAAAGAATCTTTTGGTTGAATTATGAACCCAAGAAAGGTAAAATTTTATGAATACAAGTAATCCCTACAACCAAACATAAGAGAAAAAAATTGATGTGTTTTAAGAGTTAAGAACACAAAATTTAACCAGATTAAAGATAAAAAAAATTATATTTATTTTAGAAATAAATTGTAAATTAAACCCTTACAACTGTAGTAAATATTGAATTAAATACCCTTCAAATAGAGAACGTCATATGAATTTTAATATCCTGAAGAAAAAATTATAAATATGGTAAAATAAAATCAAGAGTTATTATATAAATCACATAAATAAATAATCTATTGAATATAGAACATATGTTAATGAAATAAAATTCAAATGGTATACCCCTATAACATTGTTAGTATACGAATCAAGAGAACATGAAAGATATATTATGAAATAGACGTATAAATAAAAATTTTAATAGGTTATTTTCAATGAAAAGATAAATTGGGGATAAAAATATACCATTTTAAATTAAAATTAATTCATACCGTTATAATATATCACAATTAATGGAAATTATGAAAAAAACTAACTGTTACATTCAGCATCCATGAATATTATTTAACAACACCGGTGGATTCACACTTTCTCAAAAGTGTTTCCTTCAGAATGAAGTATTTAAGGTTTTAACATGAAACCATAAATATTAAATGTCTATCAAAGATAATAAATATGAAAATTGTGAATTTATTCAAGATATAACTGAATAGTTTGACTTGGTTGGATGGGGTTGTAGAGGGGTCCCATTATAAGGGATTTTGAGTTGATTTTTCATAATTTCTCATTACTTAATTGTTATGGGAGTTCAATTTTAAATATATAGTGGAACCTTAAGTGGAAAAAAGAAAGAGAATCAATATTCACTATAATACCCACTCATGTGTTAATTTTTGAAAGTTTTATACATATTTTTAAACATGTAACATATTTTATAGTTTTTACAGTTTACAGATGTCATGAACTGTTGAACCTAGTAACTTATTTCTATACCTAAAATCAAAATTAACCGTAAACATAATTTAGACCCAGGGTATAACAATTTGGAATTTTTTAAATATAATTTTATTTTTATATAGTAATATTTTTTCTTTTAAATTAAAATATACCATAGAAAGATAAAATATTTTTTTATCCAAAAATTAATTTCAAATGATTAAGTTTTATTAAAAAACATTCATAAAAATTAATATTAAATATGTGTCAAAAAATTTGTTTATATGTTATGAAATTAAATTATATTATTCATTTTAAAGTGATAAATTTAACTTATTTAAAATAAGAAACACAACACAATAGAAAGTGGATTAATGAAAAATATAAATTTTAGCATTAAATTATTTTAATCACATCCCTTAAAATGTATTTATTTATCTTATAAACACAATATTTTATCAATACAAAGGTATTAGTAACATTTATTAAATTTTATAAATATATTAAATCATTATTTAATAATAATAACGTTAGAAATTATATGTAACACATATATTTTTTTAATTATAAAATATTTTAACAAAATATTATCTTATTATCTCTTTCCTCAAATATTTATTATTTTTAAAACACATTATATTTAATATATTAATAAAAATTACAGAATTTCAATATACCTGCTAGATGGATGAATCACCAATGACCCTGTATGTAATGAAGATATTTCCAAAGTTAATGTTTACAACTTCCATATTACAAATGACCATATATATACTGGTAATATTTCCTTACTATATATAAACTCACATAAATTCTTAGAATCATTCATCATATTAATTTACAAAGCTCTCAACATGACTATTATATTTATATAAGATTTCACTTCACACTATAGTTATAATCAATGGTATAATCTTATTAGAGAATATCAAGGATAAATATTTAATGTTCACAATATTTTTATTTCAATATAGATTTTCTATTATTTTTATTTTTATAAGGATGATTCATATTGTGTTCTCATATGGTGTTAATGTTTATCATGTGTTGTAATATTATATATCATTAAAATTTTCTGGGTTTGTTTTAGTTTTTTGTTGCATGTGAAACATTATATTAATTATAAAATATATTCAATGTTAAATTTATAATAAAATATCATTATTCTACATTTTATCTATATAAAAAATTTTTTTCCTTGTAATTTTAATTATAAATCACTATTGAAAGTAGTTGTGGGAACCCATAAGGTATGTAAGAGTCAAGAAAGAATTTCTTATTAGTCATCAATATCACTTTCTTATTTTCTAATAACTCACCATTTCCTACATTATATATATATGTATATATATATATATTCATATTTTCATTATTCTAATTTTTTTTCTTAGTATGGAACTTCAGTTGCATATAAAATATAAGTGTTTATATATACATGCCACTCACAACACCATTTTCATGATCCATTATACATATAAATACTTAATCAAAAATATTTTAATATATTCATGATATTATCATGGAAAATAATCTTAAACCATTATATAAGTATGAAATATCAATGATAAGATGTCTTCTCACATGACACATTCATTTCAACAAATGAAACTTTTGGTTTGACTAGATCCAATTTGGTCAAACTATAGGAAATTTAGTTTTTCAGATGGATTCAAAAACATTTCCCTTGTTAATTTCAATAAACTAATCCCCAAAAATATCTAAACCTCGATCTGATACCAAATGAGGTAGCCCATACCCACAACCCCAAATCTAGTATTAAAACACACTACATACACATATGCTTCCAAACCTAGTGAGAATACATGATCATAACTCACATATATATTACATCATATCCATGATATAAAAATTATGTCACATAAATACACATAATTCCATGATCCCAAGGTTTAGTGTCCTTGGAGATTAGTTACATGATATTTTAATTTTAGGATAAGACTAAAACATTTCCCAAAAAAAATATTATCATGTAGCACTAATTTAGACACATAATATATAAAAATATTCTTCAAACCTAGGTAATGTAAACATAATAAAATGGTTATATCATATGACGAATAAGGATAAAAGTAACAAACCAACCATGGATACCACATGGACTAACACCTGACATGACTCCCCACAAGGCTCAAGGATCATTCTCAATCACCCTAGGATTGAGAGAATCACCTATGTATCAAAAGTGATCATGCATGAATGATCTATCCTTCGAGAAACCCAATATCAAAAAAAAATTCTAAACACAAAACCAACATATGGTATCCATGCATTATACTACCATGACATAATAAATTATAATTTCTAAAACATGAACATCTAAACATTTCATAATAATAACCGAAAAAACCAAATATTTTCCAAACATATATCAACATTAATGTAACCATTTGTATTGAAAGAATTTTTAAAACACAAACGGGAACAAAATAAAAGATAAGTTGGATTCTAAGGAGGCTAATACATCACATGACAAAACTAAGTGATAAAAATTGGAATAAAAATAAACTCTCTCCTTATGACTCTCAAGTCACCACCATAAACCCAACAAAACCCACTTACCAAGGAAGATAGGTATCAAAATAACCTAAATGACTTAACCTTTTAGCCTAGATAAAAAATGAGGAATATATACCAACAAAAATGAGTGTTCGGGGTGTGATACAAAGGATAATAGGATACTACCTTGAGTCCATTACATTACATTTATAACGAAAACAAATTCCACTAGTATCAATGTAAAAGAATTTTTTTTATTTCAAAAAAATCATTAATATATTAAAATTCATTATATATCTTATAAATCCAATCCATTTTATAAAAATTACTCTAATCTTCATTACCAGGTTATTGGTATTAAAAAATAATTTTACATATAGAGAAAAATACATTTCAAGAGACCATGTTAAACCTTATATTTTCATTTCAAAAAATTCAAATTTTGAAGACATACCATTTCCCTAGTATTAAAATATTTCCAGAACTATTTCACAATGAAATTAATTTAAAATATCAACCTCCATTCCCTTTAAATACTTAACATGTACACACAAACACTCTTTAAATATGAGAAAGGATAAAGGGAAAGAAAAATAAAATTTAAATCCATTAAAAGGGTAATTTGAAAATGAAACATATAACACATTTCTTGCCTTATAAAAATAATGATCAATCATAATTGTTACAAACATAATATGGTCCCAAACAAAGATATAAGAATCACACATTCCAATACATAATTAGGCATAACATAGGATAAATATCATGAGGTAGTTCCATCGGGAATAATGTAAATGGTACTATATGTGATTAGTGTAACCAACTCCCAAAAGGTTAATGGTCACACATCCCATCACCCAAATCGTTCTCAACTTGTCTCATATTTGAAATAACTTAGTGAGGTCAAAAGAATTATTTAGGACCTACTACCCATTTTATTACTTTGAAATAGAATAAAAAACCTATCTTGACTCCCCACATGTTAGCTTTAGGTTCCTTATGTCATAGCTAATGGAGGTGGACCACTATCAAGCCAATGTCAATAAAATGAAAATAATATTACCCAAAGGCAAAAAAACACAACAACCAAAAACTTACCACCTCTTATATACCACCTTCACTAATGATACCAATACCCAAACCATAATTCATGAATACAAATTCATTCAACCATGAAATGAATACATGAATAAATAATGTGAAACAATGGGTATCATATTGGGTGTAAACATTTTCCAATAAAAATCATCTTTTAGAGAACATTCAAAAAAAGAATTTACTTTAATATCAAGTGTTCTTCTTTTATAATCCCTTTTCAAGACCCTTTAAAAAAACAAAAATACAAATGAAATCAAAACTAGAAGTAATGAAAAATTTCAAATCAATTCCTCAAAAATAAATAAACCAACACACCACTCAACACATCCCCTTTCTAAAACAAGCTAATACCTTTAAAAACAAGGAAACCCTGATTAAAAATAATGAAATAGATGAATTTATTTTCGTAAATCACAACTATCCAATAATTTTTATTATTGGAAACCATTAATGTAATTTTATCAAACACTGAAATTGAAAAAAACCCAGTTATATCAATGTTCCACTAAAATATATAATTCACCAATTTTTTCCCAAATAAAACAACAAAAAAATGAAAGCCTAGTGTAAATGAAAACTTTATATCCAAGATATCAATAATTTTATTCAAGGAACCATTTTAAACATAAGGAATCCATGAAAATATAAAATAAAATCAAATGGATTGGAAACTCCAACCATAAGATATGAAACCATGTTACTTTCAATAGAAACCAATTTTTTTATGTCTCTTATGAATAATAATTACCCTTAAAAATAAAACCGTAAATTAGAAAGAAAAAAAACATAAAAATATTATAACCATGGTGATTAGGTCTATAAGATATATGAATTTTTTTTAAAAATAAGATGAAGACAGAGGATAATCCCTATTCATTCAATTTGGGTTAAATGAGGCCTAGAAATCAGCCCAAATTAACTAATGAGGTTCTCAGAAGGAGAAATAAAACCCTTAAAATGATATTTTCTAGAGGATTATGAATGGAAGAGAAGTCACTAAAAAATGAAATCAAGATAAAAAATATCCAATACTGATTATGATGAATGGTTTACTCACATTGTTTATCAAACCGTGTAGTGATCGTGTGATATCCACTCTTAAGAACTGCCCGAGTGACATTTCATCCACTATAAATTATCCATAACCTTGTTAAAAACAACTTTGTATTATAAAATCATCAAAAAATTTCAAATTTTCTCGTTTTGACACCTCAAACTCATAGGATAAATAAACCACATAAACATATTAAAGATACTCTCATTTAAGTGTGTCATAGTTCTCCCCAAAATTTAAATATTTACATAAAAAACACATTAAAACCCAAGGTTATTGGTAAATAATAATATTAATCCATTTAAATTATATATCCAACAATAGGGAACACTTATTTAATCTAAAATCAAGATCATGAGATGTGAAAAACCCACCCTTAGTGAAAAAACTATTTTTTATGATTTACCAAAAACCAAAGATTTATGATTCTTGATAGAATATTACACCCAAAAAAGGAATTCATATGAACACACCTATCATATATATTTAAATATTAAAAATAAAATACATTCACATTCAAAAAATCATAATTACATCACATATCCCACGCCAGACCATAGAATAAACCTAACCAAAAAATTAATAATATGAGAGTACAGGAGAGAAATATTCAATTAAAATTCCTAAACAAATGTAGCCTTAAATAATACTCTTGAAGAATGGTGAAAATCTATAAAGACGGTTCAAAGGTCACCGCAATTTTTAGAATTAATATATAATGGTGTAACACTTGACAAACATGTGAAAAAGAATTATCATCACTAAGCAATACTAGTTGACTAACCATGAACAACTATAAATTGAAAATATCAAAAATGCACAAGAGATTAAAAAACCCAATAAATTGAAAAATATAAATAATATAAAACACTCAAAAATATATATTAATTATTATAAACATGGAAACTCCTCAATATAGAATGAAATGATACTAACTTCACATCATGAGACTCGACATAGGGTAACATTGGTCCAACATCATTGAACACCCTCTCTTAGTGATCCCTAAAGAAAATATATACTAGATAGTTATATTGGTATAAAAAAAACCAAATGTGTATTCATGTTACCAGATATCATTCCCAAGTAATTCTGACGTTATCCAATTAAATAGACCTCAATCAATTGCCTACATAATGTATAATGAAAACAATCCTCAACACCAATAAGGAATGAACATCACAAAATCCAAGATCATTTTACAAAATATATGTTATAAATTAAAATTAAAAATATTAGGTGTAAAAAATATATGTAAACATTCTATAAAAATATAGGTTACGTAAGTGAACAATCCCAAAAACAAAAAAAATCTTTAGACACTCCTATGGAATCCATACCAAAACACACTTCTTGGATCAATGTTGGGTTTGAGAATTCATATTTAAAGGTCCATTTAACTTATAAAACCTTTAAATATGATCGATATATACACAAAAATGGTAGGTAATAAGATATTTTAGAGAGGATGGTCTAACATTCTTGAACATGTCACAGTGGTAGAACAATACTATGTTCCATGTTTCACAAGATGAATCACCTTTACAAAAACTAGACATGTCTAAACCATTAATTGTTAAAAAAAATTTTACATAAAAATCCTCATAAAAATGACCTTATATATCACTTAAATAAAGGTAGTCAACCCAAATTGAAACACTAATGAGTTGATATTTAGATTAATTCATATAGTAATTAAAAGAAACCTTCTTCGAATAACCAATATCTAACTCCAGAGAAAAAGGGGAATGTCCAATGAACTTAACATAGTCCTTCATTGACAGGTCACCCTATTGAACATTCAATTATTATATCACCTATAAATTTCATAGTTTTTGTGGATAAAATTAATATAAATATGTTTTTGAAATATTACCTAGAAAATTCTATAAAATGTTGAGTGTGGATAGTGTACTTTCGCCAATCAAAGACATACCCTTTGAAGAAAGGAGTGGTAAACCTTACCCTAGAGGTCCCTAGAGATCATAGTTACAAGAAAATATTTTAAAAACAAGCAATACACATCATAACATCCTAATATCCTTGATCTCCACTAAAATTTGGTATATATAGATCTAAAAAGTACCATTCATTATCCAAACGTATATAAGAACATGGAATTTCCACGCTATTGAGAGTCTATGATGAATTAGAGATAGGGAAGTCAACATCTGTACCACTAAATCGACTACCCAATAGATTCCCATATTGATGTATTGATTCCTTTCTAGGGGACACATTTTCAAACATCACTATAACAATACATTTTATCAAACCATCCCAATCCCAAAAAGGGATTTAAAATCTTTATGCATGCTAATTGAGATCACAAATCACCCATTATAAACCCATTTTTAAAGTACATATCACATGATTCTTTCCATTTTGTGACACTAAAAGGGATACATGAATCCCCTCAAGGTTCCATTTGATAAGAATAAAAACATTTATAACTTATAAAAATAAATATACTCGCTTATTAAATACTATTTTCCCCATAAAACTACACACACTAATGTAAATATGTATCATCCCATACTATATTACCATCACACTAGTTGCTGGATAGGTGGGTCACATGGACTCAAGCACATTTCCCCTTAGACTAGAGGCATACAACTAGAAATTAAGGGTATCAGGGGTGATAGTGGGGAGACTATACCCTCATATCAGAGTTGCACAATGGTACAATCAGAATAAATATCATCCAACATCTGATGTAGTGTGTAGTATTGAATAATTAGAAAAGGATAAATATTATAACTACTGAATGGATGCTGGACAACCCTAGTTTATAAAAATAATTCATGATTGTTTATGAAACACAGGCTAGGCAGTAAACATAAAAAATGATTCCCAATAAAATAAAAAAATAATTAAATGATATCAATGTCCCATGGTTGATTTCCATGAGTATTCTGAGCTCTAGTTTAGTCCTTTGATATTAACTCCCATGTACAAGAAATACAAAAATAAACTATGATATTGAAAAAATAAGGTCTACTAGGGCACCAAGGGTACCTGAACAGGGTGTGAGATAAAATATATGTAGGCCGGAACTCATGGTGTGAAGTCCAATCTAGATTAATATAAATTATGCAGTGTGCATGTATAGAGAAATAAAAACAGATTTTAAAGTATAAACAAACACCCATCCAAGTTCCTAAGCGACACCTGATGGTAATTTCTACTTCATCACATCACTGGTATTCTTGATCATGTAATATATATATATAGTACCATTACATATATAAATATGTATAATTATAGATAGATAAGTTGGGGCAGATTGAGACTTACCACCTCCATCTAATTATAGGGGAGCTATCACACTCTACCCCTAAACCAAGTCCAAGAGCCCTCATAGTCACTTGTCTTACATGTATATGTATGGTTTGGTGAAATGGGACATACCAGCACCATCCAATTCCAATGGATCTCTTTTGGCCTACCCCTAACCCAATACCATAATCCCCCACCATCTCGTCGTATTCTCGCATTTTATATATGTTGGTGTGGATCAGGACATACCACTGGCATCCAATTATAGTGAACCTCCCATGGTCTACCCCTAACCCAATACCGCGATCCCTTACTATCTCTTGGAAAACTATAATATGATATATATTGGGGTGGATCTGGAAATACCACCTCCATCCAATTCTAGGTGAGATCTCATGGTCTACCCCTAACCCAATACCAGGAGCCCTCACCTTCTCTTAGAATTCACATGCCTACATGGCGTAATCATTCATAAAGCATAATGCATGAATAATTAACCTCTAAGGCATATCATAAGACCATTTTTATTTATATCAAAAAGCATGAGGTATAATCCTCTCATGCCCTTATTAATCCACATCCATATTTGAGGAATATCACAATCATACTGAAGGCACACATCTTAAGTGTTTTAATTATAATATTAACACATGCTTGATAACATTTAATTCAACAAATGAGGAAAGGGACTCTAAAGCATGTCATTTTCCATGTTAAATTCCATTTCAAGGAATCCATTTCACTTAAAAAACATAACATAAAGAAAGTAATTCAATATTACTAAACCAATTATTCAAGGATTTCCATTTGGTGTGAGGCATCCTACTCAAGGTCAACTCCCTTAATCTACCTAAACATGGATGATTGGGTTAAGGTAAAAGTTCCCAAGGTTTCATGTTTGTTCCCCTTAAGGGATGATACCACCTTGCATAAGTCATTCAAACCATTCCATTTACCTTAACCATTTAATTTAACTCATTGAGACATATGAACTAAATTTCAAGGGAGGATGTGTAACAGAGAGGTTTCATCAAAACAAGTCATGTTCCCACATGGGAAAATACAAAAAAGGGGAATATTCACCTAAACAAGCCATTTAAAAATGATGACCATGGAATTAGAATAATAAAATAAAAATAAATAAGCGAAGGAAGCATAAAAGCCTAATCATTACTTTATAGATTTATGATATCACACATATGATGAAGGAGATTTATTTTTTAAATTATGACTTTTCATGTCAAAAAATAAATTTTACAATTGATTAATTTCATTAACTTTATCAAATAATGAATTTTAGAATAAACTACCTTCCTAAAAAATGCATAAATTAGAGTGCAAGGAATGTGAAATTAATTAATTAATGACTTCTTAAATTAAAAGTTCAAGGAAATGGATCCTACCTCATAGAGGAACCAATCTGAACACTTCAACTCTTGATACTTTCTAACTAGAAGTTTCTGCTACCCCCATCAAGAATACACAACTTCACATAAATATAAGGAAACATAGCCCCTATCCACACATCAAAATGGTCTTTAACATGTGCAAGTGGAACCTTACATATATGATTATATTCATATATTCACCTCTACTAACCTATATACGATTTTCCATATATACGCGCACACACACACACACAAAAACAGACACACACACATTGGAACACCTTTCCCCATACATATATATTCACTACCATGGATGAATATAAACATAAATGGGGAACCTATATTTATATATACTTACCTATGCATACGCAGGCATGTTTCCTTAGACCCGGTGTCTCAAAAACAAACAGAAGGGTCTAATGACCTTTAAAATAATTACTAGAAAACATTAAAACAACTAAAGGATGCAATATAGTTACCGAAAAAGGGCGGGTATAAATATTAATCTCAGATAGCGACGGCGAACCGAAACAACCCAAATTGCATCTCCTTCAGTGGTGGTTGTCAGAATACACTTAAAAATAACCCGAGAGAACTTATTCACAACCTAACATTGGAATAAACAAAGAAAATATGATTAAACCCAACCTAGGGTCTCATATGAGTAACCCCGAGCAATGGGGAGACCTAAAATGGCTAAATAGAAGGAGGGGAATAGAGGGGGATGTAATTCCTTAAAGATCCAGAGAATAATCACGAGGAAACATATGGGAATTAGTGGTCAAAGTGGGTTCCAGGAAGGGGTTCGAGCATGCGACCAATTGGGAGGCCCTCCGTTGTTACTCCACGATTCTGAGGGGGAGAAGGGAGAGGATTAGTTTATAGGATTCAATTCAATTTTTTTTTTCGATTTTTATTTAATTTAATTTTTAAAATATAAACCCATACATGGTTTAAATAACATAGTTTATAAAACTATGTACTAACTGTGTTCCCCTTAACTAGGATCCAAGGCACCCCACGTGGACAGACTATATAGTTTGGAAACTGTGCAACAACCGTAAGATAAATAGTTGAAGGTACTACCTAAGTGGAACTACCTGTGTAGATTAAAAACATTGTTTTTGTAAATTGTGTGTACCCTATGTGCACCACAATTGTCCCCTTTGAAAAAGGTCGTATAGTTCCCTATAGTAGGATTCCTAGTTTCAAAAAAAAACATGCACCAACTACAACCTTTCCAAACCATGAGATTATGAGCCTACTACTTTAGAAACTCTTTAAGCCACCTGGTAAACTTCTTGGGCCTTTAACAAAGTCTAAAAACATCATATATAAGTGTCACAACTGTTGGAATCTCATTTTAAATCTCTTTTTTTTAATATGGCCAATTCAGTAAATAAAAATATAAAAACCATTCACATTTTCATTCGATTCAAAATGAGGATTGTTATAACCTTCCCTCCTTTAAAATTATCATCCTCGAGAATCCATTAGAAAAAACGAACACATCACCAGACCTACAGGTGTTGTAAAGCTTCATTCAAACGGTCACATTGCATTCCCAAACTCACAACTCACCCTTAAAAATACCTTTATGAAAATGGTAGTTAATCCATTTAAAAATCAATCAAACACTCATTTTCCAACAAAAACACAGAGGCATCTCTTACATTAGCTCATTTAACCTGAGACATGATCACATCATCATATCATAAAACAATTGGCCAAAGTTACTTCCCATCATAGGTTTGAAAATTCGAGAGATCCAATTCCAAGTCATGACATCATCACAGATTTTTATTACCTCCCAAAGAATTCTTCTAGAATTTTAACGATGCTGCCATACAGATTTATAACTAAAAAAATGGTCGATCCCTCATAGACCTCATTTATACCAAGTCAAGTCAACCATTCAAGAAAGACATTAGATGTAACTAACCGTTCTCATCTCCACCTGAATATGTTCTCATGGATGGACCTTCACAGACCGTTAAATAAAACAAGAAGAACCTTAAGTTGATCCATCTCCGACTAACCATTTACAAGTATGTATGGCGCATATGGATGGCATATTCCTAGAAGAGCTACAATGAATTCCTCATAATGGATCTCACATTCAATATGAACATGTGCACTAAAATACACAACTGAATTATAGTGACATTCCTGACCAAACGAGGAAGGAAACCACACATATATCGTGAAACACCAAAAAAGAACCACCCAACAAGCTCAAAAGCATTTAAAAATTCATTTCAACATATGTCTGACACTCTCTTAGTGTATCTTAGATTATGAAAATATATGGTCATGATTTTTTCTTATAAAGAATACACTAAGATAATTTTTAATTATTTTTAGTCAAATACACCCAACTACTGGCAGGAAGAAAGGTTAGACCACCACTAGTCGACATGCATAGAAAGAAACTCAACTTCACCTACTGATGCATCACCATTAACTAAACACATGAATTCACCACTTGATGAAATTTTGTGATCGTTCAACCTTTACCACTAAATCCCACCTAAATCCAATGGTGTTTATCAGGGCTTTCATACACAACCAATTATATGAACATCATGCTACCAAGAAACAACTGAAATGTATTTAAAACTCGTAAACCTCATGGGAATATGAAAAAATGACTATTCCAAGTGGTCCCATTTGGTTATATCCCCCATACATGGAAGGAAAAATTTACCAAAACTATCATGGAACTCTTCCGATCTATGATAACATCATGAAAACATTAGACAAGGGAACCAAAACCGAATTGACCGGCATGTAAAAACACCTGAGTCTCGAGATAGTTCTCTCTAGCATTGGGAAGAACATAATTCCTTAACCCATAGGTAAATCTAATAAGGAGATGACCAAGGACGATACTTAAGAGTAAAATAGATTTATTTCATAGATTTATTTCCTCATACAACCATTTTCATAGAAAATACCTTGACCAGTCATCAATCAATAAGAAGAAGAAAGGGTTAAACGTCAAAAAAAGAATCTAACCATGCCTAAGGCATGTCCAATCTTCTATGAATGAGTATTAATCGATGCTCAATTACATAAAAAGGTCAAGAAAAGCATGGAAGTCCATATAAAAAGGGTAATATTGGAAAATTAAAGTCTTACTTGGAAAATATAATTCCAAACGACACAAAACATCAGAAAAATCATGGTACAAGCCATGAATTCAAACACTAAGTGTTCTAACTACCACATATATCCCCTTATGAAGAACAAGTGTCAAACCAAGAAATTAATCACACTAAAAAAAGTTACAATCTCAATATCCTAACATTTATGACATCTCTAAATAGGGGAAATCCTATGGAAAAAACCTATGTTTTTGTTATAAGGAAACTAAAGGAGGAATTAAACTACCCTTACTTGTGGGTCTAAACTGAGGAAACCACTAGTGGGTCCATTCACAGAACTATATATTTAAACATATTTTAATATTTAATCATCAAAATATTATACTAACACATTATTAAAAGGTTACAATGTCTCAAAAAACATCATTTTTAAACCATTAAAAATTTATTAGACATCTCAAATTTCATAGGAGTTTTATCAAAAAAATAATTTTCAACAAAAAGGAGACCTACAGGGGTCCCATTTCAACTATCTCATGTTCTATAAAAAGAAATACAATTTTAGTTAATTTTTATAAACTTAAAGAACTCATACTTGGTCATCTCATAAAAAAATTCCCAACTTACCGACTTGTGTCCACTATCATTTTAAAGGATATACAATTCACTTTATATTAAAACTAAATAGATTTTACATTGATAAAATTTTGAAACATAGCATTCAGTTACATTAAATATGGGTTTCCATCTCCCAATTAATGAAGTGACCAAACAATTCAGGGATTAAAAATTGACTCCCAATAATTGATATAATTTTATAATAGATGATAACATGCTCACATTCAATGGTACAATCATATGGGTGGACACCTACCAACCTGTAATGTGCCCATAAACTCTATAGTTTGGAATTTGGTTCCCTTTAGTCAAAAAAAATACAATTTAATATTATAATATAGCAGTATTTTACAAGGGTTCGAATAAAAAAGTACCTTCTCCCAGTTATAAGTCACCCATACACCTTAGAACAAAAAAATGGCTCCTATTGTATTCACACCCAAAATGTTTTTCCCATTCTATCAATTACATATTTAAAACAAAGGAAATAATGTCAACATAAGAAGGTAACATAGACCGACTTATTATAACATAGAAACATGCTAACATGATATAATGATAGATATATCACTGAAACATGGTATCTAAGCAGGCATGATAATAAATTCATGTCATGGAATACATTCAAGGAACACTACTATAATCACTAGGAAAACTAAAATGCAACTACATGGAATGGCACTGTGCATGACTTTTGAGTTTCAATATGCCTAGTATGATGCATAAAATGAAACTTCCATTCCATATCAACTCAAATGTAAAATTCCATAAATTTCATAAATCATAAGCAGAAGAAATTACTCCAATAACTCTAGGTTAAATCACATCAAATGTAAAAATTAACAATATAAACAAAAACCCATCACTGGACACTTGGTCATTTCTAATTCTTGGGGTGATCAATCCTAATAATGTCTCTTAACCAAGAGAAGACACATTCCTAGTCTCTTATCTATTAGACAAAAATAGTTAGACAGAGGAAAAGGAACAACATTTGATACCAAATTTTAACATCCTGAACCGGATTACCATCAATCCGGTAGCCGGATTGGGGGGTCATAAGGCATCAAGTGTGTCTCTTGATACGAAAAATAATACTCACTAATAGATAGGGTCTCTAGAGGTGATAGTGGGGAGACTATAACCTCATACAAGAGTTTCATAGACGTGAAATTAAAATAAATATTTGAATACAACAGAAGAAGTGTAAAGAAATGAATAAGCAGTGGAAGATAAATATTATTACTACTGAATAGAAGGTGGACAACCCTAGTATATACAAATCCTGAATGATTGATGATGATACATATGATTTATAGTAAACAAAAAACATCTTTTCCAATACAATTAAAAAATAAATAAATGACAACAAATCCACTTGGGAGATCTCCATGTGTATCCAGATCTATAGATTAGTCCTTTCCTCCTAACTCCTAGGTACAAGAAGTACAAAAATATACCTAGATCCATTATATAAAATGTATAATTGGGTACCAAGGGTACTCGGGTAGGGTTTGAGATAAAATAACTGTAGGTTGGCACCCACAGTTTCAAGACCAATCCAGTTTAATATAAATTATGCAGTGTGTAGGTATAATGAAATAATAACATAACTCAAATAATTAAGAAAAAACCCATCCAGGTTCTTAAGGGACACCTGAAGATGATACCTTATTCATCCCATGGATGGTATGTCTGATCATGTCAAATATATATATAGTATCAGTCGATATATATATATATATATATTTATATATAGAAAAGTTGAGGTGGATCGGGATGTACACCTGCCATCCAATTCTAGGGGATCTCTCATGGTCTACCCCTAACCAAGTCTAAGAGAAACCATAGTCTATTGACCTGCATGTATATATATATATATTAGGGTGGATCAGGACATACCACTGTCATCCAAATCAAAGGGGGATCTCACGGTGTACCCCTAACCAAATACTAATATCCCTCACATTTTATTTTCATTTTTTCATTTGATATATGTTGGGGTGGATCGAGAAATACCACTGTGATCCAATTATAGGGGAGCTCTCATGGTTTACCCATAACCTAATACCATGATCCCTCATCATCTCTTGGTATTCTCATAGTTTATATATGTTAGGGTGGATTGGGACATACCACAATGATCCAATTCTAGGGGATCTCTCTCAATCTACCCCTAACCCAATACCAAGAGCCCTCACCATCTCTTGGAATTCACGTGCCTACATGGGTCAATAATTCATAATTCATAATGTACAAGGAATTAACCTCCCATTCATATAATTATCCCAATTCCATTTCTATCAAAAAGCATGATTCATAAAATTACCATTCCCTTATTAATCCACATCCATATTAGAGGCATATCACAATAATATTCAAGGAACACATCATAATAATTTCAATAAAAACATTGACATAGGCACGATCACATTCAATTAATTATACGAGCCAAGGGCCTGTCATGAATTTTATTAGCCATGTTCAATTACATTTCAATGATTCCATTTTACTTATACTATTTACCACAAGGAAAACAATTTAATAGGACAAAACCTTCTACTCAAGGCATTCCATTTAGTGTGAGGAATCCCATTCAAGGTCATCCCCATTAATTTACCTAGACATGGAAAATTAAGTTAAGGTACAAGTTCCAAAGGGTTCATGTTCTTTATTCTTGAGGAATTAAACCTCCTTGCATAAGTAATTCTAACCATTACCTTTACCTTTACCATTTAACTTAACTCATTGAGATATAGTAAAAACATTATAAGGGATCCAGTATTAATTATTGGTTTCCTGGCAACAAGGCATGTGCCCACTTAGGAAAATGTAACATAAGGGGACCAAGAACCTAAAAATGTTGTTTAACAATTATTAAAATGGTACAAGAACAAGAAAAAATGAAGCAATAACCCAAGAAAGCATAAAATCATATTCATTACTTTTTAGCTTGAAAAAAGTTCACCTATGATAGAGGGGTTTTATTATTAAATCGTGAAATTTCTTGTCAAACAATCAATTATCACATTTAATAATTATTTAACTTTATCAAATAAAGAATTTTAGAATAAACTACCGTGCCCAGAAAAAAAAATTAAATAATATTTAATGGAACATAAAATTAATTACAGAATGATTTATTAAATTAAAAGTGAAAGGAAAAGGATTCTACCTCAAAGAGGAATCAAGCCAAACACTTCCTCCCTTCATGCTTTCTAACTAGAATCTATTGCTACCCCCATCAAGTATATTCACCTTCACATAAATATAAGGACACATATCCCCTATACACACATCTGAATGGCCATGAACATGTGAAAGGGGATCCTTACATATTTCCTTATATGAATATACTCCCTTCCACTCACTTACGTTATAGTTTTAATATATATAAATAGGCATGCCTAGCCCATAAATATATATTCACTAGCATGGATAAATATAAACATAACTGGGGAATGTATATAAGTATATATAGTTACCTATGCATATTCAGGCATGTCACCATAGACTTGGGGACTCAAAACTAGATTATAGGGTATAACACACTATAAAATAATTTCTAAGAACCTTTAAAACAACCAAAGGATGCAATATAGTTAGGTAAAAACCAAATAGTGGGTATAAATCATTACCTCAGATGGTAGTCGTAAACCAAAACAATCTAAACTGCTTCTCCTTCGATGCCGATTGTTAGAATATAGACGAACATGAACCGAGAGACCTTCCACAAAACCTAACATCGTAAGAAACAAAGAAAATCGGATTAAACCTAGCCTCGGGTTTCGATTGGGCTACATCGGGTGATGGTGAGACCTTAAATTTCCGAATTGAAGGAGGAGAATGGAAGAGATTGGATTATCCTGAAGATCTATAGAAGAATCACGATGAAACAGACATAAATTGGCGGTTGAGGAGGGAGTCAGGAGGGGGTTAGAGCACATAGCCATAAGGGATCCCCTCCAGGGGTGCATCAAAACCATGAGGGGAATAAGGGAGAGGGTTATTTTTTATGTTTTAATTTAATTTAATTTTTATTTCATTTATTTTTTAAAATAGAGCCCCACACATGGTCTAGTTCACACCATTTATAAAACTGCTCTCCAATAGTGCAGTGAATAATATCGAGGTACTACCTATGTGGCACTAGCTGTGTAGGCTAGGGGAATAGTTTTGTAAAATGTGTGCTGCCTATATGCACCACCACTATCCCCTTGGAATAAGGCCACACCATTTCCTATAGTTGGATTCACAATTTCAGATAATCTTTAGGCCCTTTGCAACCATTCAAAACCATGCTCTTATAGGTTCAACACTCTCAAAACTCCTTGAGACACTCAGAAAACTTCTCAGGACTTTACCCAAGTCCAAAAACTTCAATTTTAAGTGTTGCAACCATTATAATCTCCTTCAAAATACCTATTTGTAATTCATATTTTCCAACAAACAAAATGTTTACAAACCTTACCATTTTTGTTTGGCTTAAACCATGGATCATAAATAAAATCAAATTTCTATAAAGCCATTAATTTTTTGGAAATTAAAATAGATTAATAACTAATTCATTAATTCCACCATATTTAGATATCATGAAATTACTTTAATTATAATATTCACAACCTAAAATTATTTCATTCACATATTTAAATAAATCTAATGTTATAAAACCCATCACAAAAAAACACAAGCACCCAAAATAAGGTTCTCAAAAGAAAGATAAATATTAAATATTATATAATTGGTTTTAAAACCCAAAAATACTTACTTTATTACATTAAAAGCCTCATCAATGAAAATAAGAGATAAACAAACAAAATGATAAAAACAACATAAATTAAATACATTGTCTATTTTATACTGGTTTTCTGTATGAATTTTTAGATAATTTGATAATAATGCAATTGACACTAGTAGTTTTACAAAGATGTATGACATATTCTTATGGATTGTTCACCTTTCCCATGTTTCTTGGGATTAACTACAGTATAACGCCAAAACTGGTAATTTCCTCATATGTATTATCAGGTCATCCTATAACTCAGATTATCCACAAAAAAATTATATAATATCTCAAGAATTAACCAATGAATATCCAATATTTAAAATAAAACAATAATATAACCATAGAAACTTGAGTTTTAGTGCATGTAAGATCTAGAGAAGCACTTCTCTACACCCCCCCACTCAAGATCTGATGGTATTATATCCTATCTAAAATAAACCAAAAAACACCAAGATGTCACTAATACCATTTAATAAAAAACTGAATGGGCAATCCAAATAGATTATATCCTAAACATTCTTGCCTCATAGTCTATGGAATAATCATGATATCCCTAGTTTTAAAATAAGTGAAAGGTTATTATATGTGAGCACATGATAATGTTTTCACCCTCAAGAGAACTAGGATCAATAATGTGATCCATTCTGGAACCCAAAATATTTTCATCATAAATTAGATGATCATGATATAATAAAAAGTAGTTATAAAATAATAACATCGAGGCACATATTAAAAATAACCAACAAAACCAAAATACTTTTGAAAGTATTTTAATACATGATGGAAATTATTTTTACATAAATCTTTTATAAAACAAAACCATGAAATGAATAAAAGGAAATGAAGAAGGATGATACCCTACACAACCTCACTTCTTGAACAAACCAAGAAAAAACCCACTATCTCAATGTAACACTCAAGTCACAACCATTAACTCAACAATAACCATTTCTAATCAGTGGGTGGTAGAAAACTAAAATTATATCCCAAACCATTGTAACCTATATAAAACATGAATACTACATACTCCCAACATGAGTATTTAGGGTGGGATCCATAATACAATATGATACCAATATGTGTCCATTACATTCCATTTATAAAGAAAATGATTCAACTATAGTGAATTTATTTGAAAAATAAGTATTCATTTCCTTTACACAAAACATATATGTACTAAAATACCTAATATTTTCTTCTCATAAAATATACTATTTATGAAACAAGCATATATGAGGCTTCATGAAGTCAATGTAGATAAAACAAGAAAAATTTATGTTGAAAATAACATTCAATTCAAGAAACCATGTTAAAACATATCTATTCTTTTAAAACATCATTTTTAATAAAAACCAATACCCTAGATTAATTGTTTTAAAACATTATTCACAATGACATTCATTTAAAATAACCACCACTGTTCACTTTAAAATATAAACAAACAAACACACAAACAATCTTGAAATATAGTTACTGAGAAAAGGGAAATTATAATAAAAAAAATATATATAAAAAGTGTCATAAAAAATGAAAATAATAAAATATATAAATCCTTATAACAATAATGATCATTCATAATTTACCAACACATTATGTACTAAAAAAAAGACAAGAAACTCACATTCTAATACACAATAATGAGGCATAACATAAGATAAAAATACTGTGGGAATCCCATTAGGACTAAAGGGATAAGTACTAGATTCACAAAGGTGGAACCAACTCCTTGATGGTTAACAATCTAACATATCATCACACGAATAAATATCAATTGGTATCACAGAATAAACCTCATATACAAGTGATACAATTAAATTAGGGTCTAATTTAAAGTTCTTAACTATCATATTTAATTTCTAACATCCTGTAAAACCCAACTTAATAACCTACAGTTCCTCAAATCATAAATAACAAAGCTGAATCACTATAAATTAAATTTCAATAACATGAATATCACATAGTCGATAGGTAATAAAACACACCAATCATATAATTATTCAATCAAAATGAACCCATTTAATAAGGATCCCCAAACCCAAAAACATAATCATGAATCACATTTCATTCAATTAGTACTTGAAAAAATCATAAACAATTTGTAGCAATGGGGCAGTTATAGGGAATATATATTAGCTAATAAAACTCACATTTCAAATTAGATTCCAAAAAAACTTATATTTAATATGGATATTCTCTAATTAAAAAATACATATTAAAATACTTTTTAAACAAAATAAAAAAAATCAAAAATAAACCATAAATAGATATAAGGAACAATACCCATGACCTAATTGGAGAAGTAAAACACTATATTTAGAAACTTATCTCATAATGCTTACTATATCATAATATAAAGATCCTTTATTATTATTTTTTAGTTTAATTTCCATATTATAGATTTTATATTTGAAAAGTATTTCAATTGTGAAATTTTTATGAAAAAATTTATCTAAGGGTTAATTTTTGATATTTTTATTAAATAATTTTATTAGGGGAATGTTGGAAAAATAAAAGTTTTACTAAAACCAAAGAGTCTATGAATATACCATGAAGTAAAAATAAATTAAATACATATAAAAAACATCACATGATAAAATATTTATTTATGGTGTAAATATATACCTTTTAAAAACTATGATGAATTTTTAAACATTCATTTAATATTTTATAAATATATGTTATATTCTTCAATAAAAAAACTATTTTATAATTTTATATTCACTAAATATAATCTTAGTTAATTTTTTTCTAATAAAATTAATTAAATGTAATTTTTATAATAAAAAAATTGTATTATAAATTTATAAATAATTTATAACTTTATACTACAGATAAAATTTAATGTCTTTTATACAACTTCTTCTAAAAACTACTTTTTATATGGCACATGCGTTAATGATAAAATTAATTTTTCTTTAATATATAAATATAATTTTATAAAATAGTTTTCATATTTAAAATATATAGGCCAAATTATTTAATAAGGACTATTTTATATTTGGTAACTAATTGGACACAAATTTTGAAAAAATTAATTACCACGATAAAAACCAAAATTGTAACAGTGAAAAACTAAGAGTAATAGTTTTTAAGAATGTTTAATACAAGAGAAAAAATAAATTTTAGAGGATTTATAGACCTTATATAAAATCATATTTAATTATTTCCCACTTAGGATCAATTGATCCTTGAATAATGGCTTTCCATCATTGAAAATGTAATTGGTATTGAAAACAATGCCATTTTATTCACATATAAACGGGGATCACTTCCACCAATTCATGATACCCTGATTTCATTGAATTACCTCCCAATAAAAATACATTTATATTCTAACATAATAACCTAAAACATTAATATGTATTTATTCTCAATTTAGCAGTGTAATTCCATTATTTCTTATGATATTTCCAAGAAAAATATCATGTTCTCAAAATATGTATTTATTACATTTTTTCTTAATCTTAATCATCCATTTTAAATATTTTAATATCCAAAGAAATATAATTTTAAATGTTTTATTAATACACTCTAATTTTATTATATTACTTTAGAAACCACTATTCATTCCTTTCAATCTACTAAGAAAAATAAAACAACATCGATCATGTATATTTTTAAACTACCAACTCAACGAATTGATGCAATTCATTTTTCATCATTATATCTAATGGTAAGTTAACATTATTGATTATTGAGTTAATATTTTATCCATGTCACAATTATGATTATAAAATGATAATATAAAATACAACTTCATTACATCCCATTCATTGAGAAATGGAAATGTTAATCATATTGATGTGTTGACTACTGCCTCCACTGATGAAAGATATATATTTTAATCCCCAAACATCATCAATGGTTATAAAAATAAATTTAATGAAGAAATATGATATTTATTACATTTTTATTATTCGTTAAAAGTTACATTGACATTATAGAAAAATAATTCCTTACTTATTAAACAATTATAACATGATCTCATTTGGGTCGGTTTTATCATTAATGTGAATGTTGTAACAATGATTATATAATAAATGAATAATGTAATTTATATAATTTAACAATCATGTAGTAATTATTTATTTAATGTATATTTAATGATATTGAAATATTTTATTAATATTTAAAATATTTATTGATATATTCCCTTTTTATTGTCAAACATGTAGAAACTAGTTGATCAGAATTCCCATTTTCAAAACACCATATTCAATAATTTCACCGATTGAAATTGGGACATGAGGAATAATTTAAAAAATATTATTCTATATTAAAAAATCTTGGAATTAATTTCTTTTAATTTATAGACCATAATTAAAACATTTACAATGAAGTTACTACCAAAAAAGTGAAACCAATGACATCTTACAATAGAAATAAACTTCATCTAAATAATGTATTAATTTAAAATAAATATTAATAATGTTTGAGGATACGTATAAGGTTATTAAATAATGGATTAAGATATTATTTTGGATTATTCATGATATTCTAGATCATTTTAGGTCGTCATGAATTAATGTACATGTTTTGACATCTCAACTTTGATAAATTATGATATTATTTATATTCGCTACATATTTTCATTATGTTGTATATACATTTCTATAGATGAATTTATGTCATTGCACACAAAAATTTCATGTGATATATGAGTCCATATGATAACAAACTCATGGTTATTGACATAAAAATTATCTAAAAAATTATAAAACTCAAATTTCTACATATTGGAAAAATAATCTTTATGTTTCAGAAAAGTAAAATTTTGTATAGTTTCGTTATAATTACATTAATGTTTAGATACAAGAAATTTGATATGACTAGGTAAAAAATTATCATATTTATATCCACAATAATATAGTTTTGTTGAGTTTCAACTTGATCTTAACTATTTGAAAAATGAAGGGGATAAAGGCTTCTCACATTGTAAGACCCTCTATGGGGATATTATATAGATAATTCACATTATCTAACAAAATATAATTAAGTATTTCCATATAATTTAAATGTTATAATACCAATAAAAAATAACTCAATTATTATCTTCCATTAATTTCCTAACAGTTTTAAATTACAACTCACCACTACTTTGCCTTAATTTTATTGAAAATAGTACTACCCATTGCATTTTGAATGTTCCAATGGTAGAATATTAAACTATTGTGCCACATTATTTCATTATAAATGGAAATTTTGATAATAAATAAATCTATTATTTATATTTGGATAAATACTTATTTCTCATCCATGAATGTGGATTATTTTATGTAAGGATCATTATGATATGTATTTTTCACCTATAAAAATTATTTCATTGGATAGTTTGTGATCATTTAATCCATTTTATTAACATGATAAAAAGTTTTTTACTCTATATGTTGTTATTTTAATACATATTTTTATGATGGAATGTTTATTATTAACTCTATTTTTATTCACATATTTAATTTGGTGAATTCATTGGGCTCAAATAAGAGATGGGCGGGGCTCGAGATTATATAACCCCATTGAAGAATCATTTGGTCTCATGATACAAAAGGAATGTGTATTTGGTGTATGTCCACCCAATGAAATAATGATGTCATGGCTATATAATTAATTACTAGAATGAATTATTGGATATATCCTTAATGGAATGAATTATGTCTTGGAAACATCATTCGCAGTAACAATATTATCTTAGTTAAGGCCTTGAAGGTAAAGATCAATGTGTGTTGCATTATAAATTCCATCACAATGAATTCATTTATTGATATCCATTAGATTATTTTAATTAGTATATCATCCACAAATATTTCCCATTCTCAATATATTGTTTATATGGAATGTTTATGGATTACTCACTTTACCCTAAGGTGTATTATTATTTTTATTTATTTGGTTTACATGTACCCTTACCGATAATTTGAGGTTAGCCACTATTTTCTATCCTTATTTAGGGTACAAAAAAGTAAACTATGAAAAAATATATAGGTGTACTAAAAGTAATAAATAATGATTCAAGATGTTTTTATACTAATTTTTTATACTAATTTATAATGAAATCATATATTTATCTTTCCTCTTAAGATAACTAAACTATCAAGTCCCCTATGATTCATTCCATTGTATCATATTCCAATGAAATATAGTAATATCCAATTCTTGGTAATTGGAGTTAGGGATTTTATTTTGTATCAATAAAATATTAATAGGATCCTTGGAAACTAGATTTTTAAATAACTTAGCTATTATAAGAATTATGATAAGCCCTTAGGATGATATTTGTTTATTTCATATGGTGTTTATGGATTAATATTAATAATTTTATGAGAAAATTATTCATATTCAATTTCATAAATTTTTTTATGACTAATAAAGTATTATGTTTTCTTAATATAATAACACCATGGGGGTGAAAACAAGGTGGATTATTTATTATGTAGTAAATATCAAGGAATTATGATAAAGATGAGGATATACAGGGATAATATATTCATGGAGGTAGTAATGTTTGTTATGGTTATGATTTCAGTAGGTTAAGAATAATAACTTTTCAAAATCATTTCCAACCATTATTTACTAGAGAAGATAATTAAATTCCAACATGAATATGACAGTTTTTAAAATTTAATTAATTCCATAAATGATGGGATATTAATAGAAATTTAATATTAATATGGTGTATTAATGTTTAGAAAGAGAATATGTGGTCCATCTATACCTGATCTAAATATGTAGTCACTAGAAGAATAATATATTTCAAATTTCTCTATATACCATGATAGTATAAAGGCTTAGATGTGACATTATATAATATTATAGTGGGATGAAATGAAGCTATAAATTGTAGATTATGTGTCTTGATGATTGGTATTATAGTTGGAAAAGTATAAAATAAATCATTATAAAGGGTTCATGCATCATATTCATATATCAATATGGATATGGGAAAATGTTAGGGTAGAATTTTTCACTACATTTATAAATAATTATAGAATGAATTATTTTATATTGGTTAATGTTTATCACCTTACTAAATCTACACATTATTTAGTTAAATGGGAGGATTTACCCCCACAAATGTCTATCATGATTCTATATTAATAAATTTGTGAGAGTTCAGAGTGATGCTCTGTCTAATTTATATGATCTTGAAAAATAATTGAAATCAAAAATTTAGAGGAGCCTTTAGAGGTATCTCAACACTGAGATTCTTTTAAGCACTACCTATCACCGTCAAATTAATGTGATGTCTGAATGGACTATTGAGAAATTACAGGACATTCTATTGTTATTTCCTCCAGACTCTCAAGGTTTATGATATATATATAAAACGTTGGTATAATTTTTATATAGTAATAGATTCCATTAAAGTATCAAGATGTCACAATACGAATACTTATAAAAGAAGATATTTTGTACTCAAAATGTTTGGGATGAAATTGAAGAGAGTAAGCTAATAGTATTATAAATTATTAAGGAAAAACAATTAAAGTGATAACTATTTATAATATCAATAAAATGGATAAAATAAGATATAGTATCTATATAGATGATTGTAGAATATATTTAGAATTTCACGAGGGTGACACTTTTTTTTAATTATATCTCCTAGGAAGGTAGTTAAAAGTTATAAGAATAATGGAAAACTAAATCTAATTCACATCGCCCATTTAAAAAATTGGGAATGAATTGGAAAATTCATATACAATATTTCTATGATACACATCATATCTAATGATCAAGAGCTTTTCTAGGATTAATTATTGAAGATTCGTATGGTAGAACCAAATGAAATGCACACTATTGAGGAAATATAATTTTAACCACAAAATTGTTATAATTATGATCATATATAAATTATTTATAGTAGGTAGAGAGAGAGAGTTTTTCAGAACTAGACAAATCAAGAAGTAAAATTTCATTGGAGAAATCACAAGTTATAGGAGGCAGCCTGGGAATCCGAAGAGGAAATGATGAATAATTTCCCACATTTGTTTTTGAAGAGACTTATATCAAATTTGAATTCTGAAATTATTTAATGTGTTGTGGGGGTGGGGGTGAATATAATAATAGAGATCCAACTATAGTAGGTAAACCATATTTACTAAAAATTATCAGTTAATGCACCCTATGTGACAATACAAAGATACTTTATTATTGTTTAAAAGTTAAATATATAAATTCTATAATTTATATTGGATAAAAAGTATTAATTTTTTGTATATATCATGAAAAAATAGATAAAGCATGCTTTCTGATATATTTGTAGAATAACATATTTCTAAGATAATAGTGAATAATATCCTTTTTACTAAAATAAGAGGGTTTATGAACATACCAAGAGTAAGTATAAATTTAATATTTATGAAACATTTATAATGATCATATATGTATTAAATAATTAAAAATAAATTTTAAAAACATAATTATAAATAAAAAATCCAATATTTTATATTTTATAATTATAAGTTATGTTTTCCATTAAAATAAACACTTTTTAGTCTTTTATCATAATTAAATATTAGTTTTATAAATTTATGTTTTGAAATGATTTTAAATAAACATAAATTATATAATAAACCAATTTATTTTATAGAATTTTAAAATATTGATAAATTTGTCATTTACATAAATTTTATGCGTACAAATACACTTTGTCTAAAAATATGTTTTTATGTGTCATGTCTGCTAACGATAAAATAAAATTTTAATCAAGATAGAAAGAATATTTGATAAAATAAATATCATATTAATAATAAATAGATAAAAAATTATGTAACATGTCTTAATTTATTATTTTCTATTAAATGTATAGTACTTAGGTAATTATTAATTAAGATGGAAAAAATAAAAAATGTGGTTATGGATAATATATTAGTAAAAAGGATAAAAAATGTTTAATATATATTTACAAACGAATTTTAGATGATTTAAAGACCACATCTTACCCCATACTTCATCATTTCTATAAATATATCATTTCACACATGAATAATAATTTTTTATTAATGAAAATGTAATGTGTATTTACTAAACAATTCATTTTATTCCCATATAAAATTAGAACAATTACACATCATAATGATAAACTTATTTTTTATAAATTATTCTTGAAATACTTCCATTTTATCCTTATATAATCCCCAATAATGTTCATAAGTCTCTGGTTTTAATTAGATAGCGTAAAGCCTATATTTAAAAGTAGACTTCCAAGAGAAACCTCAAGTCATCAAAGTTTGTATATCAAATTCCTTGATTTTTTTCTCCATTATGTTCCTCTTAAGAAATTTTTTTAGAAACCATTATATAATGTAATAAGTATTATAATTTACTAAAAATTAATTATATTAATGGACAAACCATTCATTACCACTTTCAATCCACTATGGAAAACAAAAATACATCGATTTTACATACGTACAAACTACCACCTCCATGAAACAATGAAATTTTCTTTTCATCACATCCTATAAGGGTTGGTAATGAGGATTTATTTGATGGTTTAATATGTTAAAAATTTCAAAATTTGGAATTTTTAATGAAAATATATCATATACAATCATTAAATCTCATTCACTAAGAAATGGAAACATTAATCATGAAAAAATGAAGAAAATTTACCCCACAAATAAAGAATATCAATTTTCATCAACATCATTAATTTATAGTTATAATAATTAATTTAGTAAATATATATGATATATATATGACATGTTAAAGCTTATATATTATTTATATTATCATTACATTTCTTACTCACTAAATTATTATAACATGATCCCATTTTAGTCAGTTTTACCACCTATGTGAGTGATGTTATAATGTTTTAATCATAATGAAAAAAGTAATATTATATTTTGATAAAATAATGTTATAATTATATATTTATTATATTTTAATTATTCTATAAAGGTTCTATTGAAATGAAATATATTTATGGATATATCACATTTCGAACATTAAACACATTGAAACTAATTTATCACAATATCTATTTTCACAAAAAATGTATCCACGTATTTCACCTAATGAAAATATTAATTAAAGAATAGTTTAAGTACATTATTATATATTTATTTATGTTATAATGATTAAATTTAAATCCATGAACAATGTTTTATATAACCTTTATTATTCATGTAAAAAAACCACTAAGAACAACAATATTTGACAAAGAAAACAACTGTATATAAAAATTGTATTTGGATACTAGAATATGGATATGTCTATGAAAAAAATTAACCTAAAGGTAATAACCCAAAATAATATTGAATGAGAATTAACTGGATCTTTACATGACACCTAATCAATGGTCCAATAAAAAAAATTTGAGAGACACTCCCAAGGGATACGCTTTTTACCATTCAAATGATCTAAAAAACCACAGTGAAGTATTTTAATACCATTTCTATAGTTTACTACGATTTCCAACTATTGAACTCATTTTATAACTTCTATAGAAATCACTACTCATAGAATGTACCATTCACAAGTTATTTAACAGTATTTCCTCAAGAACATTACACTCTATTGAATTGTTATTGTATAAATGGTTACATATTGAAATAGTGATCTATATTATTCAATTCAAAAATTAAATATTGATAATCAATATATCTAGAATTTCAATGTGGATAAATATTTATTATTCGTCCATTATTATGGACGATGTTATTTAGGTGGCATTAAGATATGTATTTTTTAACCATCCACCTTCATTCCTTGGATGGTTTATGATCATGTTATCCATTTCTAATTATATAGGGGAAATTAGTGAGGTTCCGTATATTTATATTACAATATGGATGGTTATTGAGGAATATTGATTATGAATGGTATTTTTATTCATAGCTTTAATATGGTGAATGCATTGGGATTAATGAAGTGATGAGACAGTCTTGTGATTCTATACCCCCTCAATACATAATTATATTACTTGAGACAATTTTTTTTGGTATTTATTGTTTACTTATTCATTTCAGGAATGATGTTCTATTTGTAGTCTTGATTGAAATTGTGATGTCGTAGCTATAGACAGATCGACAAGAATGATTTCTTAGTTGTGACCTTGATGACCAGAATAATGTCTTATATGATGCCTTGATGTTAAAGATCAAAATATCCAACAGTATGAATACCATCACCATGACTATATTTATCAAAATACATGATATTATTTTAATTTATATTCCATAAATTTATATTTTTTATTCTCTAGATATTTATTATTTAGAATTTTGCTTATTATTCAATCTTCTAGAATGAGTATTCCAGTTATAATAGCATCTGGTATAATTGTACCATAATTGAGCCTTTAAGCCCACCCTTCATTTTTATCCTTCCCTAGGGTACTAACAACTAAACTATAAATAAATCCATGTATTCACTAAATGGAATCAAAAAGTTTTAATAAGTTTTTATGCATTATTTTGATGTACCACTATTTTATAGAAATCATATTTTTATATATTATACTATGATAACAAAACTATGCAATCCATTATTATACTAATGTAATAATTTAATTAACAAATTTGGGTTACTGAAGCTACATAGTTACAATAACTGTTAATTTATTCCAATTAAAACACTTTACGATCACACTAATCAACAGATTCCCTTTCTAATACAAGGAAAATCACTTTAAAACAAGGACGCCACTTTTTTTACTTGGGAATATCCAAATTTATAAATAAAAATTTCAAATAAATCACTGTAAAGCAATAAATATTCATATAAAATTATATCAATGGAATTTTATCAGACCAATAAAATGAACAAGACAATCTTTTAAATCAACATTCTATTGAACTATATAATTGAACATTTTTTCTATATAATAAAAATAAAAAGCATGGAAAATATTTAATAATGAATACTAGAAGTCAAATACTTAAATACATCAATTTTAGAACACATATCAAAAGGTATAAGCATTGGGAGCCCCCTTGGATTGGGGATAAACCTAGAACTTCCTATGGGGGTGCCATTACGTCCTTTAGAGTTTGAAAAATTAGGGCGGATGGTTCCCCTTTATCTTATCTCCTTGAGATACCAAGGGACTCAGAGCATATTTCCATACCATACTCACTCCTCCTATAGGATCTTGCTATTAGGATCTCAAAAAACACTTTGAAATCATTTAATGGGTCTTTTTTATTTTCTATATGGCCTTCCGAATTCCATGAAGCAGTTGTGGTGGATCCGCATAACATGGTTGAATTTTTTGGTCTGGATTGGCCCCTGATGAGTATATTTACATGGTATGTGAATTACACTTGGGGGTTGTAGAATGAAACTAATGTTGGGGGTCTCAACCTCTCCCACTTTAGTATTCATCTTCATTCATTTGTGGATTTTCCCAGGTTTGGTCGTGTGAGTCATAGAGTTGTAAAAACCAACCATTCCTTCAGTTCTTGTAGAATGTTGATTTCTAAAGGGGTTGCGATTTTTATCACTTGGCCTTGTGGATCCTCCTTCTCAGCATGTATCTTTTTTTGCAGAATCCTAGTGTCCTGAAAGGGATCGATGATCATCTTGGATGTTTCTTACACACTGATGATTCTACCACTAGATTATTTCACCCCTGGTGTGTGTCTGGGTTTGGGTTGAAATGGATTTGTCAAGGGTTATTCCTCATCACATTTGGATATATGTGGGGGTGAGGATGGCCTCTTAAAAAAAACTTCTATAAGGAGGTTTTGGGTTATTGTCTGTTCTGTAATTATCAAGGGAATTCTAGATTTAGATGTCAAAGGCAGGGATGTTATTGTCAAAGAGGCCCCCCAGTCCATGACTATTGGGTGGATGAACCCCTATGTGAATGATTATCTTGTTCATCCTTAACCCTATGAGTAGATAATAGATCCCACCTCTATTCATACACCAGTATCAGTGTTCCCTAGCTTCCCATGCTACCCACCAAAGGCTGCTCAGCCTAAGGTTTTGTTTGATAAAGTGGATCAGAGGGTGTGTGTTGCCATGAATTCTAACTATTCTCCCAGGGATGATCATGTTTCAAGTGAGGGTATCAGTTGGGTGTGCCCGTCGATGGTGTTTGTTAATTCGGTTCCGTATGTGAAGGATCCCCATAGGTCTTCTGTGAAGAAGGGTAATGAATTAATGGTTGATGAGGATGGATTTAATCTCTACCAAGGAAGGATTTCAAAAATGTTCAAGGAATTTCCATCATTCCATGAAGAAAAGGTTGGTTCTGATATGGGGAACCTTTATTATCCTCATCAATGTAGGGAATATTATAAAATAATTGAAACTCCTAAATCTCCACCTTACTTGGGTGGTGGTTCTTTCACTCATCGATCAAGATCTGAAAATGAGGTGTGTCCCCCATTTTGCGATCGTATCCCAAATATATTTAATTCTCATCCCCTCTCTATGAGGGGACTAGACAAGAATATGGAACTAGTGGAATCGGGTAACCTCATTTTCACGAGAAGTAGAGAAAAAAATTAATTCAAGTGAATTCTTTTATGCTTCCTTGGATTGAATTTGTGACAAATTTTTGGAATCTAGTTTTATTTGGTTTTGTTTTTTAATGTGAAAGATAGTAGTAATACTACTGGGATCTTCCTTAGATGTGGTTTCAGAGAAATAAGTGTTCACCAACACATAAACATCTATATTTAGATAAATGAGAGGGTATGGTACTTTCCATCAGTTCTAGGAACATGCAACCCTGCAAATGATAGCTAGTTGAATGGCCATGCGAAGGTGGATTCTTGTCTGAATGATGTAGGTTTTGGGGAGGGTAAGTTCCATATAGTCTTGATTTTGGTGTATTTTACTTTTTAATGGTATTATTTGGTTGAAATTGTAAGGGTTCACACTTACTTTCAAAAGTGTCATTAAAAATACCAGAAAATGGATTGGAGGATCACATATCAATCATTAAGTATTCATGTACCTTTTAAATAAATGAAAATAGATTTAAAACACCTAAGTCAATAGAAAAACCATGTCACCTACAATCAAATCAATCAGATTATCCCTCTAAAGAGGTAATGAAAACCTTAAAAACCAAATCCCTTAAGCAGAACGACCCTAGATATCAATGTCATACAACCATTGAAAATGGGGTTAAACAATATCAGATAAGATGGAAGAAAAGAAGAAGATAGGGGCACCGAAGCACTAACCTTTCGATCCTGGTCAAAATACACCAATAATTAACCACAAATCTACATTGCAGAGTATTTTAATGAGGATGAATTCCCTTTGGAGGCACCTTCTTTAGAGAAGTCTGAGTGGGGGAGAAGATCCGAATAAAAATAACTTAAAATGAAAAAAATACCCAAACCCATGAAGGTCATAGTGTTTACTCAACCAGTTTACAAAGTAGTGTGTCGACCATGAGATCACTATTATTTACAAATACCCATGTCATTAGGATTCAACTAAATTGTTTACTAAACTATATTCATAAACCTACATCCCTATAGAATATGTTAAAACCCTAAAACACAACCATGTGATGTCCCAAAATCAAGGGATACATTGAATATATTATAATAAGTATGAAAATATAATATTAGTGTGTCATAGTAAAAATTACTTATAATAATAAATGGTCATAAATGATTATAACAAGAGAATTTGGTCTTTTTAAGATGAATATAACATATTAGAATCAAACGTAATGAAACATTGATCTTAAAACCTTAGTAATGGCATAAATATATTTATATAAAATAATACATAAGTTATTGGGGTGTGGAAACACGAGTAAATACTCACAATCCAAAAAAAACATTTCATACTCATAATAATTTTGTAGATAAATATGAATATAAAGTCATAACATTGTGTACATATATAACTTCTATCATATCTAGACACAAACATGTCAACATAGCTACCCAGAAGCATGTTCCTACACAAAATTATGACCACATCTATTGAAATCATGTACAAGAGAAAAAATGTTACCATAGAAACCCAATAATTTCAACATAAAAACTTGTGAATATAGAAACCAAAAACATTTTCCTTGTATGAAATTATGAAAATAGATACATGCATTATTGTCCATGCACAAACATGTGAATAAAACTATCCATAATCATGACCTCACACATATTTTTAAACAAAGTTACCAGAAATCTTTTACATGCTCAAATATGTGAACATAGATACTTTCAATCATGTACATGAACAAACATGTTATCATAGATATCTACAATAATTTTTGCACAAAAACATATAAACATAGCTACCAATAATCATCTCTATGCACAAACTTGTGAACATAAATAACAGAAATCATGTATATGAACTAACTTAAAAATATCATTTCCCAAAATCATATCCAAAAAAATATGATTGTATCATGAAATATTAAAATATACCCGATTAGTTAGAGGGATATAATGGAACCACCCATATAATAAAGGTAAACTATAAATATGCATTCCACATGATCTTGAAAACATTTCCAATCCCATAATAACTTACTTAACTCATTGGAATGAAATGGGTTTTATGAAAAAATCCATAAGATATTATGATATTGTATATAATTAATGAAATTTGATGATACCACTTTATGATATATTAATTGATGTATAAAAAAATGGAAATATTCTAACATTGATGGAAAACCATTTTATAAGAGAATTAGAAAATTATTTTAAAAAAATTGACGAAATTTAACTTACATTTGAATTTTTTTAAATGAAAATAATTTATAAATCAATTTCAATATAAATATTTTTCAGAAACAATGAAAAAATGGGGAAGGATTATTTTAATAAAAGTAGAAAATCGTGATGAAAAATGCATTAAAAAAAGTATAAAAATGATATTCTTCTCATGAAGTCTTATAGAAGATCAATGTTAATGTAATACAACCATTATTGAAATGATAAAATAAAATTACATATACATAAAATCTGAATTCAATTGAAAAATTCCACACAAAAAAAGAGATATATGTAGGGATATTAATAAAAAAATATTGTAAACAGAAATTGTGGAGAATAATTCTTAATTTAAAAGATTAGATATGTTCAAATCCAGATACATATACATTTTCAGTTAAATTTTGAATAAAAAAATTATAATATGTTATGAATTTATATTAGACGGAGGCAACATTATTACATATATCAATGAATGAAAATTTGGGATGAAAAACCCTTAAGAATTTAGTACTATATGAATCAAAATAAAAAGATATTGTTATTATGAAATGTATTTGAAAATAACATCCATAAAAGGTTATTTATGATAAAAAAATTAAATCGGGTGTCAAATATAACATTTCTCATTAAAATAGGTAAATAAAATTAAAAAAATCACTCATTGAAGGGAAATTCATAAAAAAACCCATGATTTTACACCGAACATCCTTGAAAGTACATCAACCTCTTCAATGTATTTATTCACTCTCGAAATGGGTTTCATTAGAATAAAGTATTTTAGATTTAATCACAAGGCTAGAAAAAAATTTAAATAGGTTTTAGGAGACAAAAATGGGTAGGGATTCACGTGTGAATCAAATGGTTTGAGTGACATGGTCGTGTTGTTTGGGTGGTCAATTTGTAAGTGAGTTTCAGTGGAATTTTCAAAATTTATCATTACTTCATGGTTAAGGAAGGTCATTTTTTGTAATTTAAAGTGGAACCATAAGTTAAAAAAACATAAATATTTGATATTTATACCATCATATAATTTAATTATTTTTAGAAGTCATTTACATCATCATAAACATATTACATAATTTATTGTTTTAAAGTTTTCAAACATCATGAACTATTCACCATGGGAACCTATATTTATTACAAAAATAAAATTGAATCTCTTTACTAATTGGGTTATGAAAATAAAAATTTAGAATTATATTTAATCAAATTAAATTTATAAATAAGATAATTTCAAATTTTATATTATAACATAACATTGTCAGAAAAAACCCCATTCTTATAGAAAAATAACTACACTAGGTGTTCTTAATCTAATTTCATATCAATTAATGTTAAAAAAATAATTAATGATTTTTTTTACATTAAAAATTAATATTTTTTATCAATTAAAAGTGAAAATTTTAATTCAATATTGTAAAAATATTCAACACATTAAAAAATAGTTGTTTTCAATGCACTCTATTTTCACATTAAATGATATTAATCGAATCCCCTTAAATTTAATTATTTATCTTCTACACACAAAATTTTATCAATCTATAAGAATGTTTCTTTTAATTTTATATATACCTAAAATAATTATTTAATAATAATAGTTATAATAATTCACAACACCTAAAAAATATATTTTTACAACAATATATTTTAATGACATATTATCATTTTGTTTCATTTTGGAATTATTTATTTTCTACGAATCTTTTTATTCTTAATTTTTTACTAGACATTTTACAACATCAATATATTTATTAGATACATATAAACCCAATGACCATATATCCAATGTTTATATTTCTAACAACCATATTTTTAATGACCATATATATAAAATCGGATTTCATTACTATATATAATATTTAATATATTTAGAGAATAATTCATCCAATTTATTTACATATCCCTAAATTTCTTGTTATATTTGTAATGATTTAACTTAATTGAATAGTTATGATATGGGGTATATTCATCTTATCAAATCACGAGGATACATATTTTATCTTCAATGTACTTTCTAACTTGTTTATTTATTCTTATTATGATTTCCTTGTTTATTTTTTTATTATATTATAATTTTAATTAATTTTAACCTTTGTTTAATATATTTTTTTCAAACAATGTATCATGGTTCTTTTTAATTCAGTTTTTGTTGTAAAATAAGCTATATAAAAAATATTTATTTTAATGTTTATTCATATTAAAATATTGAGATTTTATAAGGCCCCAGCCTTAAACATTACTTAATCTTGAGATATTTCAAGAATACACTTTGAGGATCTTTTCAGGTTTAGAGTTTTAGAGAATTAGATCATAAAACATGCATTATATTCCACCTTTAAACAAAGTGGTTACATAAAAGATAATACTCATTTTTCCCATCAGCGGAAACTTATTTAAAATAAAACAAGGATTATTTCTTGACACTTCCTTGACATTATCATCACATTATGTACCTTTCCCTTGACCTGTTAAAAACATTTCAAAAACTTGGGGTGATCATAAAAATCTCAGTAAGGGATATGAAAGTACAAAAAGAAAACATGAGTCTATGTTTGAAATCATACTTTACTCATAAAACATAGGCATTTTAACATACCTCATCAAATCAAGAATAAATCATAGAAATTATAAGACATAAAGGTAACGTGAGGCATTCATAACATTCTTACGTAGGGAGTAACCCTCCTGGTTACGTTTGGAATACCCATCACAGTATATTCCCTAAATCTCTTTGGAGAAACCTTAACGTTTAACTCCTTCACGTTACCCAATGCATTGGAGAGCTATATCGGGCTCACCCGCCCTCAGTTTATCACGGAACCACCCGTCTTCATAATAATGCCCAAGAACCATAACATAATCGTATCACATAAAACATGCATAAAGGAAACATAACATTTCCACTTTTCAATCACAAGATATCAATACAATACATTGATATAAAAACATTATGAAAACCATTTTAAATACCAAAATAAAATAAAAGTAAAACATGGTATTTATTTTTCTTTTAAAAAAGGTATAGCTTGTAGAGGAAGCCGAAACTCAAATAATGGTCACGACGGTGGAGAAGTCGTTGTCGCCGCATACGTACGACAAAAACATTCCCTTTTGTCATTTAGTAAAACGCTTCGTATAAAAAATATTCCTTTTGGATAAACGTAAAAGTCAAAGGGGTTTATACACCGTATAAAATAAGGTTGTGTATAAAACAAAATATGCCTCAATGAATGGAGATTGAGATGAAGTCCAATACCTCGGGTCCAACTTGACTTGATCGTTCTTTAACATCCTAAATAGTAAACGTGAGTTAATTTATAATTTCTTAAGAACCTTTTTCAAGTTCATTATTCCTTTTATATCACTTATTACCATGTCATTAACACTATGTAATTATTTAAGTTAATAACAGTCGTTTTAATGATCATTGGTACTTGAGTCAAAAATAAACTCTTTTATAATTACAAGTTGTTCATGTATCCATTATATCCAGAGTTATACTCATGATGTAGATATATATATCATATATATCCAGTATATACATGCATTTATAATATTACATAGCGTTTAGAGGTAAGAAAAGAAATGCACCGTTCATGGAGATGGTAAGCCGTACGTACGCATGAATGCTACTTTCATTTCTATTTCATATTTTATGGAATGGAATCATAATGATATAATGGTATATTATAATTAAATTATAATATCATATATAATATCATTAATTACATCCTTTATTCATCCCAAATATGGTTTTAACGAATCAAATCACTTTGAGGGGGCGGTAGTCCGCACTTCCTGAAATGAAGATATCGCGTTTACCGATAATGGAAACCATAAAGGTATGAAATGAATGAAAACTAAAGAAGATTAAGTAACACATAAACATATTATATACCATATATAAATATATTTACATCTTAATGGCCACCTTTTAAGGTGTTAAAAGAATATTGAACAATCATCGTTTCGTGAGGCAGAAATTCGCCATCCACGGAAACAGTATGTTCTTTAACCATTAGATGTAGGTGTGTGTAAGTGTATCTCGAATCCTTATAATAAAAAAAATCCTATTATATTGAAGATACTGGTTTTGTTACAAAATAAATTAATAAAAAGAGTTTTTAGGGTTGGAGAAGCAAAATAAAACATAAGAACACAAGAGAAAATAGTACATTTAAAACGGGTAACTATTTTTGATTTGAGCTCAAAGGCTTCCTTGGGAAGACTTCTTCCCAAAGTGATGCTTCAAGGAGTAAGAGAGGGATGTGGAGAGACAATATTGGCAGGGTTTGGCCAAGCCAAAAACTTTGGAAGTGTGGGTAAGGTGGTAGAGGTGGGGGCCTTTTATAAGAGGAGAGGAGGGGCACTCTTGGAAGGTTAAGAAAAGATACTTTGTTATAAAATGATTTTCGGATAAAAAAGGTCCCAAAATTAAATATTTAGAGGATAAGGTGATAATAGTTCTAAATCTACCCATCCAATAGGTTTTTAACAAGTGTATCTCTTAGAGTTTACATTATATTTTCATTTTATTTAAATCGTTAAATAATGAGGTAATCGCTGCATCATCATGGTGTCATACATAATTTAATTTATTTAATATCTAAAAATTATAAAAAAATACTATGATGTAGGAAATATTTTTATCTTTCTAATTAATATTTATAGTAAAAAATATGACTCTTATAACCCCGTTTAGTAATTGTTTTAGTAAAACAACTCATGTTTGTGTCATTTTTACCTTTACTTTTAATAAAAGGCATTAATGTCTTTATCTTACCCAAGTGGATCCATGGGGTCCCAAAAATAGAGCCATGGGTTGTCTTGGTTGGCAATGACACTTAAAATAAGGTTAGTAAATGTTTCTAGGTATTTTAATTTTATTTTAATATCATTTTTTCCTTAAATTGCATTAATTACCTCTAATCGCGATTAAAAACTTAAAAGTTACTATTCACCAAAAAAATATTTTAATCCCATTGAACCACATTTTACTTCCTAATGACAACAATGTATGTTGGATTTTTTAAATTTAAAACACATAGGTGGTAAAATTTCATTTAAACGAAAAATCAGTTTTTTAAGTACCACTTAGTGGTTTCACTATTCATCAAAAATTTAAGTTTTTCAGAAAAATACCAAAACTTCACCCTAAGATATATTTGATATTATGAATTCAAAAATGATGTCTATTTTACAAAATTCAAAACATATAAGTTAAATGAATTAATTTAATAATTAATTCCCACTATTAGAGCAAATAGCGTGTTTTTATGAAACAATACGTATCAAAAGATTAACACTAGTTTAAGTCCAATTTCAAAGTGAAGTTAATTCCAATTAGAACTATTGAATTAAATGGTAAAACTATATTCTAATTGAAATTTAAAACCAATTCAAAATAAAATCTAATCATATAAATAAATTAGATTAAAAAGTGGTTTTGAATTAAAATACAACATTTTTCACTATTCATTAAAAAAATGAACTTTATCGAAAAAATACCAAAAATTTACCCAAAGTAAATTTCAATGTCCCAATCATGAATAATAAGTTTATTTTCAGAAATAGAGCTTATAAAATTGTCAAACGTTTGATTTAAAAATGGTTTCCATTAAAAGGCAGTAAAACAATCTTTTAAAAATATTAGTGTATTCCATGCTTAAGATTTGATTTATTCTCATTTTAATCCTCTAAAACACTATATAATTCATTAATAGACATAGATAAAAATATCTATTATTAATTACTTACTTGGGATGTTACAGATTTTGTAAATACCCCTTCCAATTTTATGCCTCAGTAATCAAACTTACTAAAACCAAGAAGAACCCAAATATAGAAAAATATATAGTCCCTTGAAATATTATTGTCATACTATGTGATGAAATTTTTCATATCCAATACCTGGGTCCCAGTAAAATTCTACAAAAAATAAAACTAACCAATCAAACAACTAACATGAATCCATCCCCACAACACTTCATCGGTCCACAAAAAAATTATCATACTCATATCATGTATTAAATATACTTATATGCATCAAGAGGGTGATCCCAACCATACAAGAGAAGAACAAAATTATACCCATCACCTGTAAACTTATTCCAAATATTAATAAAATAAAATTAGTAGGCAGTTCCATATAGGTGATTCAAAACTCATCCCCAGAATGAATCACAAATTTAAAATCCCTTTTAATTATCTAGAATAATATTACACTACTGATGATGTAATCGTGTTATTTTAAATCACTATATAAAAAATAGATCACCCACCATAATCCATTGAGGCTCCTTAAAACATAATTCCCCCTTAAGGAACTTTTAATCCCAATCCTAATTACCCAAAATCAACCCTTCATTTAGGTATGAACAATAATACATTAAAAAGAATATGGTTATGTATCATAGGGAACACCATGCTTGTTAATGGAGTTAATCCAAGAATACTTGATCTTCAAACTCCATCCAAGTGTTTTTTGACCACCAACCATGAAATAAGCCCCAATGTTAAGAAAAATACTAATATAATTAATTATTAAACTATATAAATAATTATAAAATTATAAAATAATGTGGATAAACATTAAAAAAACGTGTCAAATGATACCATGGACTCAAAATCACTACCAATGTAATGTACAGAAACCATAGGAGGTCTATGAAAATATTGACAAAAATTACATATCATATAATATCTAATTATCCACTAATTTAACCAAATCAAATTAAAAACCACAGATAAATTCATCAAACAATATCCCTTTGGTGGAATATTGAATTACATCCCATACTCATCACTCCTTGATGTCCTCTATACATTACAAAAAACCCGTTGGTTGAGGATTATTCCACAATGCTTTGTTGGAATAATTATCACATCATAATCTGAAAACCTATATTAATCATAAAAAAATGGAAAGATGAATAATGAAGTATTAGGATTGGGAAATCATAACTAAAAATAGTTTGGAATCACATTTAAATTAACCTTTATCAGATAGTGGAATAGAGAGTAAAAATGAGGGAATGAAACCAAGAAAAGTGAACTCTTCAACTGACATTTATTTGTTAAAATCAATGGGTATGACCCTAAAATTTTTATTTTATAAATATTTTTAAAATTGGATATGAAAAACATCAGCTACTTAGTATAAACCAATGGGTAACCAATTTACTACCATTGAGTACCTGGTGGTGTCAGCTGCTTTTGGAAGTGACACTACACTACTCCAATAATTTCCCATTCTCACAATGCACCTCTAAAATTGTCAAAATCTGTAATAGAAATCTCCTATATAATCCCCAAAAATAATTATTTTATTTATATCCAGAAATTTATACTATCCTAATCACTATAACGAAAAAAAATAAAATTTCTCTTTGATTTAACTAAATACTGATTATATAGGTCATTTAAGAATCCCCACAAGATGGTTTATAATTACCAAAAAGTATATAATAAAATATCCAAACATCCAACCCATCGTTTGAAATTCAATTATACTATTCATGGATAATTCAAAACTGACCATGGAATATTTCAAATACCATTTCTATAAACCCATATAAACTATATTTTTTCTAATATTTCTTATTATGATCATTAACGCACAATATCCATTTGGCCAATGTAATTTTTGATATGATATATATATATATATATATGTATATTATGACCTCTAATTACACATAAAAATACTAATTGATCACATAACTTCAAGATATATCCCAAAACCTACCTTTAACCTGATAGACTATCATCTTCACATGATCATAGTGCCTATACTTCTTAAGGTATCATAGATAAAAAAATCCTATCAGGATAGTACCACATAAAATATTCGTGTGATATTCATGGATGATCCAGAACCTAACCTATCTGTCACCCCACTCTATATAAAAGAAATAACCATATTACAATTCAATTCACCCTAAAAATATTAATTTGAGGATATAGTATTCAAGAAGAGTGACCTATCAATCACTCAATCAATAAGTTAACAATAATCACATCTCCTCTTACATATTAACCATACCTAATGTGGCCAATAATATTCATTATTCCCTAGAATTATCCATATCACTATTCAACTAAACAAAAAATAAATTATTCCTAAATCCTACATTGAGTTTTCCACAAAACATAATAAATAGATTTTACTATCACATATATTATATTAAAGTTCCAATGATTAAATTTGAATACTAAAAACTTCATGATTATCTATAATTTCAACCTTAAGAGTAAATAATTTTTTTAGAAATTTATGTTTATCATAGAGTCCCATCCTTATAAATTACATAATTTGTAAATTAATTTAGAATTAACATTCTTACATTACCAAAGATCTGTTAAGTTTAGTGTGTTAGATAATTAATAAATAATTTATACATATCAAACCACAAGAATACAAAGTGGGTACTACTAAATCAATAACCTATTCCTTTAAAATATAATTTTTTTTAATAAAACATGAAATAATTTCTTGGCTAATCTTCACAATGTTAATCTTGGAATTTTATTTTCTCTTACCCATCCTTAAACCTTGTGAAAAACATAAAATGTGGAATGAGCACAAATTAATAATTAGGTATATGAAAAGAGGGGAAGAAATCATTAGTCCCTAGAAACCTATTAGTATATAAAATCATTTCCAAAAAGGCATGCTTCTCACCCTTAAAGTATCATATACATACTTGTGAAAAAAATCACATTTTCATAAAACATGAAGAAAACCTAAATAGAAAACATTATAAAATTGGGAAATTACTTATAAAATATTTTAACCCTCACATATACTATATGATTTTTATCCTTCACGTCTACCTTATAATGTAACCCTCAAGGCTACCATATGGTGTAACCATCAGTCACACTTAGAATACCCATATAGATAACCTCCAACCTAAATATACCCAATGAATTAAAGATATATATAGGTCCCAACATTCATCATAAAAAAAATCCCAATGTCCAATAAATCATAACATATTAATACTTTAATCATAAAATCATTCATTTTGAATTTTGTAAAAAGAGACATTAAAGAAGATTTTAAATTTAAAGTTCCTTACAAATATCATATAATTAACATGATATTTAATAAAACAAATAGAACATGTGTATAAAATATAAATACATATAATAAAATGTAATATAATCAAAATTAATTTCACAAAATAATAATAATACCACATAATCAATAAAGTAAAATGTTAAACCAAATAATGGAAATTACGTTAATAATTTCCTTACCTCAGGTTCATCTTACAAAAAATGATTTCAAAATTCATGTATAATGGTTTGAAGAGTTTTATTGATATATAAAACAACTATAATCCTGTTTATAGTACCTTAATTGGTCTTCTTATTACATTTTCTACCCATTTATTAACAATATTTAGTTATTTCCATTACTTCAGTGTGTACTTTTCATGGTTTCCGTAGTCATATCATTATGAATTATTCTTTAAAAATTTAAATAACCATTTTTATGTGAGAAAATATATTTATATTAGGAAATTTTATAAAATTATCAGTGAATTTAATCATCCCATGATTTTAAATATTAGGATATGATAACTCATCATCTACGAAGTCGTTGAATTGACACACCATAGATGACAATTTCGTTATGAAGAATAAAATGGGAGATTACAAGATTAATATACCATTTATCATAATAATACTATATTATATATATGATACTATAATTATAAAAAAATATTTAATATGATTATGGAAAAGTTAAAATAGAAGAATAATTTAAAATAAGAGAATAAGGAATTTTACATCTTAACATTTATTCTTGAGAACTTCCTAAAGGCTCTTGGAAGTAGCCTACTTCTAAGAACAGAAGCACTATAATATGGAAATAGAATTCGGGAAGGGGATTTTGAAGATGGTTTTCTAAAAATAAGGCTAATGGTGATAAAAATCAGTGATGTTACAAGGCTCTTTTTATAATTTAGTTGAGAGGTAATTTTGGAATTAGTTAAGATATAAATTATATTATAAAAAATATAGAGTCAAAGTGTAACATCCCAAGGTTTTCTAAAAATAAATTGAAAATTCTTGAATTTTTTTTAAGGTATATATTTATAAGTATCCTTTAAACATAATTTTATTTCATCTATGTTTTGAATTTCAAGAAACTGTCATCTACAATTGTGTTCAGTATGTTATTTAGAGTCTGATGAAACAAACTTGTTTTTTTGTGAATATTAACCTACCCTTATGAATAGTAACCCACCCTTATGAATAGTAATATGAACCTTATGAATAGTAAATAATAGGAACATTACCTATGAGTAATAAAATACAATTTAGACATCTTAGAAAGTGACAATTTGACCTTAGTAAACGTTTTTGGTATTTTATAAGTCATAAATAATTAATTAATTAATTTAAAAGAATATTTATTTTTCTGTAATGTATTAATAAATTATTAAATCAATGTATAATAGTTTTTAGATAATTTTATATGACCCTACGTAATTTTTGAAAGAAATATAAAATCAGTATTAATCTTAAAAACTGTTTTTTTAAGTAAATTATGGTTTTATTTAAATATTAAATTAATAATATTTAGAAAAATATTTTTGAAAAATGGTCTTCATTTTTTGGATTCTACACGTCGAAAAATGGTTGCGGTAAATTTTTGGGATTTTTCTGAGAAACTTGAATTTTTGGTGAATAGTAGAATACATTAATTTACCATATAAATATATTTTAAATAAAACCCAGTATTCCTGACATCACAAGTGATGTAAGCACCCAAATCCAGAACTGACATGTCTTATTTACTATTCATAGTCATCCAAGACTCACTATTCCTTGTCTTAGGTGAAATTAATAAACTAATCAATTTTATATTAAGGAAACCCCTCTCCCCTCCACAATAAAAGACACCCTTCACTCCCTCTTTTCCTCACACCTCTCAAGCTCCAATACATCTCTGAACTCTGCCCAAACAACTTCCCAAGCACCTCCCCCACGTTCAAAAGCTTCTGGTCTCATCAAAAGATCAAGCCTATCTTCCTTAAGGAGGATCTCAAGAGGAAGATTCTAGAGGTAATTTCTCTCTCTCTTATCCTTTAATTTTTTTTCAAGTTCAAGTTCCTTTCTTGATATCTCCCCACCTATATTAATCCAAATTGTTTTGTAACTCCAGTATTATACATATACTATAATGATTCTAATATCACCCCACACCCTTTCCCTCTTCCTTTTATTTTATTATAGAGAACGTTGTTCATGAGGTGTTAATTTATCACCTTCAAAAATGACATGTTCTCTTCTTCCATTTCTACCTTTAGATATGGTCATGAAACCATTTTTATGGTGGAACCTGAATATTTTATATTTATTGTGTTCTATTTTAAGGTCTGGAAATAACCTATGGCCATATTACTAAGTGAAATGTTAAAACGAGTTCGTTGTGATTCAAAAACCGCTCAAATTAACCCAAATAATCTTTATTTAATTATTATCTAATGATTCGTCCACATGGATATAATATAACTCATTATAAAATCATTCAAGATTCTGTAATATCATTAATAACATGTAATATCAGTTCTGGATGTTTACCCATGATCTACCCAAACATAAATTTAAGAATACAATTGGACCGCTCAAGAAAACCATGAAAACGAACCCACGATCAATGTTTTTAAACTCTATAAGTCATCCAATGGAACATAATATGAAATAATGAAACCATAATGAACCCTATTAATGTATAAAAGGTTATGGAATTTCTAATTAATGAATATAATGTCATTATACATGACATTAAAGAGAAGGAGGCATTCGAGTATAAGGTAAGGGGAAATCTCGAACCCAATTTTTCTTCCTTCGGGTTCTCCCTCTTTCACTCCATTTTTTGATATGGTTACTCCTGAAAGATCATTTGTTCATCATTTACTTTACTGTTTTGGGATATACATATTCCATCCACTCCATTAAGTCTCACTTCAAGTATATGATGTTTATAAGGGACTTTTCTTCTAAACATCCTCTTTTAAAATTCTGTTTTACAAGAATCAAAAGCATTGTTTCTATGATATTATTTATGATGTATGATTATGTTTTGGTTATTTGGAATTGTTTATGATGAAGGGTGGGACCTATATTTCCCTCCAATGCATTGGCTATGGGTAAGTTGGAGGTCGGTTGTATGGTTACTCCAAGTGTAACTGTGATGGTTACACAAAGTAAGGTAGCCGTGAGGGTTACAAATTTTAAGGTAGCCAAGATGGTTACAAGATTATGTAAGTAATGCCCCAAGATATGTCCATGATTATATTTATGTTTTTGTGGATCTTGTGTAAATATCATGTTACACAAAGTAAGTATTTATGGGTGGAAATCATGTATTTTTAAAATGGTTTCATACGTCATGCGTATTCATGGACTAATGTGATTCTTCCTTCTTATTCATACCCTACTGAGATTTTTTGCTCATCCGAAGTTTTTAAATGATTTTTCATAGGTTAATGGATGTGTAATACAAGGAAGGAAGAAATGTTAAATGTTGATGAATTTTCAAGGAGTCTTGTTTTAAGTTTTAATTTTTTATATTCTGAGGAAAATGGAAAATGATTTTATGGTATCCACTATGTAACAATATGTAATGTTATGAATGTTTTGTCTTAATTCTATAAAGATCTAAAATTTAAAAGATTCTCAATGTAAAATGAAGTGTTTTCTTGAAAAAAATTCAAGATTATGTATGTAATAAGTTCGGGTCATTATAGTTGGTATCAAAGGATGGTTTAGATAACTTTTGGGGTTAAGGTGATGCTAATAGAATACCATAAAAGATTTTCACTATATGTTTAACTTGTTATATCATTTAAAGATTACCGTGTTGCTTCATCTAAGAAATGTTTGTTCATAATGGTTGTCCGCAGAGGGAACATGGATACTGAAGAGGAGATGCACTGACAGAATGAAATCCTTCCTAATCTATAGCCTGGAATGGTGGGGATTGGAACCGATCGGTTTGTGAAAGTAATGGCTCAGCTAACGCAGGATATAAATGGTGGTGGCATCCATGCAAAAGAACCAATAGAGGTACCCCAACGGAACATGACAATGGTGGAACATTTTATGAGACAACATCATCCTTCATTCAATGGATCTTCTGACCCTGTGGTAGCAGAAGGATGGATTAAATCCCTTGAAATGATATTTGATGTTATGGGATGTTCGGACAATCAAAAGGTAAGTCTTGCCATTTATCGTTTTGAAGGGGAAGCTGATCAGTGGTGGTCAATGGTAAAGAATATCCGGGGTAGATAGGATTTTGATGCCTTAGTGTGGGATGAATTTAAAAGTCTTTTTCTTAAAAAAACATTTTCCTAAGGTGGTGCGAAATAGAATGGAGAAGCAATTCCTTTAATTGAAAAAAAGAGGAAGATTCAGTGGCTGTGTATGGAGCGAACTTCACCCGACTGGCGAGGTATGCTCCAAATCTTATTCTGGATCTCGATAGAAAATAAACAACTTTTACTCATGATTAAAGACAAGGTATTGAAGGGCGTTGGCTTCCCGTGAATAAAAATGTTATGAGAAACTTGTCCGATGTGCTGAGAGGATAGAGATGGAGTTTGCTGACAATCACATGCATTTTGGAAACAAAGAGAAGAAGTGGTCCCGTTGGCAAGCAATGGGTAAGAATCAACAAAAGAAATCTGATGGTAAGAAAATCCAGTTTTTAGTTTGTGAAAAGTGTGGGAAGAATCACCCTGGGGAATGTCTTATCAAAACTAGGAAGTGTTTTAAATATGGTAAGTTTGGACATATGGCCCGAGATTGCAATGAAAATGATCCAAAGACTAATCCTGATAAGCTAACTATAAAGTGTTTTAAATGTGGTGAGATGGGTCACTATGCAAATTCCTGTCCAAAGAGGGATCCAAATGATGCAAAGAAACCAGAATACAAGAAGAAAGGTGTAGTGAGATCCTTTGCGACTACGCCAGTAGGTGTTGGACCATCCAATGAAGTTGTATCAGGTACTTTGTTTGTTCACTCAGATTTTGCTAAAGTTTTGTTTGATACGGGGTCTACACATTCCTTCATCTCTGAGAAAACTTCTGGTAGATTGGAAATATCACCTCAACAAATGAGACCTGAACTTGTTGTTAAAACACCAGGGGGAAATGTTATAGCAAAGAGGAATTATAAGAATATTTCTATTGTGGTATGTGGAAAGACTTTACCTGCAAACCTTGTTGTTTTACCCTTAGTCGAGTTTGATGTTATTCTGGGGATGAACTGGCTTTCTGATTATAATGCTAAGATTTACTGTAGAGCTAAAGAAGTTGTTTTTCAGAAAGAGTTTCAATTTTTATACAAGAATGAACCCATAAAATTGATAACATATCAGGAAGCTGAGAAACTACTGAAAAATGGATGTGAAAGTTATCTTGCTCATATTGTTGAAAACAAGGGAACTATTCAAATTAATGATGTGCCAGTGGTAAATGAATACCTTGATGTTTTTCCTGAGGGGTTACCTAGTTTCATACCTGAATTAGAAGTCGAATTAACAATTGATTTAGTTCCTGATGCTAAGCCAATTTTAAAACCCCCTATCATATGGCTCCAATAGAACTTCCCGAATTGAAAAATCAGTTGCAGGATTTGCTTGTCAAGGGCTTCATTCGTCCCAGCACTTCACCATGGGGAGCCCCTGTTTTGTTTGTTAAAAAGAAAGATGGTTCCATGAGACTTTTCATTGATTATAGATCTTTTAATAATATCACTATTAAAAACAAGTATCCTTTACCTCATATTGATGACTTGTTTGATCAGCTCCAGGGAGCTCAGTACTTTTCCAAGATTGACTTGAGATCCGGATACCATCAGCTGAAGGTGAAGGAGGATGACATCCCGAAAACAGCCATTCGTACTAGATATGGGCATTATGAATTTGTTGTTATGCCATTTGGGTTAACTAATGCACCTGATATATTCATGAATCTTATGAATAGAGTATTTCATGAGTTCTTGGATAAGTTTGTGGTTTTGTTGATTGATGACATTATGGTTTTTTATAAAAATAAAGAGGAGCATGAAAAACATCTAAGGGTTGTTTTACAAACTTTAAAAGAAAAGAAACTATATGGAAAATTCAGAAAGTGTGATTTTTGGTTGCAAAAGATTTATTTTCTTGGGCACATTGTAAATAAGGATGGAATAACAGTTGATCCTGCCAAAACAAAAGTAGTTGATGAATGACCAAGACCCACAAATGTTACAGAGATTCGTAGTTTTCTGGGCTTAGCAAGTTATTACTGACGGTTTGTTAAGAACGTTGCACGGTTATCTAGCCCAATAACTAAGTTAACACGAAAAGGGGTTAAATTTTTTTGGACAGAGGAATGTGATGTTTTTTTTCAGGAACTAATGAAGAGATTGGTGAATGCTCCAGTTTTGGCCTTACTTTCCCGGAATGGTGAGTTTGTCATCTACAGTGATGCTTCTTTGAAGGGACCTGGTTGTGTTTTGATGCAGAATGATCAGGTAATTTCCTATGCTTCGAGACAACTTAAACCTCATGAGCTAAATTATCCCACACATGATTTGGAATTGGCAGTTGTGGTTTTTGCTTTGAAAAAATGGAGGCATCATCTATACGGAACCAAATTCCAAATATATACTGACCATAAAAGTCTTAAGTATATATTCACTCAGAAGGAATTAAACATGAGGCAGAGAAGATGGCTAGAACTGATAAAGGATTATGACCGCACGATCAATTACCATCCTGGAAAAGCAAACAAAGTAGCAGATGCCTTAAGTCGTAAAAATCATGCATCATTAACCATGCTACGTTTGGAAGATGATCCCTTGATTAATGATTTGATGAATTTTGGCTTAGAAGTTGTTGGTGAAAGGATTATATCTGTCTTGTTTCAGGTTTCAGTGAAGTCTTCGTTGTCAGAAAGAATTATGAAAGCACAAAGGGAAGACCGTGAGCTACAGAAAAAGGTATAATTGGTTAAAATGGGTAAGTTTCCAGAATTTAATCTTGATAAAGATTGTGTTTTAAGATTGGGAAAAATGTTGTGTATGCCTTGTGATTCCCAGCTGAAGAATGAATTGTTGTGTGAAGCTCATAGTTCTCCATTTTCTGTTCATCCTGGAAGTACTAAGATGTACAAAGAACTTTGAGATTATTATTGGTGGAATGGGATGAAAAGAGATATTGCTGATTTTACAATGAAATGTTTGACATGTCAGTAGGTTAAAGCAGAGCGACTGTTACCGAAGGGGATGCTTCAGCCTTTTCCAGTGCCAGAATGGAAATGGGAGAATATATCCATGGATTTTGTGGTGGGACTACCAAATACTTCTCGAGGTAACAATGCGATATGGGTTATTGTTGATGGGCTAACAACGTCAGCTCATTTTCTTTCTATTCAAGATACAATGACATTAGATCAGATTTCTAGATTGTACCTCAAGGATATTGTCAGGTTACATGGAGTTCCTCTTTCCATTGTGTCTGACCGAGATCCTAGGTTCACTTCTAAATTTTGGAAGGGACTTCAGAAGTCTTTGGGCATATAGTTGAATTTCAATGCAGCTTTTCATCCTCAATCAGATGGGCAGTTAGAACGAACGATTCAAACTTTGGAGGATATGCTTAGAGCTTGTTCAATGGACTATCAGGGAAGTTGGGATCAACATCTTTCATTAGTTGAGTTTTCTTATAATAACAGTTTCCATTCCAGTATTCAGATGGCACCATTTGAGGCCTTGTATAGAAAGTAGTGTCAGACTCCTGCATTTCGGGATGAAGTCGGTGAAAGAAATTTGATGGGGCCAGAATTAGTAGAAGAAGTGGCTGAGAAAGTGAGGATGATCCAGAAACACATGGGGACAGCTCAGAGCAGGCAGAAACGTTATGCAGATAACAGAAGGAAAGACTTCTCTTTCGAGGTAGGTGACAATGTTTTCCTTAAAATCTGTCCTTGGAAAAGTGTGATGTGTTTCGGTAAGAAAGGGAAACTAAGTACAAAATTCATCGGTCATTTTGAAATCTTGGATAAAATTGGAACAGTTTCATACCACGTAGCTTTGCCTCCGAGCTTATTTCAGGTACACAATGTATTTCATGTTTTGATGTTGAGAAAGTATGTCCAGATTCATCACATGTCTTGAGGCCGGAAGCAGTTCAGCTGGCAGAGAAACTTTCTTATGAAGAAAAACCGGTTCAGATTCCTGATCGAAGAGAATAGGGATTGTGGAATAAGGTAATCCATAAGATAAAGGTTTTGTGGAGAAACCACATGGTTGAAGAAGCAACATGGGAGTCTGAAAATGATATGAGGGAAACATACCCTCAGTTGTTTAATAAGTAAATAAAATTGCGAGGACGCAATTTCAAGAAGGTGGGGATAATGTAACATCCCAAGGTTTTCTAAAAATAAATTGAAAATGCTTGAATTTCTTTTAAGGTATATATTTATAAGTATCCTTTAAACATAATTTTATTTCTTCTATGTTTTAAATTTCAAGAAACTATCATCTACAATTGTGTTCAGTATGTTATTTAAAGTCTGATGAAACAAACTTGTTTTTTGGTGAATATTAACCTACCCTTATGAATAGTAAACTACCCTTATGAATATTAATATGACCCTTTTGAATAGTAAATAAGAGGAACATTACCTATGAATAATAAAATAAAATTTAGACATCTTAGAAAGTGACAATTTGACCTTAGTAAACATTTTTGATATTTTATAAGTCATAAATAATTAATTATAATTAATTAATTAATTTAAAATAATATTTATTTTCTTGTAATGTATTCATAAATTATTAAATCAATGTATAATAGTTTTTAGATAATTTTATAAGACCCTACGTAATTTTTGAAAGAACTATAAAATCAGTTTTAATCTTAAAAACTGTTTTTTTAAGTAAATTATGGTTTTATTTAAATATTAAATTAATAATATTTAGAAAATTATTTTTGAAAAATGGTGTTCATTTTTGGATTCTACATGTTGAAAAATTGTTGGGGTAAATTTTTGGGATTTTTCTGAGAAACTTGAATTTTTGGTGAATAATAGAATACATTAATTTACCATATAAATACATTTTAATTAAAAACCACTATTCCTGACATCACAAGTGATGTAAGCACCCAAATCCAGAAATCACATGTCTTATTTACTATTCATAGTCATCCAAGACTCACTATTCCTTGTCTTAGGTGAAATTAATAAACTAATCAATTTTATATTAAGGAAACCCCTCTCCCCTCCACTATAAAAGCCACCCTTCACTCCCTCTTTCCCTCACACCTATCAAACTCCAAGAAATCTCTAAAATATGCCCAAACATCTTCCTTAGCACCTCCCCCACGTCCAAAAGATTCTGGTCTCATCAAAAGACCAATCCTATCTTCCTTAAGGAGGATCTCAAGAGGAAGATTCTAGAGGTAATTTCTCTCTCTCTTCTCCTTTAATTTCCTTTCAAGTTAAAGTTACTTTCTTGATCTCTCCCCACCTATATTAATCCAAATTGTTTTTTAAATCCAGTATTATACATATAATATAATGATTCTAATATCAACCCACACCCTTTCCCTCTTCCTTTTATTTTATTATAGAGAACGTTGTTCATGAGGTGTTAATTTATCACCTTCAAAAACGACATGTTCTCTTCTTCCATTTCTACCTTTAGATCTGGTCATGAAACCATTTTTATGGTGGAACCAGAATATATTATATGTATTATGTTCTATTTTATGTTATGGAAATAAACTATCGCCATATTACTAAGTGAAATGTTAAAACGAGTTCGTTGTGATCAAAAAACCGCTCAAATTAACCCAAATAATCTTCATTTAATTCTTATCTAATGATTCGTCCACATGGATCTAATATAACTCATTATAAAATCATTCAAGCTTCTGTAATATCATTAATAACATTTAATATAAGTTCTGGATGTTTACCCATGATCTACCCAAACATCAATTTAAGAATACAAGTGGACCGCTCAAGAAAACCATGAAAACGAACATCCCCGATCAATGTTTTTAAACTCTATAAGTCATCCAAAGGAACATAATATGAAATAATGAAACCAGAATGAACCCTATTAATGTATAAAATTTTCTGGAATTTCTAATTAATTAATATAATGTCATTATACAGGGCATTAAAGAGAAGGAGGCATTCGAGTACAAGGTAAGGGGAAATCTCGAACCCAATTTTTCTTCCTTCGGGTTCTCCCTCTTTCACTCCATTTTGATATGGTTACTCCTAAAAGGTCATTTGTTCATCATTTACTTTAATTTTTTTGGGATATACATATTCCATCCACTCCATTAAGTCTCACTTCAAGTATATGATGTTTATAAGGGACTTTTCTTCTCAAAATCCTCTTTTAAAATTCTGTTTTACAAGAATCAAAAGCAACGTTTCTTTGCTATTATTTATGTTGTATGATTATGTTTTGGTTATTGGGAATTGTTTATGATAAAGGGTGGGACCTATATTTCCCTCCAATGCATTGGGTATGAGTAAGTTGGGGGTCGGCCGTATGGTTACTCCAATCGTAACTGTGATGGTTACACAAAGTAAGGTAGCCGTGATGGTTACAAATTTTAAGGTAGCCAAGATGGTTACAAGATTATGTAAGTATTGCCCCAAGAAACCCCCATGATTATATTTATGTTTGTGTGGATCTTTTTTAAATATCATGTTACACAAAGTAAGTATTTATGGGTGGAAAGCATGTATTTTGAAAATTGTTTCATACGTCATGCGTATTCATAGACTAATGTGATTCTTCCTTCTTTTTCATACCTTACTGAGCTTTTGTGCTCATCCCATGTTTTTAAATGATTTTTCACAGGTTAATGGAAGATTAATACAATTAATGAAGACATGTTAAATGTTGAATAATTTTCAAGGAGTATTGTTTTAAGTTTTAATGTTTTATATTTTGAGGAAAATGGAAACTAATTTTATGGTATCCACTATGTAACAATGTGTAATGTTATGAATGTTTTGTCTTAATTCTCTAAATCTCTAAACTTGAAAATATCCTCAATGTAAAAGGAAGTGTTTTCTTGAAAAAAATTCAAGATTATGTATGTTATAAGTTCGTGTCATTATACAATGAATATAAAACTGGATAAAAAAACATAGGGCATCACATTTTTTAACAAATTACTTCATTTTTTCCTTGTTTAATAATTTTGGGATTCTTAAATATTCTAATAAAATAGTATATCTAGGAAACATTATTTTGTCAAATTAAACACTATTCCTAACTTTTGACATTAAAAACATCAAAACAAGGTTTCAAATTAGAATTATTTTTTTATTAAATCTTATAATATTAATATTTGTCTATGGAATTCGTGTATTACCTTAAAAATATCAAATTATATTTATTTTTTATTATTAATATAATTAATTTTATTTATTCATTAATTAAATAATTTATACATCATTATTGTGTAAGCCACTATGTTAGTCATTTATTCATTAAAAATAATAATAAAAATTCACTGAAAAATATAATTCTATTTGATTTCAAAAAAAATTTTTTTTTCTAGAAAACACTTAGTTAAAACCATAAATTAAAATTCCATACAATTTAAAGTTTATAATGTGAACAAATTTACTTATAAATAAAATATTATAAAGGTTTTAGTAAGATTATTTTGGGTCCAAAATCTTCCAAATTCAAATAAAAAAGATATACTGATCGAAATTTATCTTGGAAAAAAATATACTCATGTTTGGATAAATTTAATAGTACTTATAGTTTTTATTAAATTTTTTTTATTTACTTTTATTTTTCTTACACATGTACTCCATCAACATTTCATAATAATTAAAGAATATTATTCCATTTTTTAAAATTAAAAATGAATGACTATAATGAAAAAAATTACTTAGGTTCAAAATAATCATTTATATTCATTAATTATGATCATTTACTGTGATCCATGTCAAAATCACTTACTTAATTACACAATTTTCCTTTTCTTACATTGCGCAAGAGTGGCTTAAACATTTGTATATGACTCATGTTATATAAATATAAAATTAGAAATTATCAAAATAACTATCTATTATATATAATAATTGATAATTTTGTCATTAAAATATTTTTCATCCCTCAATTATGATATATATGTTACAAATTTAACTTTTTTAGCGCTGCTCAGGCACCGCATCATCACTAACAATGATTTTTATACTTTCCATGAAATAATATAACCATCATTTAATAAATTATTTATTTGAAATATTAATATTATAAAATCATTATTTAGTTATTACATAGTTTAAATAATTTTTTATATCATTATAATTTCATGAAGATGTCATAAAATATACCATATTTTATAAAAAGCTATATTTTTTACTATTCACCATAAATTAATCTTTTTTTTTTCCGAAAATCCCAAGAAAATTAAAGAATTATTACATCAACAAGATGAATTATTAAATTAAATTTGTTTTTTAAAATTAAAAATCTATCATTTTAAAATTAATGATTCAAATAAATATTCTTATATCAAATAGGATAAATAAAATTATTTATTTTAAGAATTACTTACCATAATGTATTTAACTATTTAATTCCAGAATACAAAAAAATATAAAAAAATTATTCTTTAAATACCTAGGTTTTTAAACTATCCCCACCTTCTATAAATTTCGTCCTATAAATTTTTATTCATTTATTAAATAAGTGATGATACCTTTCCCTCATAAATTTTTTATATTCTCCTATTTCTTTTTCAACAATGTGGTTTCTACACAAAACATTAACCCAATAAATTACCTTATTCTAAAATACATGATATCTATGATCAAGAACATTAATTTATTTCTATTTATAGATAAATTTCTCTTACAGCTTTACTACTTCTAGGATCAAAACATGAGATGAATCTACCACATGATTTCTCAAAAATCAAAATAAGAAAAACATTGTGACCGAGAGATAAACTCGGAGGAAAAGATACTTTGAAAGAAGATGGTCCAACTTTATCTAGGATTTAAAAAGGTCAAATAAACCATGGACATAGGTTTCCTTTATTTCCAAAACATATAATACTTTTCCAAGGAGAAATTTAAGGAAATCATGATCACCTTCCTCAAAATAACTTTATTTATACTTGTTATCTACATTACCTTCTAACCTACCCTGAGCTGTTCTCATGACTTACTAGATCATCTTCACATTCTTAGACACATCATATAATAACTCTGGTCCCATCAATTTACTTTCCACTAATACATCAAAAAATGATAGTGTTCACCACCATTTTGTATATAATTCCTCAAAAGGTGCCATATGTATATTGGAATGGAAACAATTATTATAAGAAATTGAAAATAAAGAAAGATGTTAATCCAAACTTCCATAGTAATATATTGAAAAAGATTGATTCATATCCTCCCTGGTATTACGTTTTCATCCCAACTATTTATATGATTGAGGATAAAAGGCTTTTCAGAAATTTAATTCTATGCCCAATTACTTATGGAGGCCTCTCTAAAAGTTATAAGTGATCTTGGGATCATAGTCAGATATAATAGATAGAAAAACCTCATTCCACATGAAAATATCTTCGAGTTATAGTCAAGAAATTTCATTGTTAGAAAGAGTTTCTAAAATAGAAAGTAAATGTATATATTTTGTTTACTGAATAACAATAACCCAAATAACATTTTTACCTTGATAAGTATTTAGTAGTCCCACCATAAAGTCCGTGAATTTATGTTACCATTACCACTATGGAACTGGAAAAGGGTGAATCATCCTAGTTGGTAATTTTCACTCTTCCTTTACTTGTTGACATGTCAATCATATCATAGTATAATTAGAAATAATTTTTTTCATTCCATCCCAACAGTAATACATCTGAAGGTCTCTATATATCTTAGTGCTGCCTGGATGAATTGAAAATAGAGATCTATGAGCTTCACAAAATAATTATTTCTTTAGAAAAAAATCAATAGGCACACACAATCACTTTACAAATATCAATACACAATCTTCATCCAAATTGAATTCAGGAAACTTACCATCTATATAAAATTGTACCTTTTCCTATAACTCATGGTCTTCATTCAATAACTTTTTAATTCTATCTAATAGTGATGACTACACTGACACTTGAAAAAAAGAAGATTTATTTTGCGCACCAAAAACATCGAAGCCAGAATTCCTCAAATCATTAATCAAGGGGTGATGTTCCAAGAATAGCATGGATAATTTAGCATGAATTTTTTGGCTCAAGGCATCCTTAACGTTGTATTATTTTCCAAAATGATAATTGATCATGAAATAATAATCCTTTATCTGTTTAAGTGATCTTCTATTCAAAATGTTTAATTTCTTTTGCCTAAATATATGCATCAATATTTTATGGTTATTATATATTTCACATTTGATTCCACCTAAATGAAGACTCAAATTTTTTAAATAAAAACACATATTTTTTTATTCTAGATCACTAGTGAGATAATTTAAATCATTTGGTTTCAATTGTCTTGATGCATAAGAAATTAGCTGATCATTCTGCATTAGAACACAACCATGTCCTTTCATAGAAGAATCAATGTAGATAAAACAATAAACATTCCTTGAAGTAATATCCAAAAATTGATTATTGACTAATATTATTTTAAATTGCTTGAAAAAAACATCACATTCTTTTTTTCAAAAAAATTTAACCCCTTTTCATGTTAACTTTGTTAGTGGGATAGATAACAATGAAAATGTATTAACAAAACTTCAGTAATATCCTACTAGTACAAGAAAACTATGAATCTCTATGTTATTTGTTGGTATTGGACATTCGTCAACCACTTTTATTTTAGTGGGATCAACTATTATTCTATCCTTATTTACAATGTTCCCAAGAAAAGAAATATATTGAAAGAAAAAATCACATTTTCTAAATTTTTCATATAAATTATTTTCCTTGAGAGTTTCAAGAAAATTGTTAAAAAAATTTCATAATCCTCAAAAAATTTTGATAAGACCAAAATATCATCAACACAAATAACAAATAACTTATCAAAATATTCATAGAATATTCTATTAAAATGATCCATGAACAATGAAATAGAATTTATGAAAAAAAGGAATTAAAAAAACTCATAATGCCCATATCTAGTACGAAACAATGTTTTCGACATGTCATCCACATTCAACTTTAGATAATGGTACCCAGATCAAAATTCAATATTTGAAAAATTTTGTTCTCCCTAGATCTGATCAAACAAGTCATTTATATGAGAAAATGAATTCATATTCTTTACAATAATGTTATTCAAGGCACTTGAATCGATGGAAAGCCTAATAGAAACATATTTATTAATAAAGAACAAAACAAATGCACCTAATGATGAAGGTCTAGGTCAAATGAAACCATTACAAAGAAACCCATAAAAATTATTTTTCAATTCAAGAAGTTCCATCTGAGCCATTCTATAAGGGGATTTTGAAATTGTCTTAGCATTAAAAATCAAGTCAATGGTAAATTAAATTTCTCATTTAGATATAACACCTGAGTAAATCATTAGAAAAAACATCAAGGTATTTAGTTACCACTGGCACATAATTAATCTGAATAGTTTCCTTGTATACAAAAATATCTAAAAGATAAGTTTCATTTCCATATTTTAACTTTTTCTCATCTTCCAAATATATTATCAATGATATAGGTTCATTCTCGTACACAAAATTAAATACTTTCTAAAAAACAACATATTTAGCTCTATAATCAAAATTAGCATGGTAATCAAAAAGAACATCTATACCCAGGATAACATCAAACTCTACTAGGAAAGAAAAATAAGTATTTTAGGAAAATTATATACACAAAAAACAATTGTAATATTTATATAATGGTTCATTACCTTAATATTATCCCCGCGCATTTTAAACATAAGCTATTGTTTCATTTCATGAGGTGAAATTTCCAATTTACTAGAATATTTCTTAGGAATAATGGAATTCATAGACCCCTTATCAACCAAAAAATTAGAAAAATTTGAGTAAACAAACAATGTACCTGATAATACTAAATTGGATGGCCCGAAATCTACTAACGTAGTCTCAATGGATTCTACTGAACCTTTATATTTATAAATTGGATTCTTTCCATCATTTAGATCATTACTTGGACATGTATTTTTATAATGACCAATCTCACCACATTTAAAACACTTTATTGTTTTCTTATTAGAATTAATTATAATATCATTGTAATTATAATATCGGGCCATATTTATAAAATTACCACATTGAAAACACTTACCAATTTTTTAAGGCATTCCCCAAGGTGGTTTTTACCACACCACCCTCAAACTGGAAATTAAAATTTCTTACCATCAGATTTCATTGATTAATTCTTACCCATTTCCTGCCATCTGGATCTTTTTATCTGATTGTTTTTGATGTACACATGATCATTAGAAAACTCCATTTATACCATCTAATAAAATCAAAGAAGTTACTCATTACTTTTGAATTCTCAAGATTCCAAATCCATTTAGTATCTTGAATTCAATCCTGAAAAAATGATTGATTTTATAATCAAGACCCCGAATGAGATTTAGATCATACTATGCCAATTGGGTTATGTTTTCTTCATACATGGCCACTGAATCTTTTTTTTTATTTTAAATCAAGGAATTAATCTTCCATCCTAAGTTAATTCACCTTAGGAAAATATTTTTCAACACAAATATTCTTAAATTCATCCCATTCTAATGCATCAATATCATTAATATCCCTGATATTATTGACCATTGAGAACTACTTAGAATTTCACCTTAAAAAGAATAAATATAAAGGCTAACCATTTGATTATCTAAATACCCCATGACATTGAATATCTTTTCTAGGATTTAATACACACATTATCCACCACTGGGTCAGAATATCCACTGAATGTAAGAGGGGTTTTCCTCATAAAATGTTCCACCACCATCACGTTCCTCGTGGTAGCTCTGGATGTTATCTTGAATAGATGTCTCCACCATTTATAGCTAATTTTATTTGATCTATTACTATAAAATATAGTTCGGTTCCATTCCCTACCATTCTAGGGTTTGGAATCAGATTGATTTCAGCCTCTCAGTTTCTTCATACATTAGCTTACATGTTTCTTATACATAATACCACTATGAACATTCCTATCTTAGATGATGCTACACAGTACTATTAAAATACTATATCATTTAAATATAAAAATAAGGTATGAATAATTTATGAAATTATATTAACATAATACTACACCCTAAATTTATCTAAATCATTCTCTGATACCAACTATAAGTTCCCAACCTTATACATTACATAATCTAGTAAATTAATTTAGAATTCAATTTATTACATACTTGACGATCTATTTAGTTTATAGTTTTAGTGAATTAGAAAATGTTTCAAACATATAACCCCAAAAACATAAAAAATTGGTTTATACTAAAACAATTGTCATTTATTTCATGATACAAAAAATTATAATAAAACCTGAAATCATTTTATGGATAATCATCACAACATTAATCTTGGATTCTTCTTTTCTCTTACCCATACCTAAAACCTAGGAAAAACAATTAAGTCATTGAATGAAAACAAAATCTCGGTAATGGATAAAAAAATGATGGAATAAAATTGTTAGTATATAAAAACATTGAAGTATATGATATCATTTATACAAAGACATACCCCTCACCTAAAAATTATCATATATATACTTGTGAAAAACATGATATTTCCACAAAACATAGAAAAACACAAATAAAACATATAGTTAAATTATAAAATTAATTACTTAATTTTCTAACCCCATGGACACCTTATGATTTCTAACCCTCATGGTTACCTTACAATTTAACCCTGACATCTACCTTATGGTGCAACCATCGCAGTCACACTTGTAGTATCCATTTGACTGACCTCCAACAGAAACAAACCCTATGAATTAGAAGGAGATATATGTCCCAAAATTCATCATAAACAATTACCCTAACAAAAAAAATAAAAATAAAAAACTTGAATAATTTTATCATAAAAACATTCCTTTTTAATTTTGTAAAGAGTAATTAAAGAGGATATTAAAAGGAAAGTACCATAAAAATATCATATAATTGATGTCATAATTAATAAACCAAATGAAATATGCGTATAAACTGTAAATACATAAAATAAAACAAAAAATAATAAAAATAAATTTCTAAAAATGATCTTAGTACCACATAATAACAAAAGTAGAAGGTTAACCCAAAGAATGGAAATTGGGATAAGAATCCCCTTACACCAGGTTCTTCAGACTTAAAATGTGTTCAAACCTTCTGTATAGTGATTTGAATAGCTTTATTAATATATTATAGAACTATAAAGATTTTTATAATACCATAAATGATCTTCTTATAACATTTTTCACACATTTATTTACCATATTCCATTATTTACCTTATTTTGGTGAAACATTTCATGGTTTCCATGGTCGGCTCATCATGGAATTATCTTTTCAAATGCAAATAACACTCTAAAAGTGAGAATATATATATATATTATTCAATTTTAACCAATTATCAGTTAATTTAAACTTCTCATGATATATAACCTTAGGAAACGATAAATCATTATCCTTGAAGGTGGGGAATTGATACACCATAGACAATGATTTTATTTTTAAGAAAAATTAGAGAGATTCAAAGATGAGTATACCATTTAAAATAATAAAATCACAGTATATATTTGATATAGGAGTGATCATGAAACATTGTATATGAGGAAGACAATGATATAAGAGGGGAAGTGTTTAAAAGAAGAGAAAAATGAATTTTACCACTTTAAAATTTCTCCATGAGAGAATCCTTAATGCTATTAGAAGTTTAATTCTTGTGAGACTAGAGCTACTATAAAGTCAAATAAGATAAGGATACAAAAATTTGGTAGAGTAATTTCAATCAATAAGGCTTAAGGTGATCAAAATTTGTGAAGGAAGAAGCCTCCTTTTATAATTTAAGTGACGGTTAATTTAGAAATTACCTAGAATATTAAATTATATTAATTCTAGAATAAAGTTAATGAATTTAAAAAAGGATAAACATAATATGATATAATATTTAGATCAAATACCTTTATGTTTGGACTTTTTGAATAAATTTTTATTTTTAAATATTTAAATTGAATATATTTAATTAAATGTTATATTCATGAAAAATGATTTTTTTTCAAATTTTAACACTATGCATAACTTTTGGCTTTAAGAACATAAAAAAAGGTTTCAAATTTAAATAATTATTTTTATTATATCTTATAATTATTATATTTATCTAAGTAATTTGTGAATTATCATAAAAATATCAAATTATGTTTTTTTTAACTTTTTAATATTAATAATTTGATTAATTAATTACTCCATTATTATTGTGTCATCCATTAGGGTAGTAATTTATTCCCTAAAAATTAAAAATAAAATAAAATTAAAAATATAAACTTTTTTATATTTCTAAAAAATATTTATTTTCGTAGAAAACTTTTGGAAAACTATTAATTACAATGTTTTACAAACTAATATTTATAGTGTGAACACCTCAAGTCACTTTTATGTAAACTATTATAAACGTATTAATGTGAATATTGTGGGTTAAAAATGACACAAATTAGAATCCAAACGAGAATATGGTAGAAAATTTATCATTGAAAATAATGTAGTCAATTTTTGATCCATTTAATGGTACATATGATTTAAAAAAACATTTTAGTTATTTTTATTTTCTTAGAACTAGTACTGCATCAACATTGCATAAGCATTAAAGATAATTATTTTATTTATAAAAACAAAAAATATATTACTATCATAAAAATAAATTACAAATGTTTAAAATAATAATTTATATTCATTCATTATTATCATTTACTTAGATCTATTCTAGAACACTTCCTTAATTAGTTAATTTTTATTTTCTTACCTTGTCAAACCATTGCACATGAATTTGAATATGAATCATGTTAAATAACTATATAATTCTATATTAACATTCAATACCATAAATAATACATAATAATTAATTAATAAGTCATAAAAAAAATTGTGAGTAAATTATTATCTATATGTTATGATTTGACATTGCCACCACAACGTAGGAACTACCTTGGCACTGCCAATGGTTTTTATACTTATCATGAAAAATTATAAATTTCACATTATAAATTATTTTTTTACAATAATACCCTTTTAATATAATAATTTAGTTATTAAATGGTTTAAATAAAATTTTTTATCATAATAATTTCATGATGATGTCATGAAAAATAAAATATTTTATAAAAAATCGTATTTTTACTATTAAAAAAATGAAACTTTTTCAAAAAATTCTCAAAAAAACATACTAAGATAAATTCAACATGATAAATTAAAAAATGAGATTATTTTTTTAAAATTAAAAATTTATAATTTGAAAATCAATGTTTTAAATAAATATCCTTATAATAAATTTATTTAATAACATTTTTTATTTTAGAAATTATGTACTATAATGAATTTAACTATTTAATTCAAGAATACTAATAAATATGAAAAATATTATCCAATTAATACTTGGATTGTTAGATTTATAACCATAAATAGTTAATAGTGCAGTCTAGATCAAATAAATTCACTAAAATTTCTACTCAAGCACTAATAATTCCCATCCATTACCACTTCAGCATCAATAAAAAAATTATTTTCACACAAACTAATTATCAATAGATATCAAAACTATTACCATAGCTAGAAGCCTAAATCTATTCATCTCTAGATCCACTCAATGAACTCATTGATCCTATATACATACAAAAAGTTGTAGTGTAAATATTTTTTTCGATCACATAAAAATGGAGATCATTTAATGATATCCAATATGGCTTAATGACATATATACAAGATCCAAAGGGTACTCACCATCATTCTATTTCCACTAAATTAATTTAGTTCTATTAAAACTTGGTAAATTACTAAATGTAATAACCCAAAAATATATTCTACTTCCCCATATAATGAAAAAGAATCTAAATGAATCAATATAAATTGATCCTTGGAACCATGTATTACATTCAAGTAGACATGAAATCACTCATTCTCCACTTCTATGTTCAAAGTGGATTCATAAAAGAAACTGTCAATATATCACTTCCGTAATTAAATCCATTCACTTGAAAACTATACAAAGACATTCAATCATATTACCCATTCATGATTAATGATCATGAACCCCATATACAACCTCATCAATCATAGTATCACACTATTAATAATATAACAAGTCATAGATTTTATATCAAACACATACTTATAAAATTACTATTAGTGATTTATTTCATAAACAACCTATGTAATATAACCTACACCATGTGGAGAATAAAACCACACATCAATCATGGATCATTTAAATATATATGAATCCAACTGAAATATACTCCCCTAAGAGCTAACATATATGTTCACTTATCCTTATGACATAAAAATAAGAAAAAATTCTACCTGGATATGAATCAAACCAATCCATCCCACTAAACATAAACATGATATCATTATCTCTTAATGTGATACAAAATTCAACTAGCCAAGTAATACAACATCCCTTTTTCTACATAGTAATGGGAATCTAACTCACTAAAGAAACAATAGGCTAATATGAAACATGTCTGATACATACAAAACCTATAAAAACAATCACTACAGAATTAAACTCCCAAACCTATAAAAAATTGAATATATACATCACATGAACATTGGGGATTTATAATCATAATTAGAGAGATCATAAAAAACTTATGTCAAATTTACATAATTAATACACCAAAAATATATTATTCACCAATGAAATTAATATGTTATTATTGGAATTATAATTAATTAATATCATTCAAAATAAAATTTCCAAAATGTTTCATTTTCAATCTAAAACATGTTTTCAAAATAAATTTATATTTCCAATTTTTTTTATAAATATCGACAATCATGAACATGAATTAAATAGAATATGTTACAAAGATGAGGCCTAATAATGAACCTATTTCCAGCCAAGCCAAAGTGTATTGTAAAAAATAATAACCATATTTCAATAGATAATTATTGAAGATATATCTCAACATTAACTGTGAAAATGGAATCAATTAGCCCTTACTCCCAATAGCCTTGACATTTTATTAAAAAGTTTTCATTAATAAAATATATGATGTCTATCCCAATATTTAACACTAAATGTATTTAATTAGAAATCCAAAATGATAAAATAAAACAAATCCTTGATAGATTTTAGTTAGAACTCATTTCAGAAAACAATCTATTTATATAAACCATTTTTTCCATATGTAACCATTCACACCTCTCTATACGCTAGAAGATTACAACAAGGTATGAGGGAGTGTGATCAATGTTTGAGAGACTATAATATCTATATCAAAACCCAAAATAAAAAAATTACCAAAATCGTCCACAACACATACCAATATGCATCTATTCAATTGAATATAAAGTAAAACCACAATAAAATCAATATACACACATGTTATAAAAAAAATATATTTTTCCTGCATCATATAAAATTAAAATGGGGATCCTATTAGGATAATGTAGAATAGTTGTATAAATGTATTATAAAATATATAAGGAGGGTCAACTATAAACCATGATCCTCACCTACATCCCTATCTCTAATCCTAGTTGAGTTTCTCCATCCCAATCCTCTTGGCACCTTTTATTTGACATACATACCATACATAAGGTCTTTATGTTCACCCAGGTTCATGTTTAGGGTGATAGGAATAACATATCATTAGGTAAACACATACGAGGTACCTAATATATTCAATTATGTACTAGTGTATAAATAAGAAAACTAAATAAGCATGTAGTAATACGTAATATATAATAGAATGTCTGTGGGGTCACTATTTTTTATCCATGAAATCCACTATATGGTATTAATCATCACTAAATTCCAACATACCCATCTATCACCCATGGATCTATATCACTTCCATGGAAATATCAAAGAATATATCCAGATAAAATTCTTACTATCATATCCAAAAGCAAAATGGATGTGAGATAAAATATATTCTTCTACTCTATGATCAATATAGTACATTAGGGAACCATATCTCTAGGGAAAAAATATATCCCATTGTACCCCTATAATAGAGAGGTATAAAATACACAAAAAATCAAATAACTAGTAATCATATAGAAAAAATAACCAACAACACTAGTTTGGTTGAGTATAACATCACCAATGAGTTTTTTAAGATGTCATCATATATGTTTTTGATAACACTATAAACACTAATACTATTTTTAACCACGTTAGTAATCATAAAAAACAATAACAATGACACGTGGACTATTTGTTCTTGATATGTATCTGACATAATCCTCTTTCCAACTTATTCCATGTGTAAAAAAAATAAAATAATAATCTTATAAAATCATACTTGGAATAACCCAAAATAGTGAAATATAATATAAAACTCCAAAATTAACCATAGAAACACCATTTTTACATGAATAAATCCATATTTTAAACATTTCCAATTGATTTCACCTATATCCCAAATATTAAGAACAAAAAATCATGTATATGAGATAACATTTTAATGTTTCTTACCTGGTTCACTCAAATGGTAACCAAACTAGATTCTCCATATACCTTAAGAACACCTACTCAGAAAATAACGACAATCTATAAATGGAAAGGGTTTAAAAAAACTATGTGTTGATTATATTTTCTAAAGTATCATTACAACATTAAAATCCATTAATAGAATTTACATAACACAATTCATTTTATAGAAAAAGTATCTGTTGAAATCAGAAGATAACCCTAATAGTAACGTAAATATGTTATAATAAAATACGAATATAGATTATATTGTTACACATCATAACATGATATTACAAAGGGTTGATCATACATAGTATATATATTAACTAAAATATATAAATTGATATTTTCCACTATCCTCAGCATCACCTTATACTTTTTTCCACATCACCACTGTGCTACACCATCTCATTATCCTATTCTTGGGGATAGACTGATCCCATAGGTTAGAAACTAAATATACCCATGTAAATAGTCTCTATGTATGGTGTGACCATGAAAAAATTAGGATACTACTATAAATGTTATAGATAAAAACCAGTATATATATATATACATTTATGAAATGAATTTTTAGTAGTAAACATCTAATGCATACACTATCACACCCTTCAGTACTTGAGATGTTACCCTAATAGCTTTAGCCAATGTCGTTTATCCTCAACCTATGATAATAGCTCAATCATGGCCATTATCAACTATATGAACCTTCTCATCTGTGGGGTTTTATTACAACCATCCTAGAAATGTTATTCCCTCATAGTGGAGAGTACACCCCACATGAAAAACTCACTCAACTTTGGATTCCTCATACCCAACCAATATAATCAGAATTATAGGAGGAAACATTTCATACCAACATCACCAACATCATCGGTAGAATCATGTACAAGCCATATCAGATTTTTTTTTATAAATCATGTCCAACCTAGGTCAATAAATCTTGAGTGGAATCTTGTCTAACTCAAACCACTAACATCATGGGGGGAATTATATGCGACAAAATCACATCATCTTAGAAAGAATCCTGTTAAATCCTTATCACAACATCTTTTTATGAATCAATTTAAAATCAAAACATTACTTAGGGGTGGAACTTCCCAACTCAAATTCTTTCCCGGGTTATGTACATTCAAATGGAAACACTCCTTAGGGGGTAGTGCACCAACCTGATAACATCCCCCAGGGTTTGCACATCCCACTAGTGACATACCTCAGGGTTAGTGCATCAAAAATAGAGTATCAATCTTATAAAAATCCCTAAATTATAATATTCTGTAACAATATATCAGTCCTTAGAAAAGTATGTCCTACCTAGGGATTTCCATTACATACCACTGGTTGGTAGGAAATTACTACTAAGGTTGAATTCACCCTTATAATCTTAATAAGTCTAATTTTTATCTCAATAATAAACATAACATATGAATGGGTGTATAGAAAACATTTCAATACCATAAACCAACTGATCATGAATGTACCCATAGTAAATTGATTATTACACTAGGTATTAGATTACATAAACAATCCTTCTCATTCGGTTTCCCATAAAAATTACATATGAATATTTTTACACACATAATATGCTCAGTCAATCCCTAGCATGTCTTTGAATCATTGGTAAAATTTCAAAATAATATATTTCATTCTATCATTCAAAATATCAAACCAAAGTCTCTTCATAATGTATTACTCTCCACTTAGCATAACTGACAAATAAGTTTCCCACAGTATAAACTAAACAAGGATTCCTCTTAAGGATTACTACCATATATAGGGATAAGTATACATATTAGTGTCCCATTCTTGGAGAATCACATCACATTTTAAGGGATACAAGATCATTGAAGGATAAAATATCCACAAGGTTTATTTAAGTGGCATAATATACCATCAATATTCACCATCAATCTCATAAGAAATAAATGGTACACATTTTCATCCACATTGGGATATCCTCACAAGATTTCTTATGACCAAATTATATTTGGATAATCTCATAAATAATGATAGGCTCACCCATATTCATCACATTACATGATCAATACATATCAACTATATATCTTTAGGTAGAATGACCATTAACTCAATGAAGGATATTCTCTTCAATTTTCAACTCCACTGAAACCAAGACTCTCAAATGGGACACATAACCACTAATGAATATATAGTATCAACATAATATATAAATGAAAAATGTTAGATACTAATATGAATAATTATCCTAACCTCCCATAATGGAAAAAACCCACAATTCCCAATATAGGTCAACCATTCCAACTTACAGGTTATTACAATCCACAAAACATATGAAACATATATAACGTTTTAATATAAGGAACAAATTAAGTTGTGCTAAGAGTTGGCTCCTTAAGAATTATAACTCCACCCCAACCCACCATTACCAACCCCATTTCATAATTTGACCTCATCAATACATATTTAACTATAATAAACATACACATTAATTAATTATTAAAATTGTAATTAATTTACACAATTAATCCATATTTTTTGTATTATAAATTATTGATGTGAAACTTGCTGGGTGATGTATCCTTATCGTAACATTGAGAAATTGGGTAAAAGTATAACTCAGAACACTCAAAATTATATTATGGGGAGAAATATAAATTTTAACATGATATTTCAAAATAATTAAAAATTAGATTTGGTAGAAAACAAAAGAACAATTAGGGTATAAAATTACCTCTAGAAAAAATATATGTGACTTTGCACATTAATAATCTTGAATACTCCTCTATAATCCACCAATATAAGCCATATAGAATTGATGTTAGTTTAATATGATTTGATAGAATCAACAGAAAATACCTATTGAAAATCACACATATTCGGAGGAATGGGGAGGGGGAATTAGAAAATGTAGAAAGAGGTAGAAAATAACTTGATCATTGATGATTTTTTTGAATACCATAGATAAATGGTTAAAGGAGGGGAGGGAAAGGAGGGGAAGGGGATGGATTCCCCATTGTTATATATTTGTGTAAATTAATACAATTCATAAAGGGTTTATAAAAAACACTCAAATAGATAAAATTCCCTCTATAAATAAAATGTTTTTTTTGGAAACATTAGGTGCCCAATCCACTACCACCGACTAGTATGTGATCCATTAGGTACCCATTTCTAGAGATAGGGTATCTTGTTTCCCTATACAGCTATTAGACATTATCATTCTAAATTTAAAAACAACAAAATTTTGTTTGTCAATCCATTAAAAATCTTTCCACCTCATGAAAATTCCTGAAACAATTTAATTTTTTATAGACACCAATTCAAGATTCCAATTCAAAAATTAAAATCAACAATAGTACAATGATGATAAGAAACTAAATATTTCCAGACACCATGGACATAAACTAAGGTGGGTCTCTATAACTCCCCACCATAGAATTTATTTTTCCCAATAAGTCTCCATATACATATTACATAAACTCTCTTGATCATCAATAGCAGATGCATGGTTCAATTTTTGAACTCTCACTTGCGATGATTATGTTGATAATGACCTTAAACCTATAAGAGCATAAATTAGCTCAGATTCCTCTCCCACCTACTCATAATATGATCTAGAAACCATTTTATGATGACCATAAATCAATATTTGAGTAATTTTTCTTTATTAGGTGTGAGAAATGTTGTTCAGTACCCTACTGCATGACCAAATATAAAATTCCTGATAACTTTCCCACCATAGCTCCAATCTATTTCACCAACTCCATGATAATTACCAAATCAAATTTTTTTATGTATGTTACATTTTCTAACATAATACTCAAATAGTTAACATAACTAGTTTAAACCATAAAATATCCCACTCAGCACTACACCTAGTTCCACTAGGATATATGTGTCTCTAACTCATAGCATCATGCCCATGATTTTATCCCAATAATAGAGCCTCAATTCACTATATATGAATTTATAATTTCTTGATAGCACAATCCTTTAAAATACCATGTCACCAAACATGTTCATTTCCTAAAAGTCATACATATTATTTACATCTGATTGTAACCCTTTACACTTTTTAGGTTATTACCAAATGTACTAAATTTACCCATTCGTCATCGATCAAAATCTATATATAGGTTATTTCTATTTACCCAGTAACACCCTTCCAGATGAATTAATGCATCAATTAAAAATTGTAACTATCACCGAGTTTGGTATGCAACTATGTCATCCACTAAATTAACCCAAAACCTTTTGAATATGAATCTAATGCTCAAACCACATTTTATTTTCTCTCCATTTAGGATTTCAATTGTTATTGATTAATGAAAATGATATTTTATGAAACCACCATCAATCTAATGTTGAAAATAAAGATCATTTTTCATATCATCTAAATACACCCATCACATGATCCATTATTTAAGGGATATAAAATCGCATACATTTTACAACTGGTACTCAAATACCATGACTAAGTTATTTTGATGATCCCCCAATAATAATATCATCCCACTTGAATCCTTATCTTATAAAAAAATCATGTAGTCATTAAACCACTACATAAAATATTTTTCAAACCACCACTCTCAGTTGTTATCACTGGTTAATACATAAATAACCACCCCTTATTAACATCAAGGTGTCTCAAACCATTCAAAAGTGTCAAAATATTTTCAAAATGTTAGGATTTGGAAATTTGAATAATATTTTCCAGAAAATAAGTTAAATTGAATAGAAGTATATATTCTAAAATTGATAAATTGTAATTACATATGGAGATGGTGGATTAGTAGTGAAATATTTAATAAGTATAAATTATATAAGAATAAATGATTATTAATAGAAGCTTGCAATAATATGTTACCTTTAACATGATCCAGTGAGGTAAGTGTTTAGGTTAAATTGTATTGATTACATTTAACTATTAGTATACATAAAATGTTTTCTTTTTTATTTCCCTAACAATTTTACAAAAAAGGGATATATAAGAGAAACATTCACAAATGAATGTTAAAACATAAAATGGCTTAAGAACCATAAACTATTCTATAAGAGGGTGAATTAAAGTGTTGAATGTACATGAAAATGTATAGAGATTCATGTTAATATCAAAATTTATGGAAATAGGCTGAATGTAGTTACCTGAAATTTGGTACCACAAATCCAGTGTTTACTTTATTACACAGAAATAAGATATAAGGAATCCAACCCTGAAAGACTAAATAGTTTAGTGTTACTATTAAACAAGTTACATAATTTAAATTCACATTACATTTTAATCCATAAAAAAATTCTTTAAGAATGAAATGAATAACCATATCTTATCCATATATATAATCATAAAAAACATAATCCTATCCTAGCTACAATAACACATAAGAATGTGGAAAGTTTATATGGTAAGTAATGGTAAGAATAAAGAAAAAGATTTAAAAAAGTAAGTCATAATCAATATGAAAATGTATATTACTGAAACACATTGAGTTTAATAGATAAATTTAGAATTATCACTTGGTTGTGATGTCAAGATAATGGTGGTTTTCTTGAAGTGATGTTGGTTTTTGTCTCCAAAGGCCACGACTCAAGGGATTCTGCAACGTTTTCTTACAAAAAGATGCTTCAGATGACATTCAGAGCAAAAAGGTTTCACTGTTTCATGGCTTTTCGGAATCAGAAGATTGAGAGGGTGTGGCTTTGTCCATCGGTACTATGACCATGCTCTTTGGCATGAGTCATCTTGTCATGCTGCAATGAGACAATGGAATCTGGAGGAGCTTCTCTTTGGTAGTGAGTGTTGTTTCAGATCTTTAGTTTTGGTCTCTTGGAGGATGTTTTATTATGTTTAAGTCCTGATGTCATTGGTTCTAACTTTCCTTTAAAAGTGTTTGGAAATAAAAAACGTAATTTTTCAGTCAAGTAATACATAATTATCAAATAATTCCATACAAATAATCACTATAGCATAAAGATTAATGCTGGATAATCTAACTAATAAAATAATCACATGGAATATCAATAACTAGGATCATAATGATGGAATGAATAATGATAGAAATATATACCATCAAGGCCTTGTTCCAAGATGTTTATATAAATGGATACGTCCTTAGAAAAAACCCAACCTAATTTATCTCAAGAGACCTACTGATGCATTGTGGAGCTATTGCGGTCCTTACCTGTTACTTTTGAAGTCTAGTGATTTATTTATATAAAAAGGGTAAAAAACAATTAACATATATATTTTGGTTAAACTAGCATAAAAAATGTAAATAAATTCCAAAATAAGAAAGCAAAATTATAATATATCCACAATAAAATGAATGGTATCAACATAGTACATCCATAGTCAAACAGATCATAAACCATCTAGAGAAATAATAAAGATGGTATCATTATAGTATATCCCCATTAATAATTAATTAACATAAAATAATTGATTCTTTTAGGGAAAAATATTTTTAATTATAACTTGGAACATTTAATGTGAAAAAATAACCACTCTTTAAAAATAAACCTTTTATATTAACAAAAAAGATTTAATAAAATATTATCAAAATCCATTTCATTAAAATTAACATTTATAAACTAATTTTTTTAAATGATTCAGGAATAACATTTTCATTAAATAATTATTTGAAACATGAAATGTAATCTTCAATGAAATAATGGTCATGACAGTGGATAATTCCATACATTACATTTAAGTTTAAAATAATTGTACATTTTCACTGAAAAAATGTTATATTAGTATCTTGTTTAAAAAATTACATGAATATTTTCTTCAATGAATTATTTTAAAAAGTGAAACAAGGGTAAAAATTTCATTAATAAAACATTTGAGAAATGATAATTTTTTTTATAAACTTATTTATAAAACTTGGTTTTGGATGAAAATGTATTTTAGACTAAAGATAAAAATATATTATTATTCCCTTAAACAATTTATTTTTAATTTTATGTACCAAATAGAGGAAGTATGGTACTATTATATAAAAAATCTGGAACAACTAGATGATAAAAAATATATTTATTTTAAGATAGAAATATCAAAGAATTCCCCCATGATAGAGTTAAATGATAACAATCCCAAATAATGAAGAAATAATGAATTAAACTGCTACCACTTTTGTAACTTTTGAATCATAATTCCAATGAAAGAAAAAATATTAAATTAAACATTAAGTACCATGTTGATAAATTAATTCCACGTATAACATAAAAATTTCAAGTATATACAAAAAAACAAGTGGTGAATATGGAATATGTCTCCCAAAAGTAAAACATAGTTGAGAGATCCTTACATTGAGTCCAACTCGTCACATACATTATTTCTAATCTTGAATAATAAAAATTTGTTATTTAATTACTTTAATAAGAAATTTTTTAAATTTTATTACTGATTTTTTTCTCTAATTACCATGTTATATTTGATTACTTTATAAATTAACTTTACACTTTATGGCTTGATGATATTTTTATTATGTGGTGAAAATGAAAATGGTAGGTTGACTACGGTCAAATTGGAAAAAATATAAATATTTCCATAATAATAATAATTATATAATTATTATATTGGTTTTTTCCCTCCCGGTCTGTTTCTTTCCCAGTTTTGGTTGTTGGAGGTGTTTGGAGGAGGCTGAAAAGAATTATTAAGAAGTTCAGTTACTAAAAAATGGAAGTAGGAAAATTTTCTAATGTGTAAAAAGTTTACATGATGTTAAATAGGTTTTCATGACGTGTAAAAACATTATGTGACATGAAAGAGGGTTTCAAGATGTGTAATATATTCAGGTTTAAAAATAAATAATAAAATTAATAGGTGATTATTTTTTTGTTAGAAACTGAACCCTGAGGATTACACAATGTGAATGGGGATTACATATAGCATAAAACCCCATTACAATGTTGTTTTAAAATTATTTTCTGGAAGAATTTTTATTCTTTTAGACATAGATTCTTTTTCCCTTGGTTTTGAGCGAACCATAAGTTCCCCTAGGTGTTCTTCAATCTATTTTCCTCCATTTTTTGATCTGTTGACCCCAGTGGTTGTTCGTTGGTTATCCTTGATCTATCCATGGTGAGTTATCTTCACATTATCTCATGTTTTCTTCCATTATTCATTATATTTCATCTATGGTTGTGTTGTTTTGGTTTGGTTGTGATTTTGGGCTTCGTTTTGATGGATCCTTCACACGGTGTAGGTTTATCTATGGTTCTAATGGTGTGGTTGTGGTTCATGACTGTTCTTATTCAATTTGTGGTATGTAATGTGTTAGAAATCTTCTTTGAGGTAGATATTACATCTTTTCTCATTATTTTCATATTATGAGAGAGGGGTTTACTATTGTTTTCTATGTATTATGGTTTTTACATCATAATCAAAGATAATTATTTTGTTAATTGAATTGAAAGTGGGTAAAGGGGTTTGAGCTGCATGCTAATATAGATTTATATTAATTATGATATTATGGATTGTACATTCTTGATTCACCTCTAAAATTTACAGTCATTGGGGGATTTTTTTGCACTATATATATATGTTGTGATTTCATCTTCTGTTGTGATTGTTTTGATATCGCCTTAAAATGAAATTGGTTAATTACTTATAATTAACTAAATAAATGGTTGCCCCATGATTTCAGTTTTTGTGATAACACCCCTAAAATAATGTTTAATGTGATAAATTCTACTTTGTATATATGTAAATGGATCTTGGTGTATTGTGATGTATGGTCATGCTTGTGGGAAGATAATGTGGGGTTGGGGCATGTGGGGCTGAATGTTTTTGGGCTGTGATTTTTGGGAGGTGAGGTGATAGTTTTCAGTCTATGCTTTTGGTGGGGTGAGGTGAAATAATGTTGGATTGTTTTTGTAATGGGGTTGATTTGTGCTATAATCTTGAGTAGTTATGGAATAAATAAATGAAATAATTGATTAATTATTCTTGGAATGCCAGGGGTTGGTTTGGTAAATTGGATGAGAATTGTTAATAAATAATTTAATGATGGTTTGTGTGATTAAAGGTGGGTGATTCTAAATAATGAATTTAATGGGTGTTAAACGAGGAGGAAATTTAATGATGTGTTAGATTATTATAAATCACCACCTTATGAAATAACTATTGTAGATACTAATAAATTCATTTAGAGGTGGCAGAAAAAAGTGATAGTGCTGTCATTCAGTTGGTTGGTTTGTGAACCCATAGGTTCACCTAGACTACTCGATACTACATATACATTCCTTGTATATTCTTATGATTTCACTATACACTACACCCATATTGAGCACTATGTTCTGAACACCTCTATATTTACACGGGGGGGGGGGGGGGGGAGGGTGTCTTCCAACATCCTAGAGGGAGTATGGATGGATGAACACCCTCTCTTCCCTGATCCCTCTTCTTGGTGAGGTGGGTATTGCACATTATGTGAAGGTTTGAGGTCTTTTAGTACATTAGATTATGGTTTTGGTATACTAGTTACCTTTCAAATGAGTTCTGATGTGGTGTCCCAGGTTACTTCAGGATGAGTTGTGATGTTATTTCCCAAGTATCTTCAGGACGAGGTATGTTGATATTTTATGTGATGTTTTATGTTGTGAGGACTAGGTGTGTGTGTGGGAGGAATGAGTTGTGAGGCCCAGGTATGTGTGGGCAGGATGTGTTGGGAGGACCATGTTTTTGGGGAAGGATGTGTTGTGAGGCCCAGGTGTGAGCGGGCAGGATGTGATATGGCATGTTTGGAAGAGTAGGGAGCGCCAAGGCATTTTCAGTTGGGGTGTGAGGGGAGCTAATATATGGGAAAGTGGATTAGGGTACCCTATCATTTATTTTCTTTATAGTATATTATATTACATTTCTTATGTTATTTAGTGACCGTGCCTTGGTGAGGTTGGGATGGTTAGTATACCAGTGTTGGTGCTATTTGGTTCTATTTTTTTCTGATAGGTTCATCAGTATGCCTCTTTCACATGTGCATGAGAGACTTCAGTTTTTACTAATGAGTAAACATTTATGATTACCCTATGTATATAAAACTTTTTTTAGGTTTCTATGAGGATTTAGCATAACAATCAGGACCATTCTAGCCCAGGTCCTTGATAGTTGTTGTGTCACTATTTTGGTTTTAGTTTTGCGTATTTACTTTGGAAACATTTATTTGTGTCAATTGTAAATATAAATTCATGAGGGATAGTTTCTTATTCTCTTTTACATTATTTCTTGGTGTTTTTTTTGGATGATTCATCTTATATATCGATCATATATTAATATAGAGGCTAATGCCTCCCATACTTGACTTTTATAGACTTGGTGCTAGTCGCCAATCTGGGGCCTACTAGGGGTGGGAATCAGGGGTGATTATGTTTTATCTTCTTTTCTATCCCTAGAGGGGTATCCTTGGAGGGAGGGTGTCAGGATAGAGTGGTATCAGAGGTGACAGCTGAGGGATAAGATGGAGTTTGGAGTTAAGAGCAATGAGTATTTTGTGGGGTGGTATAACAATAGTTATAGATGACCATACTTCATGAAATAGGCTAGCGATACTGACCAAGACATGATATTTTAGGCCCCCCTGTGATCCAATGAACATACTATGAGCTTATTGAATGTCCAAGTAAGATCGATGTGCTTGTATGGTAGAGACCTAGGAATGGTACATTCATCACTATGACTTGTGTTCTTGTTTGAATTGTGTTTTTTTTGGAATGTCAAAATTTATAAAATGAATTAAATGATTTAAAAAAATATTAATATAATTCCATACTACTGATCATATGAAGTTATTTATTTTCCTTTCAGTTATGGCTTCTGTTCATTATGTGCATGTGGCTGAGGTAGTTGGGGTTCAGCAGGATGACCTGGTTGATCCCCGTAGGGTTGATCCGGTTAAGAAGAATGATCAGTGGAAGAGGATGTTGCACAATTTTTAGTATCAATACATGGGAAAGTATAAGGAGTGTAATTCAGATATGTAAATAGAGAGTTATCTAGAGGATCCTGAGATCACTTCCAATTTGATCTAGGCCCTGAAAGAGTATTGTGCCCCTTTGGCTGCCAGTCAGATATGGGGAGCTGGATGCCAGTGGTGGACACTGTATATGGGAGAGTAGAAGGAGGTAAATGGTTTTCGACATGAAATCAATAAAGGGTTATAAGTATTTTTCCATTCCTTAACCATGAATGAAATATAAAGGCAAGAGATTATCTATATTTAGTATAGGATCTTGTAATGATAGGATTTAGGAATCAATTTAATGGACCATTCGATTTTCCCTAGAGCTTTTTCTAGATGATTAATCTTGTTAGAGATGTCTTGAGTTTTCACCCCATATTTATATCTAATATACAGTTAATTATTTTATGTCACCAACGTATCTGGAGGTCCAGAAGAAGGCATGGGTGATCGAGCGAAAGTACACTTGATTAGGATTTCTACATGAAGGGATCCAGTAGGGTTCCTCGAGGGACATAGTTTTCAGTGGTTTGTCTCATGTTCTAGGACCTTTGAGTTTTTGACTGATATGTATTTGATATTAGTATCTTCCTTTCTGTCCTTCTGGTGCTAGTAGTTACTATTCCTTTTATGGGAGATTATTTCTTGTGTTTTTTGTTTGTTGGGTTCATGGCCATCATCTGAACCAGTTCCTAGTGGCTTTTGAATCCCAATTTGGTAGAGTTGGACATGCTCAATGTTATCCTTAGTTGCAGTTTATAGTGAGACCATTTCAATAGTAGGTTAAATAGGGTTTGAATCCACCGATGGGAGATAGAGAAGAAATAGGAAAACCTCATGATGTTCCTCATGTCCAGGGTCCATGAACAGAGTGTGGCCATGGAAGTGGTCATTAGCAGAGAGGAGGAAGTGATGCACATGTTTAGTTTCATGAAGTGGAGGTAGAATCTCCAATGGATCCAGAGATCATCAGAGGTATGATCATTTTATTTAGCACCATTGTATGTGCCTTATTTGATTCTGGATATTTTCACTCCTTGGTTGAACTTACTCTATCCCATGCTCAGAGACATGATTTAGATAGGCTTCCCATACACCTGATGTTGACTATGCGAGTAGGAGGATATAACATCTTGTTTGATATGGGCCAAGTTTGTAGACTAATGATGATACCACATGAATCCCAGGATAATCCTTTCATTCTATATATGTAGCCACAAAATGTCATCCTCGACATCAATTGGTTGTATTATATAGTGATTTTATAGAATGTTTCTAGAAGAAGTCATGTTTTCATATGTGGATGGTCACCATGTAGTTTTCTTCATTGAGCAGAGTTTTCAGGTGTAATGTTGGCATGGGGAGACCATTCATTAATTATTGCATGATTTTGTAGTGTAATTGGTGGACAATGGGATGGTAGAGGTTCCTAGGTTCATTAGGGTGTTCCTGGATATTTTCCCAATAATGTTGTGACACTACCAACTTGACATGATGTTGATTTTGGGATAGACATGAAGCATGGTGTGTCTCCAAAATCAATGGCTCCTTATCAAATAACACCATTATAGTTGAAGGAGATAAGGATTCAGATAAATGATCTAATGTAAAAGGATGTTATCTAGACTAGTGTGTTGCCATGGGGTAATCAAGTGTTGTTCACCAAGAAGGCGAATGAAATTTTGATGTTGTTCATATAATACTAGAGGTTGAATCAAGTGACAGGAAAATACATTACCCTCTTCCAAGGATAGATGATCATTTCAACCAGTTGAGAAGGGAAATTTGGTTTTCTAAGATTGATAAGTGGTTTGGATATCACTAGTTGAGGGTGAAAGAGAGAGATATCCCAAATACTACCATCAGACATAAGTATGGGAACTTTGAGTTTGTATTCATTCCATTCAGTGTTAAAAAAACACCATCCATGTTATGGGAATAATGAACTATGTGTTCCATGATTTCTTGGATCAGTTAATATTTGTATTCATAGAAGATATATAAATTTACATTAATTCCAAAGAGGATCATGTCAAGAATCTCCAAGATTTCTTACAGGTTATTCAGTGCCACCATCTCTATGGAATGTTTTCCAAGTGTAATTTTTTGACATGATAGGTCCATTTCATTGGGAATGTGGTGTCTCAGTAGGATGTGGGAGTAGAACTATCGAAGTTGAATCAGTTTTTTATTGGGAAGAACCTAAGAATATGGAAGAGGTTTTCATTTTACTTGGCCTTGCCAGCTATTATCGGAGGTTTTTACCAAATATCTCTCGAGTTGCAGCCAAATTGAAAACTTTTACTAGGAAGGACTAATGTTTTTTTGGAGTGATCAGTGTCAGGTAGCATTTGGTTACATGAAGGGGAAGTTGGTTAGTGCACTAGTGCTCCATTTATTTAAGAATGAGTGATGTTCGTGGTGTTTTATGATGTTCCTCATATGGTTTTAGGATGCGTGATGATGTAGCAGTAGACATTCATATCTTATAGCTATAGGAAGTTACCACCAGAGGAGTTTAACTATGCCACCCATGATGTATAGCTTGTAGTGATTGTTTTTGCGCTGATTTTTTGGCGAATTTACATCATTTGAGAGTGCTTTGTGGTCATTACTGATCACAAGAGCATGAAGTATGTCTTTTACCAGCATGATCTAATCCTAAAATAGTGGAGGTGGATGGAATTTCATAATTACTTTTGTTGTGTGATATCCTATACATGAGAAATGAAGGATTTTTGGTGGACACATTGATCAGGAAGTCACAGGAAGTGTGTTGTTTGGGAGTTTGTATATTTTTGATGAGTAATGGATGAGTTGGAATACATAAAATTATTTGAAATAATTAATGGTATTAGATCCTTTTTATTTCAAACTATGGTTAATTATTATCTGATGCAACATGTGGAGGAGTCATAGTGGAGAGACTCGAAGGCAATGGTGTTGTGAGATCATGTGGGTCGTGGAGATACTCCAGAGGGATGGTTAGAACCAGATTTTTTATGGAAGGTTTTTTATTAAGTAAGCGATGGTAACATCTTGGATGCAGTTTCCACTCAATAGTTCCCTGATCCCGGTTGGCTACATGGCCTCAAGATCATATCCACAAATATAAGAGGATGATGACTAGCAGTGAGGGATTAGGTGAGCCTTGGGATAGACAATTCCCTCATTACTAGAGTACCATAGAAGAAGTCAAACAAAATCAACAATGAAAGAGAATATATAAGAAGTCAACTGAAAATGATGGCAAGGAAACAATAGATACAAAAATATTGATACATCATATATATATATACAATGATGCATATGATAAATGACTATAGATAGTATCAAGAGCAGTACATAAAAATTCAATATAATACAATTCTATCAAAAATTCTCAAAATGTGTCCCAGAAGAATCACAATCTTTAGCTTGGTCCCATGCTCTCCTGCTCCAAGGAAACTACGAACAACCTGAAATGGGGTGCTTTCCCTTACCATCACCTACAAATATATAATCTATTTGGGTCCTAATGGAGGCCCAAATAGGGTGTGAGATAGGTATACTAGTACGTAACCACCCATAAGTATCTACAACTATAAGAAGCAATGCGAAACATGCTAAACCAGGGTACGAAAATAGTACTTTAAGTGTACATGTCAGTGGAATATAACTACTGTTGTAATGACCCATGTATTTATAGAATAATAATTTTTCATTTCTATTAAAATTTAGGATTAAGATATTAGTTTTTCATAAAATGGTATCTTTTTCTCAAAGCGTACTCAACATGAAAAAATGGGTTTTTTTGAAATATTACGTTGCACACAACTTTGAGTTATACCAAAAAAAATATAATATTATTATTATTTTAAATGGTAGGTAATGCCTATAATTTTTTGTTGAATGAAATGAATATAACCAACTAAAATATTATTATAAATGTTTTTTAAATATCTTTACATTTATCAAAATAATTTTAGAGGCTTAATATAAGAGTGAATCCTATTTTAAGCATGAAATACTCCAATATTTTTAAAAGGACGTTTTATCTCCTTTTGATGGTGAGTCTTTTTTAAATATAGTTTTTTACACCTTTATGTGTTATATTTGAAAAAAATAATCTTCTTATTTAGAAGCGGAACATCAAAATTTACTTTGAATAGTTTTTTTTTTCAATTTTCTGATAAAGTTCATTATTAATGAATAGTAAAAAATACCGCATTTTAAGTCAAAACTACATTTTCAACTAATTTATTTAAATAATTTGATTTTACATTTAATTGTTTTTAATGTTTAATTGTATCATAATTTTATCATTTAATCCAATTTTGTTCATTTTAAGTAATTTCACTTGTATATTGGACATAAACACATGTCAATCATTTGATAGTTATTAATTCTTAAAAACCCGCTTTTTGGTTTTGACAACGAGAATTATTTTTAAATTAATTATTAAATATTATATGTTTTGAATTTGATAAAATGGATTAAATATTTGGAATCATAGATTCCAAATTGTGTTAATAGGTACATTTTTTTTGAAATTATGAATTGTAATTTTAGTAATTATTTTATTTACCTTGGTTAAAGGGTATATCTAGAAAATAAGTATAAAAAATAATATTATAATAATATTAAACTACCCTAAAATGTTTTCTAATTCTATAGGATGAGATATTTCTAACCATGGGTATACTTGGGTCGATTTTGGGACCCCCTGGAGCCACTTTGATGTAAAAATGACATTTTATAATAATTAATTTAAATTAATGAAAAATATAACTTAAACATGTATCTTTTATTAAAATAATTTTTATATGGGGTCTTATAAGTGATATATTAGACTATAAATAGTCATTATAAAGATATAATAATTTACTATATAATTATATTTTATTTATAATTTTTAGACAATAAATAAATAAATTTATTTATGACACAATGTTGATGCAGTGAATGCTTTATTAAGAAAGGATTCAGATAAATGTTATTATAAATATTAAAATAAAATTAATTTGGTTATTTTGATGTCATCCAAGAATTTTTTAGATGATATTGAAATATTAGGCTTGAGTTAATTCTTTTGGTTCAAAGGAATCATGTTTTTATGAATTTGTAAAATGTCAAGTATGAATAGTGTCCAAAATTGACATAATTCAAAACATAATATATAATATCTTTTATTAAATAATATTAATTTAAAAAATATCTACGATTTTGAAAAATGGTTTTGATGAGTCTAAAATGTTATTAATGACTATTTTTTTGGAAATATTTCATGTTTGGTAACTATTTTGATTCTCAATGTTTTAAATTCTTAATAAAAAATTAAGTGTAAAAAAGGGTTAAATAAAAAAGATAAGGATTAATAAATATTAAAAAAATGTATAATTTTTATTGGATTAATTTATTTTTACTTATATTAATTCTATATTCTATCTAAATTAATTTTTAATCATTTTTAATCGAAATATAATGTATAATAAATTAAGGTTTCCAGACATACATAATGTTCCCCTCATCCCTCTTATAAAAATCCACCAACTCTGACCATTTAATCACACCTTTATAGCACATTGGATCTCTCAGATTCTGCTAAATTAATCTCCAAACATACCAACCTTCATCCTAGAAAAATTACCTTGGGCAGAAACCAATTTTAGAAATCCTTTTGTCTCATATCAAAATAAGTTACCCGATATAGAGGTAACATTTTCTCTGAAGTTTTTTTTATTTTATTTTCCTTATCCACTCCCTATTATTTTCTTATTATTTGATTATATAAAATCAACAGTATCCTCAATATACAAGGATTTTGTGATGATAATGGTTCTAACTACACTTTCACACACCTCTATCAAATGGATACGTACATACTATTTATTTGTATGACAAACTACTGCCTCACGAAACGACGATTCTTCAATTTTCCCATACCATTTCTCATGGTAGACATTAAGATGACACATTATTTATATGTGATATATATTATATTTATACTTTATCTATTATTCGGTATTTTTCATTTACAACATACCTTTATGTTTTCTATAATGTGTAAATACGATAATTTCATTTAAAGAAGTGCTGACAACCGCCCCCTCAAAGTGATATGGATCATTCATTACATACATGGAATATATAAATGATAGATTTAATGAACTTATGAAACAAATATACCATTTGATATTATACTATAATTATGATATACCTATATTTCATTTAGTTTTCATTCTTTTAAATATGAAAAGTAAATGAAAGTAGCGTTTATGCATACGTACAGCTTACCTTCACGATGAACGGTGCAATTAATCTCTTATCTCCTAATGTTATGGACTATTATAAAAACATATATACTGGATATATATGATACTTAATTAATGAATAATATTTTGGAGATGATGTAATTTTAACTACTCGTAAAATTTATATCAATACAGGTTCATTTTTGACTCAAGTACCGAATATCGACAAAACGACTTATATTACCTTAAATAATTATGTAATTTTTATAATGTTGTAATAAGTGATATAAAATGAATAAAAATCTTGAAAAAAGGTTCTGAATCAAGTAGAAATTTATTTAACTTTATTATTTCATAAGAACAAGGAACATACACGACAAGTAATACTCAAGGTAAGGGATCCTTTAACCGTCCTCTTTTACTCAAATAATTATTTTATGTTATCTATTAAAATATACATTTTCTTATGTTGGGATATGTTCTTATATATATTTATTTCTGTAAATTTTATTTACATGTGATATGATACCATTTTCTCTCTCATCAAATCATAATCTTAACTTTTATGTGACACTGTTAGGCTACCAAATTTTCATAAGGGAACTTCATAACTTAATCTCTATTCTTTGGGTTAATCCTATACTTTTTTATTATGTCATTCTATGATTATATATGAACTGAATTTTTATGTACTATATTTTATTTAAACATTACTTATGTATACTTGAAGTGATTACACATTATCAATCTATTTTATTTACAAAATGATCTTTGTAAGGGACTTCCTCTCAATATCCTTTTATTGAGGCATATTTTTGTTTACACACAACATTATTTTATAAGGTGTATAATTATACACTTTTTCTTTTAATCTCATTCAATGTTTTTCAAAAGGAATGTTTTTTTACAAAGCGTTTTACTAAATTACAAAGGGATTGTTTATTTTAACGTACATGGTGACAATGAACTTTCTTCTGCCGCAAGAATTATTTAATATTTGTCTTCCATAACATAACATAAAATATTAAATGGAAAATTAAATACAATATACCATTTCCATGTATTTTTGTATTGGAATTTGTTTTGAGAAATCATTGATTATGTCAATATCATGAAATATTATATTGTGATTGGAATGTGGAAATATTATCTTTCCTTTATATTTGTTTTATATGTTAGAATTATCTTAGGGTTCTTGGGAATTGTTTATATATATGGGTGGTTATGTGATAAAATGAGGTCAGGTGATCCCAAGATAGCTCTCCAATGCATTCGGTAACATGACAGAGGTAAACATTAATGTTTATCCTAAGATATTTAGGGAATATACTGTGATGGGTATTACAAATGTAACTCTCTATGTAGCTATGAAAGCTATAAAGTAAGTAAGATATGAATTTTACAAGTTAACATGGGTATTTATTATTTATATGTGTTATTCCAAAATCTTATTATTTTATGAAGTAAGTTAAATATAATATGTTTTATGATTAAAAATTATGGTTTCATCGATTTGTATGTATGAACAGACTTTTTTCCTTATTCTATATCCCTTACCAAGATTCTTTGCCCATCCCTTGTTTTTGAATTTTTTTTCATAGGGTATAAGTAATGTTAAGAGAAAGGAATAATTCAAGATGATTTATATCAAGAAATTAATTCTTATTTTATTTTTTGTAGTTTTATTTATCTCAAAAAAAATTGGATAGAGAAGAAGTGTATACTTTGCGATTTCTGAGATGTAATGTAATATTTATGGCCTAATTCTCCAAAATTGTAAATCTGGAAAGATCCTCAATGTCAAATTCATGACATAACTCAAGATTATGTAATGATTAAAGCCAGTTCCTTATAGTTGGCATCATAGGTTGGTTTATATACCTTTAGTGGTTCGGGTGTTATTTAAGTATAAGTAACCTAACCATAATAGTTAGCATATGAGAAATATTCATAGTTATTTTAGATAAATTGAATTAGTTTAAGATAATGTGAATAATTATTTCTTAGTGTTTACCATACTCATAAGATAGTATTTGATTATTTTAATAATATAATCACACTGCCCTTTTTGTTTTTAGTAAATGGATGGTTCTAGAAGCCACCAAAGTAACAATGGATGTGAAAGAAATAGTGGTGGATTTATGAATAAGAAACCAAATGAAATGGGAGATTAAATGTGAAATCTTGTGTTATTTCTTAACCAACTATTTGGATTCATTATTGACCACTTGAACCTTGGTGGTTTTTCTAAATTATAGTATATGCAAGAAACAAATCCCTATGGAAGTTTAGTAATAACCATAAAGATTATTTTATTAAAAAACCTATGTGTCAAGGATGTGGAAAGAAACACCTAGGAAAATTCTTCAAAGGGATGATAAGATGTTTTAGATGTTGTAATGAAGTTCATAAATCAATAACCTATCATGGATAAAGGAATCATTCAGTTGACTCCAAGAAATGGAATGAAGTACTTTCTTAGGGATCAATTAAATGTTTTAAATGTGGTGTGCATGGTAAATACACAATAAGATTTCCTACCAAGAAAAATTGTTAATGGGATCAGAAATACTGTACAAATATATATTTACCAATACCTAATGCTATTCCAATTGAGGATGAGGAAGCTGACAACGACATATGATAGGTATGGATTATTTCTTTTCTAATGTTTTGAAATTATTTAATATTAGGATATGATTCATGATTTTGTTTCTAGAAAAGAAGAACTATGGAAGAATTCAAAAAAAAGGATATGGTATCATGAATAATTCTGGATGATTAACATGTCTACACTTTAGAAATTTGAGAGTTATGTTAGATATCTGGGTGATGAAATGTTTAAAAGTATTAATGCTCTTTTTTTGATGGGATTACATTGAAGGAATTTTCTATTATATGTGTAACCCTGATGTTTGTAAGGTGAAAATTATATTTAAGGAATAATTATCTTTTCTTTTGTGGATATTGTTATAAATAACCATTTGGGTTTATATGATCCTTGAATTTGAGGCAATTATGGGTTATTACTTTTTTGGATGAAAATACGAGGTATGAGATAACATTTAAGGTTAAAATATGTTCTGGTTATTTTTGAGGAATTTATATCATTTTTTGGAATATTATCAAATTATATAGTTTTTGAAATAGGACAACACGCAGACTGTGTGACAAACATTCGCATCAGACAACGCTGTGAGAATCGATCCCACAACCAAAGTATGGCTGAGATTTATCACCTAACACTAACCTATATGAATTCCTTGGTTAGTATGACTTATTCTTTCTATTTAAATGGTTTTATAGATTAAGAATAAGTTGATTTTGGGAACTTATGTTTTATCAAATGAATATCCTTAGTATAGGAAAATTATTTGGTGATTATTTGATAAAGGTTATCTTGAAAGAAATTCTCAATTTTGGGAAGAATATATGCACAAAAAAATAGAATACTTTGAGATTTTATTTGAGGAATAATGGTTGAATTTTATTTTAGAAAATCTACTTTTTATGGACAAATGTAAATTTTGGTTTATTTATGGAAATGATTAACCTATTATAGAGAATATGTGATTAGGTGAATTACTTTTTAGTATGAGACTTTAAGAGTAGTCGATGTTATTTAGTGATAAATGTTAAGAATTATGGTGGAAGGATATGTTATCAAATCATTTTGAATTTTGGGTTTCCCACTTAGATTAGATTATTTTAAATATTTTAATGGAAAATTGTTGATTGAATGGACTTTTTTGAACTTTCTCTATTTTTTTTGATATTTTGAGATTAAAGGATAATTATTTTGAAAGAATAATCTGATCTTGAACTTACCGTTTTGGTTTTGGTTAATGTATAAAGATAGGGGAAATATATAGTTCATATATTATGGATTATGTGATTCACTAGAAGTTGATTTTAGCGCTTCAGGTGTGACCAATTCATCTTGATTACTTATATTTAGGAGAAAAATGGGTTTGTGGTAGAAATTTATTAAAGGATGAGACTCTACATGCATATAATTCCTTATTTTCTTAGTTAGTCCAATACATAAATTTTTCAACTTTATTAAAATGAACTAAAAAAACATTGTATGTTCACTATTTGTACTAGGGAATCAATGACCATTTAATCGTAACATGTTTGTGGTTTTTTGGTGGTTAACTTTATCCTAATAATGTTTTCTATCACTCTATCAGAAATTGATGGTTAGTTTCTCTTCCATATCCATGTTTTCCAATATAAAATCCTTGTATGTGTTATCTCAGGTTACCTTTGTACTTCACTTTCATTCTTTTAATGTGATATTTTGTTGACTCTTTTTCCAATGTGGGACTTTCAATAATGTTTTTTAGCCCGATTTTAAAATTGTGGGGATGCAATTTCCAAAATGAGGGAAGGATGTAATGAACTAGGTATTAATAGAATAATATATATTTTATTTTTATTAATATTTATGATTAAAATTTTATTTTTATATTAAAGGGGATTATTTGTCTGATAGCGTACTCATCATGTAACAATGGGTTTCTTTGAAATGTTACATTGCACACAACATTGAGTTATACCAAAAAATAATAATATAATATTATTATTTTAAATGGTAGTAAACCCCTAGTCATTGTATTGGAGTTAATGTACATAAATAACTACAATATGATGATACATGTTTTTTAAATATCTTAACATTTATGAAATAAATTTTTGAGGCTTAAAATAATATTGAATTCGATTTTAATCATGAAATACTCTAGCATTTTTAAATGGTCGTTTTACTGCCTTTTAATGGAGAACCCTTTTTAAATCTAATTTTTGAAACCTTTATATATTCTAATTGAAAACATAAACTTATTCTTTAGAAGTGGAACATCAAAATTTCCTTTTGATAAATTTTTGTTAATTTTTAGATAAAGTTCATTTTTTAATAAATAGTGAAAAATACCTCATTTTAAGACAAAACTACATTTTCATCTATTTTTTTATATAGATTGATTTTACTTTTAATTGGTTTTAAGATGTAATGGGATTATATTTTAATCATTTAATCTGATATTGGTCATTTTATGTAATTTTAATTTAAATTGGACATATACACATGTCAATCTTTTGATAGTTATTACTAAGTAAAAACCCGCCTTTTGGTTTTGAAAATGGGAATAATTTTTAATTAATTAATCATACTTATGTGTTTTTAATATGGAATATATATTCCAGATTTTTTATTAGATGTTACAAATTTTGTGAATAGGTTCCCTTTATTTTAAGACATTATGAATTGTAACTTCAGTAATTATTTTATTTATCATGGATAAAGGGTAAATATAAAAAATAAGGGTAAAATAATAATATTATAATAACATTAAACTACCTTAACACGTACCATAATACTATTTTATTAGATACTTAAGACCATGGGCATCCTTGGGTAGATTTTGGGACCCCATGGAGCTACATGGATGTGAAAAATGACATTTTATAAGAAATAATTTAATTTAATGCAAATATAACATAAACATGTATCTTTTGCTGAATCAATTTTTATATGGGGTTATATAAGTGATATATTCAACTATAAATATTCATTATAAATATAAAAATATTTTCTATATCATGATATCTTATTTATAAATTTTAGACATTATATATAAAAATTTAATTATGACACAATGATGATGCAATGATTACATCATTAATAAAGGATTAAAATAAATGATATTATTAATGTTAAAATAAATTGAATTATTCTTATTTTGATGACATCCACGAATTTTATGGATTATATTGATATATTAAATTATTTTTTAATGCCTCTGGTTCTAAGGAATCAAGTTTTTATGATTTTTTAAAAATTCAAGTATGAATAGTGTCCAAAATTGACATAATTCATAACTTGAAATATAAAATATTTTATTAAATGATATTAAATTCGTAAAAATATAATATTCATCGAAATAGTTATCATAGATCAAAAATTATATTAATGAATCTTTCATTGGACATTTATCATGTTTTGGAAACTATTTTCATTCTCAAAGTGCTAAATGCTTGATAAAACCGTTAGAGTAAAAAGGGTTAATTAAAAAATATAAGGATTAAAAAAAATTAAAAACCTCTATAATTCTTATTGGATGCTTTTATATATACTTATATTCATCTTCTATTATAAATAACAGAATTTTTAATCATTTTTAATCGAAATATAATTTATAATAAATTACTATCTCTACACTTTCCTAAAGTGTCCCTCCTCCCTCTTATAAAAAACCACCACATCTACCCATGTAATCACACCAACAGAGCCACTTATATCATCCAAATTATTCTCAAATAATCTCAAAACTTACCTCACTTAATCCTAGAATCGATAACTTGTGCATAAAAATATTGAAGAAGTATTTTTGGCACATACCTAAAGAAGTTACTTGATTTAGAGGTAACATCTTATGTCAAGTTATTTTGTTTTATTTTTATCCTCCAATTCATAAGATCTTCTTATTATTTGATTACATAAAAAGAATAGAATTATAAATATATGAGGATTTATTTATGAGAAGTATTCTAAAAACACTTGAACACACATCCATCTAATGGATACGAACATATTGTTTCGGTGTACGGAGAACAACTACCTCACGAAATGATGATTGTTCGATTTTCCCCTACCACCTATCATCGTGTCCATTATTATGGAACTATATTTATATGATATATATATTATATTTATATTGTCTCTATGATTCTACATTTTTCATTTACATCATAAATTTAGGCTTTCCAAAATGCGTAAATATGATAATTTCATTTGAAGAAGTGTGGACTATCGCCCCCCGCAAAGTGATATAACTCATTCATTCCATACATGGAATGTATAAAGGATGGAAATAATAAAATAATGTAACATATATAAAATATTATATTATACTGAAATTATAATATAACTATTTATCATTTATTTTTAATTCTTATAAATATGAAAAATAAATGAAAGTATCGTTCATGTGTAAGTACAACTTACCATCTCCATGAACGATGCATTTCATTTCTTTTATCCAAATGAAATAAAATATTATTAATGTACATATAATGGATATATATGATACTTAAATAATGAATAATATTATTGAGATGATGTACTTTTGACTACTTGTACAATTTAAACACGTTCATTTTCGACTAAAGTACCGAATATCGACAAAACGACTGATATTAACATAAATAATTATGTAATTTTTATAAGGTGATAATAAATGATATTAAAGGAATAATAAACATTAAAAATTTTATGAGGCTAGTATAGATTAACTTAACTTTATTATTCAGGAAGAACAAGGATCATACGTGACAAGTGAGACACATGGTAAGGGAACCTTTCACCCTCCTCTTTTAGTCAAATACATCTTTTGTGTTATCTATTATAGTTTAGAATTTCATATGCTGGGATATGTTCTTATATATCATTATTGTTGTAAATTTTATGTACAAGTGATGATAAACCATTTTCTCTCCCATCAAATCATTTTATAAATTTTCTAGTGACGTCATTAGGCTACCAAAATTTTGAAAGGGAACTTCTTAACCTAATTTCCATTCTTTGGTTTAATCTTCTACTTTTTGATTATATCGTGCTATGATAATGTAAGAAATTTATTTTGATGTAATATCTTGTATTTATACATTTCTTATGTGTACTTATAGTGAATACACATAATCAATATATTTTATTTATAAAATGATCTTTGTCAGGGACTTCGTCTCAATCACCTTTTATTGAGGAAAATTTTGGTTTATAAATGGCTTTATTTTATATAGAGTATAATTATACCCTTTTTATTTTAATTTCATTCAACATTTTTCAAAAGGAATCATTTTTAAGAAGTTTTTTACTAAATGAAAAATGGAATGTTTCTTTTTAACGTATGCAGTGACAACGACCTTTCTATATCTGTGAGCAATATTTGATGTTTGGATTCCTTAACAAGACGTAATGTTTTTAAAAGAAAAATTAAATATCATATACCCTTTTCATGTATTTTGGAATTGAAAATAGTTTTTGATAAATCATTCATTATTAAAATATCTTGAAATGATATATTGTGATTGGAATGTGGAAGTGTTATATTTCCTTCATGCTTGTTTTATGTGTTATGATCATGTTATGGATATTGGGAATTATTTACATATACGGGTGGTTCCATGATAAATAGAGGGAGGGTGATCCCAAGATAGCTCTCCAATACATTGGGTAATGTGACAGAGGTAGACATTAATGTTTCTCATATGAGATTTTGGGAATATAATGTGATGGTTATTACAAAGGTAAATCCCTATGTTGCTGTGAAAGATACAATGTAAGAAAGTAATGGATGCCCCAAGTTACCTTTATAATTGATGATTTCTATGTGTTATTCATAAATATTATGATTTCATGAGGTATGTTAAAGAGATTATGTTTTATGATTTAAAAGTATGGTTTCATTGATTTGTATGTATTGACGGACTAATGTTTTCATTACTTATTTTATCTCACATACTGAGTTTCTTTTCTCATCCCATGTTTTTCAAATGTTTTTGACAGGGTATAAGGAAGGGTAAGATAAAGGAATAATTCTAGAATATTTATATCAAGAAAGTAATTCTTGTTTTATTTTAAGAAGTTTTATTTTTTTTCAAAAAAATTGGATACAGAAGAAGTGTCCACCTTTTAATTTTTTAGATGTAATGTAATAGTTATGGCCTAATTCTCTAAAACTATACACTTGAAAAGATCCTCAATATATAATTCTTGACATAACTCAAGATTATGTAATGTTTAAGGCCGTGGCCTTATAAATGTAGTGATATAATACCAACATCCTCTCAAGGCTCCCTACAACATATGTTATCTCCTAACAAAGCTGATATACTCAAGTAAAAAAGTCATAGTACCTTTCAGTACCATCATCCATCTCAAGTAACCCATAAAATAGCCGTATAAGTAAGTGTATCACAAGCCATGACCTTGTCGTAATAAGAAGTCAGGTATCCCACAACCTTGAGGTATAAAAATGTGTAGACCACGAAGGGACAAATCCAATTTGTAGAAGACCAAGGCATAATCATCGAGTCCCATGGGAATACCATTGGAATGTTGGTCTAGGAATGGGTTTGAGTCCTTAGAGAATGTGTGACAACATTTCATACAAAAGTTCAAGAAATCCAGATCCATAGTATAGAAATGCCTACGGAATCCCAAGGAATCAACAACCAAGGGGAATAATCAACCTATGTCGTCCACTAACATATTTCAAACTCATAGAGATTAGTCCACTGAATCTGTCAATAATTCATTCATTTAAAACCCCATGATTATACCCACTCATATAAACCATTTCACTTAAATATGATTATACCCACTAATATAAACCAATTTCTAATTCCATTCTACATGAGTATACCCACTCATATAATCCATTTAATAATATTCCATTTAACTCAACAATTACATATGATTATAACCACTCATAACATCCATTTAATCATACACCATGGGTTTACCCACCCAATGATCACAATATTAAACAATTCATTAAACATAAACGTAATGGTATACCCACCCATATAACAAAATAAATTCATTTAGTGAGTATACCAACTCACATAGTAACACAAAACATGAGTATACCCACTCATGGATTCCACTACCTTTTAGTAAATACATATGGGTTTATCCACCCATAATAATTATTTACCATTTATCATAAAACATGGGTCTACCCACCCAATAACCAAAATTGATGAAAATTACCTTTAACAAATTTAATTATAACCAACGAGTATACCCACTCATGTAAAAAATTCTATTTAATCCTTTTATTAAACAAAACATGTCTTACACAAGGAATTTTCAAAAGGATCACCCATTGGACGACCATAATTAGGGTAACGAGATACATCACACCACAAAAGAACCTTTGATATTCCTCACTAGGCTTGATTACATCTACTACAATAAATATAATCAAAAGGGTCATGCCAAAATGTCTGATGGGGGAAATATTGGCTGATCGCTCTAAAAAAACCATATGTCGAAAGAAATGTATAAACCACCTACCTCAGCTTGTTAGTGAATAAATCATCCAGTATCGAGCCTTAATTCATCAAGGTTTAGGAGAAATCTGAATAACAGAAAAAGAATGAGATATTACGACATATGATCCTAAAACCAAATATCACAAATGATTTTTAGAAGAATTGAGAAAAGATAAAAATCAACATAGGCCTTACAAATGTGGATCTATTGAGATGATACATGCTTGAAAGGAAAGTTAGATAGAATTTATAGCTCAATCCATACAATAGTTTACTCAAGGAGCCCTAAAAATACCCCTCCCATTGCTATACAACAGTTGAAGCATGAACCTCCCATATCAACTCCTCAAGCATATCCCATGGATCCCAAAAACTTCAATGGATACAAAGGATCACATACTCACCTACTTTCCAATCATGAGGTGCATCCTCAGATTCCACACTCTCTGGTAGGATAAGGCCGTCAAAATTCGAGTGCTTTCGAATCCTCACTCTGTTTAGGAGGGTATAGATCATAACTAAGGGTGATAAAAAAGTATAACCCTATCTATTATGTACCTCCAGATGAATCTTTGTGAACAACTCCATATGATTTCACTTGATACTTGAATTTTTCACCTCCTATATCTATGTCCTCTTGCTCAGTGCGTTATAAATTTCATTAACCTTACCAGGCATATAGAAAACATTGAAGTCAAACAACTGAAGGTACTAAACCCACCTTTGATAAATAAAATTAAGACCACGTTGTGTAAAGATAAAATTGGGGATTTTTTGGTTTGTTTATACAAAAAATACTATCCTTGTAAATAGTGTCTCCAACAATGAAACACTTGCAAAACGTCAACTAACTATAGATCATGAATAAATTAATTCCAATCGTGAGGCCTCAGTTTCTAAGACTCATATTCCATGAATCTATCCCCCTACATTAGTACTTCCCCCAACCCAACACCGGAAGTGTAATAGTAAATCATGTAACCATTTCCCTACTCTAGTAGAATGAGGACTGGTGCTGATGTCAACCAACCTTTAATATTCTAATAGGTTGTCTCACAAGAATCTGACCACCCAAACAACACACCCTACTTATTCAAGCACATAAAAATCCTGTTATGGGTGAGAAGTACTATATAAATTGCTTGCAGTAACATCCTATCCCTAATAAAATATATATTTCAAAAATGTTCTTGTGATGTTCTGAGGAAACTATAGCTCTCACCATCTCTGGGTCCACTGAAACCCCTATCTATTGGATGTCGTGAACCAGTATGTGAATCTAATCCATACAAAATAGGAACTTTGTGAGAATAGAGTATATCTGATTATATATTAATGTTTTAAAAATGATCTCAAGATGGTTTTGTAATGGCCCGAACCTCTTTAGTCCATTTCTTTGTGAAAATACAGTGCTTGTGGTGTTTTGGGAGGTTGTTGTGTCTCCTTTGAATAGTTCAACTGTTTTTATTTTTTTAATTGGATAGTGTCATTGGTAGGTGGCATCGGTGAGTGGTGACAGTGACTTTCATTAGTGATGTGATGTTGGTAAGTCATGTCGGTGGGTTGTGTCAATGAATCACTGTCGGTGGGTCACGTCGGTGACACATAGTTTGGTTGTCATGTTAGTGGGTCGTGTTGGTGACTCGCTATCTATGGGTTGCATCAGTGACACATTGTCAATTGGTTGCCCCGATGACAAGCATCATTAGGTGTCATCAGTGAGTCAATAATAGGTAGGTGGCGTTACTGAGGGCGTCACTAAGTTAGACATTAGTAGGTGGAATCATCAACTCATGTCACTGGGTCACGTCAGTGACTCAGGTTGGTGAGTCATATCGGTGACTCACGTCGATGAGTTAATCATTGGTAGGTGATATTAGTGACTCACCCGTGGGTGAGTCATTTCAAATAGTTTTTCAAAAATGATTTTCTTTCAGTTCCTCTCATGAATCATTTTATTTCATGTTAAATTGTTTACCTATCACATTTAAGTGGTTTTAAAGCCATTTCAAAGGATATGAATCATAACATATATTCACAAGGTTTAGGAGGGACTTTGAAATAGTCCAACCATGTAATCCTGATCATGATCCCACATTTACGTAATTTTAATCTTTCTACGTTTCATAGATTTTGGATATGGAATTTTATAAAGTTAATATCCTCTATTTGTTAAACCCTTCTGTTTTACCCCCATGTGCCTAGATCCTTTCTTCATTGAAGAGTCTCATCTGTGATGTAGATACTGTTCATGTTTTTCCTTCGTGTTTTTTCATCTATGTGCGTGGCCCTCTTTTTTGGCTCAATGAGGAGTAGTTGATAATCTATTTTTCTAAGTAGGTATTCCTTCATCTATATTTTAATTGTGCATCAAGAAAGGTGGGTATACTAATGTATTCTTATGAATATGGTTTTATCCCTTTTAAATGATGTAATAAAATAGTGGTGGGGAAGATTATGATGATCCTTTTGTTTTATCTATTATCTTTGATCTATGTTGTGTTTTTTCTAGTTATATTCCATTTTAAAGTCATGTCCATAGGTGGTCTTTCCTTTCTCATGGGTGATACATTATAATTGTTGTCGATCCCCTATTAAACTACTATAATTGTGAAAATTATTAACCATGTAAATGTGGTTAAATAAATGGATTTCCCATTATTGAACTTATTATGAGATCGTTCATTAATTGTCAAATTTGAATTAAATAATAGTTGTTTGTTAAATCTAAATACACCTTTATTTGTTGGTGTGGTAGTGTGTTGTTTTATGTTTTTTTCTATTTTGGGCGTCGTGCGGGTTGTGTGGGGTTTTGGTTGAGAGCATGGTCATGTGTATGGGGTGGTACAAGTGGTGTAATGAAATATTAGGTGGAGAGCCTAACTTATTGTTGAATGGATGGGTAGAGTTTGAGTAGTGGAACTGTAGGTTTGGTTTGTTCTGTGTTTATGTTATTGGGTGTGATGGGTATGGTGGTGTTATATAGAAGATCTGTAAGGTTTATTGTGATGAGGTGTGCCAGAGTATTTTGCTGTAAGTTGGTTGTTTTCTTGCTGGCATAAAGAACAGGGTGACATGAATTTAAAGAATAATAATGGAAGTGGTTTGCATGGGTGCTATGTGGGAAAGAAGTGTGAATTGGGGTGTTTTATCATAGTCTTCTTCCTCTGTTTTCCTTGGTTGTGAGGCTAATAGTGTGCTTTGGTTGTTAGCTTCCTGGGTTGGGATGATATAACTGGTAAATTCATAATAACTTCAAAACTACATGGTGTTAAGTGGCCTTGTTTTTCCAACTTTGGACGTTACCATCCTTCATCCTAGAATATGAAGTTAGAGGTAGCCGCAAAGGTAGTTTTGTGGACTGGTTGGGTTTTTGGGAACCCATATGTTGGGATGAGTCTTTGGTACCTGTATATATACAAGAAATTTCTTATAAATTATATACGCACCTCACCGTAGTTGAGATATATGCTTCGAACACCCCCCATTTACATGGGGGAGTGTGTCTTTCCCAAGAATCCCAGTAAGAGGATGGATGGCTGAACACTCTCTCTTACCTACTCTCTCTTCTAGGTGTTAATAGACCAAGATACTTCAAGAAGGTTGTGGTTTTTGAGGCCCATTTTTGTACTTGTGAGTTGTGGTTCACATGTGTCTTCGAGATGAGATGTGTTGTGGTTCCGAAGTGTCTTCAGGATGTGGTGTGGGTTGGGTCTCACATGTTTTCAGGTGGGATGTGATGTGGTATGTCGACCAGGTGTTTATATGTGGGATGTGATGTGGTATGTGGCCCAGGTGTTTGTGGGTGGGATGTGATGTGGTATGTGGCCCAGGTGTTTGTGGGTGGGATGTGATGTGGTATGTCCGGAAGTGCTGGGATCTAAAGGATATCTATTGTTTGGGTGTGAGAGTCTTTAATTAGTGGGAATGTGATGTAGGGTACCCTAATATCAATGTAATGTATATTAATTTACATGAATTGTGTTATTTGGTGAGAGAGGCTTTAGTGAGGTTGGGGTGGTTAATATACCTTTTTATCTGCTTTTGGTTTCTGGTATATTCTAATGGGGGAGGGGGGATTAGTTTGTTTCCCCCACTTGTGTATGAGAGGTTTTGACATTTCCAGCACAATATACTTGTATGATCATCGTAAACATATAAAACTGCTTTCAGGTTTCCAGGGGTGGATATGTGGACTGTAATGGGTAGTACTCGAACAGAAGTTGGGGAATGTTGTTGTGTCACTAATTATCTTTTTCTTTTGGTATTCAATTTGGAGACTCTTTTTATTCCATTTACATTTTAAATCATGCATGTGGGATGTTTTGGGTTTTCTTTATATATATATACACACACACATCTAGGAGTTGTTTATGGTTTATGGACATTATCTCTCGATATTGGTTATTATAAAAGGGTAATGCCTCCCATTTTCTGAGATTTGTATAGCTTGGGTTCTAGTTTCCATCCTGAGGCCTAATAGAGGTGAGACTTAGGGGGCCATTATATCTCATTCTCCATTTCAAAATTATGAGGGACATCATTGGAGGGATGGGGTCATGAAAAAATGGTATCAGATGTGATTACTGAGAGATATGATTTATTTTTGAGTTAGACATTGTGAATATTACATGGGATGGTAGGGAAATCTTGTTAAGTGATCATGGTGCATCACACAGGCCATAAAAGACTAGTTAGGACATGAGACTTTTGGCCCCCCATGATCCGATGCAAGCTCTATGATATTACCAAAAAACCAAGTGTGGCTATAATTTCTTCATGGTAGAGACCCTAGGAATGGTACATGTATCTTGATGACATGTCTTCTTTTTTGAATTGGGTGTTTTAGGGAATTTAAATAATAAAAAGTTAAAATTATTCTTAAATAAAATCCCATACAACTCGGGCTTAGGAGTTCCTTGTTTAGTTTTCCGCTATGGAACACAATCATCGTCTATGAGTGGCTCATGTAGTAGAGGCTCAGTAGGCTAATCTAGATGATCATTGGAGGGTTGATTCAGAGTAGGAGCATAACCAGTGGAAGAGAAAATTATGTGAATTCCAGTGACAGACCTTGTGAATGTATGAGGGTTGTTTCTCAGACATGGAGTGAAAGAGTTGTCTTGAAGAGGATGATATCACCTTTAGCATGATTCAAGATATAAAAGATTACTGGGTTCCATTGGATTTTAGTCAAGTGAGGGGAGTTGCGCATTAGTGGCGGAAACCTTACCTAGGGGAGAGAGAGGAGGAGGATGTTCTATGGGTCGATTTCAAGAAGGAGTTTTTGGCATAATTCTTTTCTTCAACTATAAATACTAAGAAGAAACTAGAGAAAACTCCCTCTAAAAGGGTAGTATGTCAGTATAGGAGTTGGGGATCATTTTCAAGGATCTCCTTCACTTTTCTCAAGACAACTCTTTGAATGAGGAGACTTTTGTGAGATGATTAGAGGGGGAACATTTTCCCTCTCTCCAATATGAAGTTACTCCTTTCACCTTGCCAACATACATAGATGAATATAAGAAGACATAGGTAGTGTATAGAATGCACTCATGATGAGGTATACCATGAGAAGGGATTCAATAGTGCTATTCAAAGGGAAAAGATACCAGCAGTAGGTCTCAGGAGCTAGGGCCTTTGAGGTTTCATTCATCAGGGTGTCGACCTCAACAGCTTCCATTTCAACCATATGGTCCTCGTGCCTATACTACAGCCCTGGGACCAATGCTTTTCATTTTCGGAGTTCATGGTAACCATCAAAATTAGTGCCTGAAAACTGTTTGAGATCTTTATAGTAGAGATGGTTAGGTTCAACATCCACCTCAGTATTAGTCGCCGACCATGCCATCTCAACAGTAGGGACAGTAGGCTCCTAGTCCGTTGAGGGGCGATTGAGAAAATGAAGGCTGACCTCAGGGTGTTCCTTAGGTGCCTTGACCCAGGCATGGTCGAGGAGGTGGCCATCAGTAGAGGTATAGAGTAGATGGGTGTTGTTAGTTACACAACATAGAGGGAGTTTTTTCAATATGTTCATAGATCATTTGAGGTACAATTATCTTTTTCATTACTCTTTCATGTGATTTGTTTGTCTCGGGATCTTTACACTCCTTCATTGTATATAATCTAGATTATTATCTAGGAATAGTCATAGAGGTTATTTCCATGTACCTGGTGTTGATTACCCTAGTCAGAGTCCAGAATAGCATGTTTGATGTTTTCCAAGTATGTAGACTGATGTTGGGACCACATCAGTCTACTGGGGATCTCTTTCTACTATACAAGTATCCATACGATGTTTTCCCTGGCATCAAATGGTTTTTTACATGGATTTTCTTATAGACATCTTCTATAGAAGAGTCATGTTTTCAGATGTGGATGGTCATCGTCTGTCTTTCATTAGCAAGCATATTTTTTAGGTGGACAACTGCTATTTAGGTCATCTTCTTTCCTTGATATCTAAGTCTTCAGTGGGATCAAAATATGATGAGGTGATGGAGTCTCCAAGCGTTGTTGGGGCTGTTATTGGATATTTTACCCAAGGTGGTTGTGAATATACCCCCTCGACGTGACATTGAGTTTGGTGTGGACTTATAACCCAATTATTGTTCAATTTCAATGGCTCCCTATATGATGAAACCTTCTGAGTTGTGGGTGTTACAAATTCAGGTTGACGAATTAATGAAGAAGGGTTTAATCTAGCCTAGTGTGTCACCGTGAGGTGGTCCGGTCCTACTCTCAATGAAAGAAGATGGTGGTCTGAGGATGTGAATAGACTACAAGAGAACTAATTGGGTGACAGTGAAGATCTATTACCCTCTAATGAGGATAGACGATGTCTTCGACCAGCTGATGGGAGAAAGTTTGTTTTTTAAGATCGATAAGTGGTCTGGGTATCAGTAGTTGATGGTAAAAGAGGATGACATGCAAGAGACTTCTTTCAGGTGTTGGTATGGTCACATCGAGTTTATGGTTATGCCATTAATTATTATGAATACACAGACTGTGTTGAAATGACTTATGAAATTTGTCTTTCATATGTTCCTAGACCATTTCATCATCATAATAACCGATGAAATTCTGATCTAATCAAAATCAAAGGAGGAGAATACCGAGAATCTTAGGACTGTCTTGGAGGTTCATCAACAACACCATATCTATGATGATTTTTACAAGTGCACATTTTGGACACATGAGGTCCACCTACTTTACCATGTGGTGTCTTAGTAGGGCATAGGAGTGGACCCATAGAGGGTCAAGGAAGTTGTTTCTTGGGAATCACCCAATAACATGGTGGAGGTTCGTAGTTTCATTTTCCTATAAGGATATTAACAGAGATTTGTAAAAGATTTATTTTGAGTTACATCATTGTTGATAGATCAGACTAGAAATTACCAGAACTTTGTGTGGAAGGAGTAGTGTTAAGATACTTTCATCAATATATAGAAGATGTTGGTTAGTGATCCACTGATCTGGTTTCTTAAAGAATGGTAAATTATTGAGCTATTTTGCGATTATTCTTATCTAGGTTTTAGATGTGTACTGATACAACAATAATGAGTGATCTCTTATAGGTATAGGCAGTTACTTCCATAAAAAATAACAGTTACAACCTTGATATGAATCTACCAGTGGTCGTGTTTGTGCTAATGTTGTAGAAGAATTACCTCATTAGGGAATTCTTTGTGGTATTTAAGGATCATAAGTGTTTGAGTTATATATTTCCCAGCAGGATATGAACACACGATAGTAGAGGTATATGGAGTATATTCATGAATATGATTTTGAGATCTCATACACGTCAAAAAATGGGAATGTTTTAGTAGATTCCTTGAGTATAAAGTCATAGATAAATGTAATTATAGAATCTACAGATTCCTTGAAGGTGATAGGGGAGTTAGTCACCTTGTACTTAGATATAGTAATGGTTGGTGGAAGAGGTTTTCTATTTCAGATGATGGTGCAATCATCTCAGATAAAGCAGGAAATGGAGTCTTAGTTGGGATACTTTGAGGAATAGGTGATGCGTGATCATAATGACCAGGGTGATGCTTCAGAAGGATAGTCAGAGGATGGTCAAAATCGGATGTTGTTCTATGTGAGGCTATTCTCTCTAGTTGAAATGCGTGAGGCTGTCCTCTATGAGTTTCATATATCATCTATATCACTTCATATAGGGATTTCTAAGATGTATTGTGGCTTGAGGGAGCAATTCTTGTGGCCCATAATGAAGTGGTCTATGGTGAAGTTTGCGGAAAATTGCTAAGTCAAGGAATTGGGCACAATGGATGCCTTGGAAATGAGTCATGTTAATAATTTGGAGTGACTACATAGAATTATGAGTTTCATTATCTTAGACTGGGATCAAACTCTTTACCTTACATGTCTGGAGGGCATTACAACATGCTTTTGAACCTCAGTTATGCCTTAACACTTCCTTCCACCATCATACATAAGGGTTGGTAGAAAAACCATCTAGTCATTAGAGGACATGCTATGAGAATGCATCTTGGATTTTTATAGGTCTTGGGTGCAACACATTCCCTTGGTTGAGTTCGATTACAATATTATATATCACTATTTCATTAGCATGGATACATTTGATGCATTGTACGTATTGTCATGTCATTTTCCCTTGTGTTGAATAGAGATTGGGGAGCCCATTTTTCTTAGTCCTAAGGTAGTAAAGGGAAGGAAATATAAGGTTTTTCTTGTCTGTGTAAGGATGATGACATCCCAGGACTATCAAAAGTCTTATGTGGATCACAGGAAGAGGCCCTTGGAGTTCGTGGTTGGAGGTAAAATTTTCTTGAAGGTCTCCCCTCGGCGTGGGTAGTGAAGGTTTGGAAGTGGAAGAAAGATTTATCCAAGGACCATAAACCCCTTTAAGGTGTTAGGGAAAGTTCATGAGGATTCATACTAGTTGGAACTGCCACCATAGTTGGAGATGATCGATGAAATCTTTTATTTCTCCCAGCGTCATCGATATCCTCATGATGACACCCATGTCATTGACTGGGGAGAGTTGGATATCGAGGATGACACAATGTTTTTTGATCAGCCAGTGGAGATCCAGGATCATCGGGAGATGATGCTACAATGACAAACAATTCCTATTTCCATGTGTTATAGAGTCATGGTTTCCAAGAAGAGATTACATGGGGGGGGGGGGGTAATAATCACAAATTCATACCCAGTACCCGAAGTTGTTTTGAGTTTTTCCTTGTCCTCTTTTCTTCGTAATTCTTTAACCTTGTTTTCTATGAGATGAGTTGTTTCATTTTTCTATAATTTCTGATAATTTCATGATAGATGAAGAGGGGAGGTCATGATCCCTAACGAAGATACATTAATGCAGATGCAATTACACCTGTGTAGGCGATTCAGTGCTACCCATTGCGGATAGTATATTGGCATGGAAGAAGGAATTCCCGGATTCATGTGTTCAAGTAGTGTGGATTTTATTGATTGTGTGGTGTAACATGTGGTATGTTGGGTACTAGATGTCGAAGCAGGTGTTTGTTTATGTCGAGGATTCGCATGATCTTACAAGCTGTGAGGGTGGTTTATCCATAAGAGTTAACCCACGAGTTGGTTGTTAGGACCCTCTTTCTTCAGGGTTTGGTTTGGGATTCTCAAGGATGAGAATTTTTTTGTGAGGTATATAATGTAATGGCCCAGACATATCTGGTCCATTAATTTGTGAAAATCTAGTGGTTTAGGTGTTCTGGGAGGTCATAGTGTCTCATTTGAAGAGTGTTCATGTTTTTCTATTTTCTCAAAATATTTTTGGCATTGATAGGTGGAATTGATGAGTGGAATTAGTGAGTGGTATATGTGACTTGCGTTGGTGACACACGATCTGTAGGTCACGTTAGTGGGTCACGTTAGTGGGTCACATTAGTGGGTCACGTTAGTGGGTCACGTTAGTAACACACTGTCGGCAGGTAAAATCAGTGGGTTGTGTTGATGAATCATTGTTGGTGGGTCATGTCGGTGACACACCATCTACAGGACGTGACAGTGGGTCACATCGTTGGATTGTTGTCGGTGGGTCTCATTAGTGATATTTTTCTAGTAGGTCACATGAGTGGATCACATCAGTTGGGTGAAGTTAGTGATTCAGGAATCGATAGGTGGAATTAGAGAGTGGTGTTGGTGAGTTAGGAATCGATAGGTGTCATCAGTGACTCATATCGGTGGGTTGTATCAGTGGGTCACATCGGTGAAGCACATAGTCTTTTCAGGCGGTGGTTGGTGACGTTGGTGACCCACCCATCGATGATCCATTTCCAATAGTTTGTCAGAAATATAGTTTTCCCATTTTTTCTCCTATAATGATTTATATAATGTTAAATGAGGTACCTATCATATTTAATAAATTTTAATGCAATTTTAGAGGATATAAATCATATAATAAATTTCTATAGTTTATGGGGACTTTTAAATTGTAAAACCACATAATATTGATCGTGATCTAATTTTTTTAACCTTAAATCGGTCATTTTTCTATTGATTTAGGTTCTAGACTTTTTTATAAATCCTTGATCCCCCATTTTATGAATCCTTCCATTTTATATTCGTGAACATAGAACCTTTCTTCCCCAAGGATTCACATCTATGTTGCAATCGTCGATCGAATTTTACCTGGATTTTTTCATGCTTCTTATGCGACCCTCTGTTTGGGTACAAAGAGGAGTTAATAATCATCTGTTGTTCTATGTAGGGATTCCTTTATCTCTCTTTTAATTGTGTGTCATACAGGCTAGGTATACTAATTTCTAATTCTGAATATAATTGGATCCATTTTAAAGGAAGTATTAAATGAGTGGTGGGGACAATGATGATGATCATTTCGTTTTATCTTTAATCTTTGAACAATGTTGTGTTTTTTCTGGCAGTATGCCATCTGAAAATCATGGCCTTTGGTGGTATTTCCACGCGCACGAGTGATGGTGTATACATTTTATTGATCAGCTATTAAACTATTTTAATTTTGAAATTTATTAACCACATAAATATAGTTAAATAAATGGATGACCGAATATTTAACATATTTTATGATTACCCTTGAATTTTCAAAGTGTAATTAAAGAATGATTTTGGGTTAAATCTGAATACACCTTGATCTATTAGAGTGGCTATGTGCTGTGTTTGGATATGTTCCATTTTTTGTCCGATGTTGGTTGTGTGTTTTTGTGGCAGGGATCATGGCCATGTGTATGGGGTTTTATTATTAGTGTAATAAAATCATAGGTGGAGAGATTGAATGATTGTGGAATGGATGGGAAGAGTTTGAGCAGTGGGGATGCAGGATCGGGTAGTGATATGTTTATGTTTCTAGGTGTGATGGGTGTTATGCTATTATACAGAATGGCTATCAAGTTGATTGTGGTGAGTTATGTTGTGGGATTTGGCAATAATTTTGGGTTTGATTGCTGATAGAAAGGTCAGGGCAGCATGATATTGAAGAATGGTCATGGTAGTGGTTGGATTAGGTACTAAGTGTGGATGAAGTGTGATGTTGGGTGTTTTATCCCAGTTTTCTCTCTCTATTTGTCTTGGTTGTGAGGTTGGATATGTGTTTCAATTATTAGTTTCCCAGGTAGGGATGTAATAACTGGTAAATGATTAATAACATCAAAATTATTAGGTGTTAACTAGCCTTCTTTTTTAAACATAATAAGTGACCAGTTGTCATCCTAATAAGTGCATTTAGAGGTAGTAACAAATTTAGTATTGTAGGATTGTTGTTTTTTTGGGAACCCATAGGTTGGGATTAGTGCTTGAGACACACAAAAACACACACACACACACACATACATGTATTTACCTTTGAAATCTATATGAACCCCACCCTATTTTAGGAATATTCGATAAACACCCCCATTGTCAAAAAGGAGGGTGTCTTTCTTAAACATCCTAGTGAGAGGATGGATGTCTTGCAACCCGCTCATCCTTGCTCCACCTTTTAGGCGGTAGTAGCCCAAGATTCTTTGGGAAGGTCATGGTTTTTGAGGCCAAGGTGTGTACGGGTCAGTTGTGCTTCCCGTGTGTCTATAAGAAGAGATGTTTTCTGGTTCCCAGGTGTAATTGGTATGTTGTGTGGTTTATGGATCAGGTGTTTACGAGAGGGATGTGATGTGGTAACACTACAAAAAATAGTAGATTAGCGGCAGGTTTCTAGAAGGTATTCTGTACAACCCCCTCAATTTTTTTAGCATTTTGTATTTTTAATATTTGGTATCATTTTATAGGTAGTTGTGTCAAAACCACTGTAAATTTAATAATTAGTTTCCCAAGATGATCGGTGGGATTTTAGAGGTGTTATACACACACATATATAATATTTTTTTTGATAAATATTAGAGGCTATATATATAAGAAGGAATTTTTTAATGGAAATAATGGGGCTTCACAGCCCCCTATAATCTCTTAAATTAGAGAAGGTACATGAACTATTTTTAATCCTTTAGATTGGAGGGGGGTTTTGAACCCCTTCCAATTTATGAAATTAGATGGGGTTGTGAATCCCCTCTAATTTATGATATTATAGGGGGTTGTGAATCCCATCTAATTTAGGATATTAGAGGTGGTTTCCAACCCCCATAGATTGATGAAATTGGAGGGTGTTCATGAACTACCGTTAATCCCTCTGATTAGAGAGGGGTTTTAACCACCTATCAATTTATATTTATTTTTTAATATAAATATTATACAATTTCAAATTTCATAATATGTATGTATGGGTGTGCATGTGTCTGTACATACATACATATATATATATTAGATAAAAAATTATATAAATTTATTTAAATGCATTATAAACATAAATATAAAGATATTATATAAAAAACAATAAATAAATACTTATACATAGAAATAAAAACGTATACATATATAAATACTGGCATACCTAATATAAAAGTAATTATAAATATATTTATTCAAATATATAAAATTTATCTGTGGTTTTATAAATACCGTACATTCATATTGTGAGTTATATTATACATATGTTATAATTAAAAAATTGTTATTGTATATTTACATATGAATTAATTTTTATTGTATTATGCATACAATAAGTATAGTATAAAAAATTAAATATAATTAAATATATATTATATTATAAATATTTTATTATTTATAAATTTATATATATTATATAATTATTTTATATATATTTAAGTATACCTTGTTAATTATAAATTGACATAGTATATATATATATATATATATCTTTTAATTATGTTATATATTTTTCATTATATGATTTTATTTAATTGAATTTTTTTGTATACATAAATATAATTTTATAATTTTATAATTTTATATACATTTATATAAATTTATTTTTATAAATTATATTTCATATAATATTAACTATATAACAAATAAAAGCATAAAAATATTATAAAAATACAATTCATTTAGAAAAGAAATTATATAAAAACACAATCTTGTATATTTTATGATTTATATTAAAATAATAATAAATATATTTTTAAATAATATGTTTATGATTTTATATTACATATAATTAATATTATATGATATAAAATTTATACAAATATATATACATTAATTTATACAATATTATACAAAAATATTTATTGAAACAGATATATTAATGTACAAAATATTATTATATCATATTTATTTAAATAAATATATATTAATGTGCATAATAATAACTATTTGTATAAATTTTATTTAATATATAATATTTGTCTAAATTATATTTCATGTAATATTTATTATATATAATATAATATTTTTATAAATTGTATTTCATATATATGTACATAATTTAATATTAATTATATGTAATATAATACAATTTATACAAAAAAATATATGTATTGAAATATATTATATTAATACATTTTAAAGACATTATATAAATATAATAAATAAATACTTATATATATATAGTATAAATAAACTTGTACACAATATTTATATATGTATTTAAGTATATAAATAATTTACATAAATATATAAATTTATGTATATAAACATAATGTAAATAGAATTATAAAGTATATACTCAAATGTTTGTAAATACACAATGAAATATATAGTTTATATAAATATATAAATTTAATATAACATAAATGAATATATATATATATATATATAATATAAAAGTTTATACGTTAATTTATATAATTATATATGTATTTAAATATTTATTTAAATAATATTTATTTCAATTAGTTTTATAATTTTATTTAAATAGAATAATGTGTGATTAAAATACTAAAGTTAAATGGCCTTAGTGGTACATTCCCTTCGGTTTCACCCAACAGGTCCATGGATAAACTCTCACCGGCTTCTACATTTTGACACTTCTGGGATTTGTATCATGATAGGGGGGCATTGCTAAATAAGAGGGGATCAATTGGCCGTGGGTAGGATACTGGAACCAGATGGAGGGTTATGAACTAGAGGTTCGCGATGTGGGTTAACTGTTGGGAGATGTAGAGGGAGAGGGTGAGTGTGCGGGCGCGGTTGAAATGGTGGGTGAGGGTGTGGGTTGTAGGTGAACCTAAGGGTGAGGGTGAAAACTGGATGGAAGAAGAGGGGGGTGGGGGCATGGGAGGATTAAAAAAAAGAGATAAAATTTTTAGAGGTAGTTCTAAAAACTTCCTCTAAAATGGTTCAATTAGAGGGGCTTAGAACCCCATATAAATTATTAATAAAAAGATGAGGTTAAAAAAATCATAAAAATGGATCTCCCCGTTCCAATAGTGGTGGTTCCTAATTTCTGCTATTTTGATTAACCATTTAGGGGGGGGGGGGGTTAATCCCTTCAAATGGGAGATTATACTGTGAAATTACAAGTGGTTTTAACCACCTCTAACTTTTCAATCACTTTACTAAAAGTTCCTCAAAATTGCCTATAACAAGAGTTAGTGGGAAAATTATTGGCGATTCCTCATAACTATTTCTAATGTTTCTAGAAGGGGTTATAACCCCTATTAAAGTAAAACATTGAAACTTGTAATCAGGTAATTTTTTATTGTGAATGAGGACCAGGTGTTTGATGTCGGGATGTGGTGTGGTATGTTCGGAATTAGTGGGAGCGCCTGGACGTCATATGTTAGGGTGTGGGAGTGGCTAATCAGTGGGAATGTAGTGTGGGGTACCCTATCTTTGATGTTATCTATATTACAATACCTGACTCGCCTTATTTGGTGAGAATGACTTTGAAGAGTTTGTGGTGGTTAGTATAACTTGTTAGATGGTTTTGGTTTATGTTGTTTTGTCACAGGGAGAATTAGTTTCTGTCCCCCACTTGGGCATGAGAGACATTGAGTTCTCCTACTGAGTACACAAGTATGACCACCCTACATATATAAAAATTATTTCTGGTTTCCATGTAGGCTATGTGGACCATGCTCAATAATACTAGCTCAGATGATGGTGAGATTGAAAGACATAACCAAATACTCATATAGACCATACCTACTATAAAAGTATGTACGATGTATTTTTGTAGGTCAAACAAGGACATGCTGATTCCCTAACATCAATTTGATTTTTGAGAACACTCAATATCCTCAAATTTTATTTAATAGGTCATCTAATAGTGGAAAGGGATATCATATTTCAATAGTATTCTAGTTCAGTTTCTGATAATCCACGCATAACCTAAGAGTTCTTTTCGTCTTTTTGAAAAAAGGTTTGGAAACCGCATGGAGAATTACTGGGTCAATTAAACCCCTTCAACTTCAGATCCTCGAGCAGCCTCTTGAGCTCCTAAAACTCTGTCATAACCATCCTGTGTAGAGGAATAGATATCAATGAAGATCCCTATACTAACTCGATGGAGAACTCCACCCCCCTCTCAGTAGGTAAAACAGAAAATTTATCAGGAAACACACCCCTAAAGTGATCATCCACTTGAGTAAAGTACTCCTAACTCACTCCATGACCATCCAGGTATAAAATAGAGATCTTAGCTGACACTCCACAAAACCCATGATTCATCGGTCTAGATCGACTCAATTGGATATCACATTCACCCTTGTTAATATATAATAATCCCACTAGTGATGTAAAAGTCACCCCTAGTGATATCAGTCATTGTAAGGATTATAAGATACTATCTAGTCCATCCATATAATGATTCCAAAAGCTGTTATCTCGAGGACATACAAACTTTAGAAGAGTGACACACACTAACATCAAGGGGAACTCCTTAAACTGGCACACATCTCCCATTGTGATTCCCAATGGTGTGTCTAGAATCATAATTCCCTGAGAAGACAACATAACAAGCCTGAGGATCTTCGCCACCAGTGTAGATATAAAACTATTAAATATACCTTTATCAAAAAGAGAACATGAAACAGTAGAGGATATTAAGATCCTACCTCTCACTATAGACAGTTTGGATCCATAATCCTTGATGGTAAGATACATATATTATAACTATCCTGCACCATGGCCTTGGGTCACAACCTCACTGCATGGAGTAGTCCCACTATGATGTCTAGGTGTAACTAGTGTTCAACTACCCCAAAAATTACCACTACTACACCAACATAACCGAACAACACTGATCTAGCTCCCTACCAGACATAGAAATGAGGAACATTCTCCTAAAACTAATGTCATAGTTGAACCCCTACCACTAACAGTTAGAGGGAAGGTCCCACAAAAATGTTTCCCATTCCCCAACCTACACCATTCTGGGCACTCGACTAGGTCGCAGTCGTATTGATTCTTATTTCGTCCTCTCATACCACACTGATGAAACAACACCAAGCTACTAGTACTCATTGACTAACTGGAACTCACCTCATGGGAAGCCTCAAAACAGTTCTTCCTTCCTGATGATGCCGATATAGTAGAATAAGTAATAGTAATCCCCTATTATACACTACCAACTTCCATGAAATTCCACTCTACAATCATTTCATGATTAATAAAATTATCGATATAATTCATTCTGAACATGTTGACCTGAAATTTGATAGCATGTTTGAGGACTTTCTTGAAGTGTCTCGCCCTCGAAAGATCATCAGTAAGGTAAATTGTCTCAAAACACTACAAATATATAAACCGTGTCGTGTATTCCATAGCCATCATCACACCCGACTCCATATTCATGAAATCGTTGTCCCACTCTTCTCGCACTGTTTCAGGTTAAAATTGGGTGAAAATATGTTTTGGAAGTGAGCCAATTCCAAATTTATCAGGCCATCATTCTGTTTCAATATGTCACACCGGTGCTTTGCTTCTCCATGTATCATATAATTAGCGAGCTTGAACATCTTCTCAGGATGCGTCTCCAGATGCTCAAAAATCACAAGCGTGTTCCCAATCCATATCTTTATAGCATGTATACCTCCATCGCCTGAAAAAATGGGAGGATGCTTCTACTAGAACACCTGTGTTAGTTCATCCACTAATATAGCTGGCTGCATTTTTCTATAAATATTCTAAATATAGTTAGAGAAGCTTCTGAAGAACTGTGCCTCATCACCTATGTCCGGAATATCCCCTTGTGCAACAACTAGCCCTAAAGGAGGATCAACTAGTAGAAAAGTTTCCACCTTCTCCAAAGAGTGGTCATCAGCGTAGAATATCTCTAAAATTACAATCACACACTATAAAAAAGTACAAAATCAATGCTCACTGCTCAAAAGTGTAGGAAAATTCAAAACATTCCTAAAACCAAATCAACAAAAAACCTGCTCCGAATACAAGGATAGTAGAAAATAAAACCATCGAAACCACTAGAATATCTACCTCTTTCTCACTCAAAATATGGGTATATGTCAAGTCTCTATCAATCATTTCATGTTTCAATATCATTTTCACATTTTGATTATCCATAAAATTCAAAAAGTTTTACCTAATCATAATCTAGGAGGTCCCATAACACCTCACGAACACAAAACATTTCTCCCATTAAATCCATACATATCTGATCACTTTAGCATTTGAATTTGTTGGTGCATAACTTCCAAAACCACAATGATGAATTAAAAATGAGTGCTTGAGTTAATCATTTATTTACGAAGGAAAAAAGTTAATTAGAGTAAAAGTTTAAAATTTAAATTCAAAAGGTTAAAAAAACCATAAGATGAATTAAAAATGAGTGTGTGAGGATACTATAAAATCACACAAATACATAGCCATATATTTTTTAAATTTTATAACAATTAAAATTCATATATTCATCCCATTTCTGAATGTGGATATTGATGAGGATGTTTTCATCAAAAAACCATGTGTCATTGTTGTTGGAAAAAATGAAATTTATGTTTCTAGATTGAATAATTCATTTTATGGGATGAAAAAAGCTTTGGGATCATGGTATTCCAAATTGTATACCTTCTTATGGAAGATGAGTTTTAAGAAAGGAAGAGGGGATAATAATCATTACATCAAATAATTTACACAGTTTTAACTCATCATAATTGTTTATATTGAAGACATTATCTTTTATGGGAATAATGAAATACCTTGTGAAATATTTTTTGAATAAATGAATACATTGTTTGATATTTCCATGCTAGGGGAAATGAAATAATATACTGGGTTAATAATTTTACAAAAGTGGAAACACAATTTTCTTTCTCAAGTATATTATGATAAGGAAGTAATTAAGAAGTTCATCATCGAAAACATGAAACCTGTTTACAGAAAAATTCTTGTGGGAACATATTTTTTTAAAGATTGAGTAGGTATGTAATTTCTTCTGAAATAATTTTGTAAGTTGATTGGAAGTTTCTCATATTTTAATGCCTCAAGACTCTACACTGTTTATAATTTTACCTTATGTGAAAGATTTCAAAGTGGTCTAAAAGAATCATATTTACATCCTGAAAAAATAATTCTCAAACTCATAAAAGGCACATAAAATTTTAGAATTATGTGTTATAGCTTAAAAAGTATTATTTTTTTTTGGGTATTCAGATATTGATTGGGAAGGAAATGTTGATGATAGAAGATCCACATCTGGTGGAGTATTCCTTCAATGTAAATGTTGTGTTATTTGGAATAAAATGAAACAAAATTCAATAAATATTTGCATGGATGATACTAAGTATGTTTATTCTACTCATTACACTACCCATCATATGTGGATGAAGACTCAATTAGAATACATTCTTGATGAAGTGAATTTACCCAAGCTCTTGGGTTTTGATAATCAAAGTGAAATAAATCTCAACGGGAATCTGATTCAACATTACCATTAAAAATATTGATATCAAATATAATTTTATTTAAGATAAGGTGGAGAATAATGAATTGAATTTGGAGTATGTTTCCACATTGGGACACGTTGCAGACATTTTTACAAAACCACTACTGATGTAATACTTTTCTTAATTGAGAATGAACATGGGCATCCAACCTTTTTCTTGATGAGGTTGAGGTATGTGTTTTTCCATTACCTTATCTGACCAATGGATAATGTTGTCAATGGATATAATTATTTTATAAATATATCCTTATTAAAGAATGTAACTAGGGGAGTTGTGGGAAATTTATGAATCCAACATTTTATGTGTATGTACTATTCTAACTATTACTTGTAGTGGTTTAAGGAAATAATTTTTTTATTTGAGGGAAGTTTAATAATTAGATAAATCTAAGGGAGAATGTTGTGAAGAAAGTTGAAGAGGTTTCCTGACCACTTCTTTTGGACATCATGGTTTTGACAGAAATGATTCTTGATTCCCTTAATGAGTTACCACATATAGTCTTAGAATTATAGATAAGTAATCCATATATTGATGATTAAAATTTTAGTGATTTATGAATATAGTTTAACAACAACATCAAAAGGGGGAGATTTTTAGGGCCATGATGATAAGGATTCATGTATTCATGTGTTGTCTTTTGTTGTTAATGAAGCTTAAGAAGAAAATTGAGTTTAAAAAGACAAGAAATCCCCTCACTTTGTTTTTGGTGAAAATTGGTCTAACGGTCGTATTCAAGAAAATAAGACTCATAATGAATGATAATTTCCATCATATTGAGAAGTTGTCTTTTGGATGAAAAGCACCATCAGGCTCATCTTAAGATCAAACTAGTTGAGTAGATCATAATGATGGAGAATCGGTGTCTGAAGGACTACAATATAAATGTGATGATTCTTTGCTGATCATGGAGTTCTTATAAATCATAAGTATTCTATAAATCTTGTGATTCAATAATGATAAAATAATGGTGGAGAGAAGATAATGGAAATCAAATTTAGTTTGAATGTAATCATTTCAATCTTATTCAGGTTGACTAGGAAAGAAGGATGATGTTTGAGGAATGGGAAGTTACAATACTTTTCTTTATAATTCATACAATACAAAAAACGATCTTCAATGTATTAAATGCTAGGAAGAAAGTCCTAATATAATATGGAGTTGGTGAAAGAAGGAATTTGATGTAGTTGAAGTTGATGAATACTAATCAATCATATTCAAAATACCATCGTATTCATTAGGGGTATAATATTTTTTTACAAAAAAGTCATTAGTATTGTATATATAAGAGAAAGAAGTTTATGAAGTTTAAGTTAATGATAAATGTCCTTCATACATAGTATGTTGACATAATCATTAGAGGAATAATTGTTTGGGACTGATGAATGTACAAAATAAAAAATGTATGCGGTGTCCAATATGAAGAAGAAATTTAGATCTTATACAATAATGCAGTGAACCATTTTCGAAAGGTTAAATTAAATTATTTATCATTAAAATCGATCATGAGAAGAGATAAAGAATAATATACTGATTTACATTTTCCTCTTCTGTAATGAGATAAATCATAATTAGAATTTGTATTAGACATTAATGATATTAAGTGAGATACAAAAGTATGGAAAAGGGAAGCTTGAATTTTAAATAATATGTTTTGTTTTTATAATTTTTGTGGAAAGAAAAGTAATGAAGATAACATATCAGGTAATCAAATTGAGGAATAAAAATGGATATTTAAAAGGATATCAAAGATGTTTATTTCTTAAAATGTTCTATTTTTTACATAGCATTGTAACGAAGAAATCATACATAAAAATTTTGAATTGGATATTAGAACTGGTATGGGGTTTCTGAAAGATGTCTAAAGAGAGAGAATGTTTTTCGAAGAATTGAGAAGGGATGAGAAGAAATCAGAATATTTGAGAAACGTTGAAGATGTCATTATTCAATTGAAATTCAAAGAAACATATATATTCGGGTAATATGGTTGAGCTGAAAAATATTTAGGAATCCCACCCAAATCATTTTTTGGGTGAGTTTAAAAGGAAAAAAGTACATTTTAATTTTATTATTTAAGTAATGTTCACATGTTCTAGAGATAGGTAAGAGTTCTGAAGAAATTATATATAGAAGAATAGGTTTATAGGTTGTTCTTTCATGAAGAAATCATACTGGAAAAAAGAAAAAGGAGAAATGAAAAGATTATAATGTATTCAACAGATCTCATTATCTAGATTATTATAATATTTAGATGGTTATCTTATGGAGATGTATTATCATATTGGGATTTCTTGACAAAAGATGAAAGTGTTCAGAATTGTATCAACCATATTCTGATAGATGTATATTTTTTTTATTGTGAAATTGGATTGGGAAAATCAGATTGGGAAACCATTCTATGATTTTTTAAAATTTCCCAGAAGTTTATAACAATTTATTAGTAAGAAATTGAAGATTTTTTTTGAAGGTTTATATTTTTGAATGTTGATAAATAAGAACTGTAACATGTTTTTTTAAAAAAAATTGTATTACTCTATTTATTCTAGAAGGAGAACAAACACTATTGTAATTTTTACATTGTTCTTCAAGACTGAAATGACATATCCTACACATTTTATTCCACACAAAAGGATTGTTTTCTAGTGGATTTTCTAGAATTTTATTACCTCTAAACCACTCCAATATCATATATAATCTTATTAAATAGTAAACCCTGTATATTATTGTGTTCAAATGTATGTGTATTTGAATTGAATTGAGAACGGAAAGAATATTTAATAGGAGTTGAATGATGTTTCATTTGTATGGAAACATAAAAGAAAAAGATATCACTGATTCACCACCTCCCCCACTCAGTGATAAATTAAACTAGATTGGTCACTTTCAGCATAAATGTTATATGATACAAATGAAGATTTCTTAAAAAACATAATGACCCATGAACCATTTTCATAAAAACACACATTTTTTTCTCTAAGGGAAAAATAATTAGTATTAAAAAGGCCATTATATTACCTTATGAAATAAAAATATTTTCATTAAAGTTTATTATAAATCATGGAAAATTCCCATAGTTTTTATGTTACTTTATCTCTATATGAAACGTTTAATAACAATTATATATGGAATAACATATTCAATTATTTCCAACATAATTATCTAGAGAACATACTGATTACCTTATCCATTGGTGAGCTATAACGAGCTCACCCATTATCAAAAAACAATACAATGAACCAAAAAAATTAAACACATTGAATATTTCATTAATGTCACTAAAATCATAAAAAAAATTCATTAAACCGATTAGAAGGAAATTTTTATTTTTAGATATATCCATTTTCAACAAAACATAATTTTAAAAATAAATTACCAAGATTAAAGGAATATGGTTTTTATTTGAAGAAATAATGGAATATTTTTAGTGAATCATGATTTATATAATAGTTGTGGTGGTGTAAAAATTCATTTATTTGGTATATGTAAAAATGGAACCCTCATTTTTTCTTTTAGTAATGAAATTCAAAACATTATATTTAAAATATATAAAATTTTCCCTTTGAATACTTTTAAATAAACTCAAAACTAACATAAAAATTATTTATATATTATTTATGTTAATAAAAATAAATAAATAAAATAATTTTTCAATATATATATAGAGGGAAAATATTTAGATAAAAAATCATTAAAATAAAAATAACTAGGTTTTAAGATAATGTGTCACATAGCTCAAGTGAAACTTGTCTAGTACGTTCACTGTCTTCTTAAATAATAATCCTTATATATTATTTAAATTATTAATAAAAATTTCCATTTTAATTATCACTTTTATTTCACTTATATCTTTTTTATACATAATTACTTAATTAATTAATTTTACACTAGTCATTTGGAGAATATTAATCATTTATATAATAAATGTATTCTGTAGGATGAAAATGGTAAAATAAATCTAGATTATATTATTTTTCATAATATTAATCGTGATATTCCTCTAATTTTTTACAATATATATAATTTTATATCTATCCACATATAATGGTTCTGAAAAATGAATTATGTTACAACATGGAGATGGAAATCCATAAATACACATGGGTAATGTTTCTATTTTTCAATAAACATGAGGGAAAGAAGGTAAGTATAATTATATATTTAAAGAATTATAATAATTTCATAAATTTCATTTATTTAATTTAAATGAACTTATATATAAAATCCATGTGTGTTAGTGATAAAAAATTAAATATATCAGTTGGTAATGTGGTAGTCCGCACATACGCAAGAGAAAGGTTTTTATTTTTCATTGGATGGAATAGAAAGAAGTATAATCTTAATTTTCCAGTATAGTATTTAATTTATATCATATATATATAATATCGTTTCATTTAGAAATATTTTTATGAGTCTCCATAAGTGTGAGTGACCAAAAATAAAATACATCATCTCTTTAGGCGGAGTTCACATGTACACATGAGCAATGAAAGAGTTTTTTATTATAAGATTATGTAGATGAAAAATGGTTGTACCATAAAAATAATAACATTATATTATTTTTGAGGTGATTATTTTATTGTATGATAATTCTTAATAATCATTATAATGATGTAAATGAATAAATCTAATGAAAACACCATGTTATGAACAACACCTCTTCTTCAAAAAACTCATTAATTTATATGTAAATCCATAAAAGGTTGATATTCTGAACAAATAATGATATATAATACAAGGAAAGGCATGTTAGTAATATATTATGGATAATATTTCTTAGGATAATAGGTCCTTGAAGTTTGGATATAAGATGATAGGGGATGCCCTTTTATAAGTTTGGGAGAGGGCACACATGGAATGTTTCACAAGATTATAATATAATAATTTCTTATTTAAGTCAAAGTACTAAAAAATAGACCTTTTAGTGTATGTGGGGGGATAAAATCTAATATGAACAGAAAATAATATTTCGATGTTATTTTAGGTCTCTTAATCTCAAATCAATTTTTTAAACATTTTAAATTCTTTTAACTATTATAGTTATAACTATCTTTTTTAATAAAAGTTTGCATTCCAAATTAAAGTTAATGAATGCGACCTAATTAAAATTTTTAAAATTATGATTCATAATTAGTAGCCTATTTTATCTAATTTAATTTATATTTATGGGAAAATTTAATTTAAATTTAGAACATGTAATGTGGTGAAAAATGATTTTCTAGAAAAATACATTTAATGTATGAAATTATTTTTTATAAATTTAATGTATAATGTAGATTCCAAAATAACTGATTGGATTAGTATTAATTAATATTAATGAATTAAATTTTCAAACCAACACAATAAAATTATTCAATGATAATAATTTAAAATAAAATCTAATTTTCTTAAAAATTTGTATTTTCTACAATCCTCCCAAAAATATTCAATTTTTGAAAATTCCAGAAATTAAATATTAGAAAATTTATATTTCAAATTTAAAAATTTTGTATCTTTTTAAAATTAAATATCTAAACATTATAAATTATTACTATTTAAATAAAAAATTAAAAAATATTTTAACAAATCTCAGACATATAAAACTATTTCTTTTTTGAATGGACAATTACTTAGTAATCTTATAGCTAATATAGATATACAAAATCAAATTTATAAATATTTATATGAAATTAATGTGATATATTAACAAAATTACACAATTATATACAATGGGTGTATTATCTTTAGAATGTTGACTTTGATATATCTTATACCTCTTGAAATGGGATTGGGGTGGCCCACACCATGAGAAAGAAAGTAAAAAAATCAGAAAGTGAGGGGATTAGAAGACAAATAGTATTGATTGGGTTGTTTTATGAGATGTGTTTGGATGTGGATGTAAAGATGAGTATGAGTTATTTACTTATATATTCTTCATTACTTTAATGGATGATAAGATATCGCTTAAGTAGGTAACAGATCCTGAATGATAGTGTCTTAGTTGATCATTAAATGGTGGGGAAACATAAGGTTATTTGTTATGTTGTCTTAAGGATTCTATTTTAATTATAAATATTATTTTAATACATTTTACATACACTATGTTCTAATGGAATTTGGGAAGTAGTTTTATCGTTTCATACACCCTAGGACTACCAATAAGTTCTAATATATTAAATGACTATATAGATGGAACAAAATGATATGGTCATTGTTGTTTTTGTCTCTTTATACTTGAACTATTATAAGATTAAGGATAAGCCTCATTTAATTTATTGTCATTTTACCCCCTTACTATTCCATTATGAAAGTGAGATTGTGATACTTTGGATTTCATGTTTGGATATCCTCGGACTCTAATTTGGAAGGATGAAATTTTGGAGATTATTGATCAGTTGACCATGAAAACTCAATTAATTTATCGAAAAACATCAGTGAATGTAGATAATATTGGCTAATTTTATATCCAATAAATCATAAGGTTGTATAGTGTTCTTTGAGAAATAAATTCTAATAAAGAACCCAAAATTAACTCTTGGATTTGGGAAATAATTCATGTGGTGATGAGTTCTCATCATAATATGAGAATGAAATATCATAAACTGATGGATGTACTGAATGAGTAATCCAACTAGATCTTTGAATGATTTCTCTATGAATTAATGCTTGAATTTAGTGGATCTAGGGATAAATTTTTTCCATTGGTTTATTTTTTTATATCAATAGCTATCAAAAATTGATTAAGATGGATCCATTTGAATCTTTTTATTGGTGAATATGTATGTATCCACCATATTGGAGAAAATTATTCGGCCACTCCTTATTTTAGTATAGTATCACTATAAAGATGAATGAGAAGGATAAGATTACCAAAAAGATGTTAGAAAATTCCCATAATCATCATAAATCTAATACCCATAATCATTCATTATTTCTAGAGTTTGACCATTGTGATTGTAGGTTTATGATATTTTATCCTTGCATGGGAAAACACCATTTAATAAGACATGAATTTTTAATGCCACTTTATGTCGTGCCATTTAATATTTAAATTCATTCCAGGAAGGTGACATACTTTTCATATTTACCACTTTTGTTGATATATATAACAAATTAATTCCACATATTTTAAAATAATATCATCTATACCAATCCTATGATATTGGAAATGATGATCTAGAAGTACATCTATATACCATTATTATTTATGCTTTGGGTCACAGTAAGAATTATCATAACTAAGTGATAAATTTTATATCAAATCCCATATCTTATCTATAAGTTTAGTATTTCTGGGATAGTGGGGAGATTACAACGCATGAAGTTCTAGTGAGGAAGCAATGAACATTCCATTTCATGGATTTAGAACATTAAAGATGTTATTTGGGTATAAAGAGGAATGATGAAGAAAATTATTTCAAAATCTAGGTGACAAGTGTATATTTATTTTGAATTTTTAGAAAAGTTATTTAATTTGATGATTATAGATCTTAGAAGTTGAAAATAATTATTTTTGATGAAACAAGTCATGATTCATGGTTGGAACATGATATATGCTAACCATAAACCTAGATGTTCAAGGGGTTGGGGTGGTAAGGGCTTATTGATATGTTCCTAATAGTCTTCCCATGGTTCCTAAAATGATGTGAGGCATCCCAATTGGTTTCTAATCATGTTTTATAACGTATAACTAGCCTACATGTTTAGTGTAGAATTTGGAAAACTATGTGGGAAAACAAATCGGTAAGCCTGAGAAACATAAAAATGTGAGTTTATAATTATTCCCTTATATATTTTTCAACCATTAAAACTAATTTAATCACCCTCATCCAACCAGTAACCACTCTTAACAATGGATTCTCATCCCCTATGAATTCATGCCGAATATATTCTAGTTTGGATGGATTATATTTTAGATAGTATTGATTATCCTTGATTTCTTTATGATTTCTCCTTTAAACAATTTTTCTTCCTATATTATTCTATAACACTCAACATAATTTATATTTAGTGATTATTTTGTTGATTAAATTCAATATTTTATGGGACTATTAGATTTTTATCTTAGTGAGGATCCATATTTTTCTATTAGTGAGTTATTTTTAGAAGGTGATGAGTTATCAATGATGGTGGGGTATGATTCACTAATAACATTACTTTTATAATGGAAAACCTAGTGTAATTTCAATTTCCTTTTATTTTATTTGTAAAATCTAATAAATTTTTTTAATTAGTTCTATTTTATGTTGATTCTTATTTCATTTTCTTGTGGTGAAATAATTGTCTGTTCATCATAGTTGTTCATTGACAAAATAGATTTTATGCTTATAATGTGTCTATTTTAATTTTTCAAAGGAGTATCTTATTTTTATATAAGTTATCGAAGGGTTTTTTATGTAAATATTTAGTTTTTAGTTACATTATACATCATATGATGTTTTAATTAATCTCTCATATTGATTTCTCAAGGATTTTGATTGTGTTGCCTCATTGGAATCCTTTGGAAGGTAGGTGACCAGAAAAGGGATTCCTTATGTTTAGGATTGAGATGGATTTCAGTCATTTATGATGAGGCCTCCTGAGGGGAATAAAGTTTTTTCTTGTTTATAATTTTATAAGTTGACTTGTATTATGTGAGTGAATATGTGTTTTATTTAGAAAATATAAGTCTAATAAAATCCCTTTTTTGTTAGATTATGCATGAGTAGATTCATTCTTTTTTATAAAAACTCAATATTTTTATGATAATGTTGATTATTAACTACCTACCTTTACTTTATATATATTTCATTGTTAATATTATCTTTTCATTTAATATATAATATTTAATAAACTAAATGTTTCAAAGTGATGGGTTTTAGATGAAAAGGATTTAAAATATTATTTTTTAAACATGGACTAATGATTATCATTGAGGGTAGTTTTAAGTATACTTAGAGAGGTATAATAATAGTGATTTAATCATGATATTTATATTCCATTGGGTGTGTTGGGGAAATATTTTGGAAGATATTGTTAAAGGGAAGAGTTCGAAAATGACTTTCCACTCCTTCAGATGTTTATCATCCTTTATGTGTATATCTATATTAGTGAACTATTTTTATGAGGAGGATGGGGGAATGTGGGGTGTTTTGAGATACTTAATGGAATTTTAATTAAATTTCCATTAAACCATCTAGCCTTATATTTTAGTGCGGTATCAACTGTTTATGATTGTTGGTTATCATTTTTTTATATTCCTAGTACGATATTAATGAGTTATTGATTATTACTAATAAAACTATGGCAATCTTATAACCCATTTTCTTATTTATATGTTTTTAGGATATTAATATGATGAAATGATAATTGTATTACATATATATCGGGATGATATTATAATATGAATATATGTGTTGTTTTTATTAGATTTTGAGTTCAAAACAATTCTAAAAAGATACATTTTTATACCCCAGTGGTTATCACCCACCTATGGTGATCATGAATGTGTTTAAAAGCTTCTGCTAAGATGGGATGGTTGAAATGATAGGTAAACCTAGTATTTTTTTGATAAAATCACAAAAAATAAAAATACTCCTAAAAAAAATGTTGAAATTTGGATCCACATTGTGTAATCACCATATGCCTTCTTAAGTCCACATGCCATTTTGTAAATTATATAACGTTTTATCTAAAATTAAAAGGACCCTATTCTAATTGACGAATTGAAAATTTATTTTCTAACTCTACATAAACCATGAAACTCATATGGGAAACATATTTATCAGTAACCATATAGTATTCACATAACACTCATGGACTCACTATGAAAACAAAACAATAAATTGGAATCACCTCACCTAAGGGGAACAACTCACATTTCATAATTAAGGTAAACGATTTCTTACTCTCTATTATTACTATCTATCAATTTATTTAACACATATAATTAAGGAATATTAGAAACCATATACCTCATGGTTTGAGAAAACCTATAAATAAATCTATCTCCACATTCTACAGCACCCGAACAAGCCAATTTCAGTTATCGACCACATCCATGAGGCTCTAGCTTTAATAAAAAATAGTTAATTATAAAAGATGATAATTAATTAACATAAATAACTTATTAAGATTAATGATTTCATAATAGATGTAAAATTAACAAAGTGATTTACCATCATTAGAACCTCAAGAAATAATGTGAAAAACAGTCCTATAAAATATCCAACTCCATTGATGACTTGATTTCTAACATTAAAAACCAAATTTCCAACAAATTAAAAAAATTATTTTTTAAAATTAAAGTGTATTTAAGTTATAAAAATAATAATTTGGAAATGATATGCGACTATGTGTCCTAATAATCATGAACAAATGTCTATCATCCACCAATGGAATACTGATCCAATAAATGTGGTTATACCATGTTTTGGTGGAATTTATTTCAAACATCTAATGAAAATAACATATAATTTGTTTAATAGTGAGAGTTATATTAGAAAAAAATAGGGTGGAACTAACCCTAATTAACAAAGAAAGAACTCCCTAATTCCATTGATGAAACATTTATGAATGGGAGGGGGAACGGGAAACCTTCCATTGGTTCTGGATAATTAAATCTTAGAAAACTATAGTGTTATTTGAAAAATAAATCCCTAATGAAAATATTAAACTTAATTTAAAAATGGATTTTGGAAGAATAAGGTATCTAATTCATCTATACCGGATAACTAGAACTCTATTGGGCGACCAATATAATGTATTAAAATCCTCATATCCCAATCCATGGGTTCATTACACATGGTACCTCCACCACAAAGCCATTATACCCATATTGGGTGTCCAATTACCCTATTCAGTGGTTAACAATAATCTCTTTATCTATTGATCCTACACTGTTCACCTCAGTACATATATACAATAGTTTTCAACTCAGGAACATTCCATCAAACATTTAATAGAATTAAAAAATTCTAATTCCTAATTTTAAATTAACAAATTAAATTTAACTCCTTCCTATAACTATTGATACCATAATTTTCTTTGAATCAACTAACACCCACCATGTGGGTCATTACATGAAATTACATTATCATTCACATATAGTGAACCTAATGTACTATAATACTGTACACCATGGAAATATTATATAAAAAACCACTCTAAAATTTATTATAAACCTAAATTTTAATGGATACATGAGGTAATCTTATTTTCCCTATTGGGATGAAAATGGATGAAAAAAAAGTAGAAGGTGTATTAGGAATTCCGTCTATTTTTTCATTTGTACAAAATTTTAAATGGTTTTCTAGGATCTTTGTTATTCTAACCATTGGAAAACAATTCTCGATGACATCATGGGATCTCAATTAGTTTAAAAATGAATGTTGAAATCTAGATATTATCCTAGAATATATTTTAGTCATACCATCGGTTATAAAAAGAGACACATTTATGGAGACATGCACCTTGATGTTTTTGTTGTACACCCTTATTCTTAGATAATCATGCCAATATATTCTTTGGACATATAATAACACAGTTATGTTTCACCAAATTATCTTGGTAATATAACTCCATATCCTAGGTCACAACTCACAACCAAAACATACAATTCACCCAACACCCAGAATCACATCCTTGATATTAATCAGCAAGATTTATCTCCATTAACCATATCATAAATCATCAGTTACTTATCCATTTATTCTTGGTGATACTATTACACTAATGATCAATTATAATAATTATTTATTAGTTATAAATTTTATATCCATATTTCCAAAGAAATAAACACTTATAACAAGAGAAAAAAATACAAAAATATTATTCTAAATATTTATAAATGATTAATAAATTAAACCTAAAGTTGAATATCATTAAAAAACTAATCATGTGATATCGTGAAAACAAAACAAAAAATAATGGAATATAAAAACCCAATAGAAATGTTGGAACTCCATTTAACAAAGGAATAATAATTCAATACCTAATCAATGATAAATTATACCTAATTATATAAAAATCATATTTATAATCTCCAAATAATTTACCTCAATAAAAATGGTGAATAAAAAAATTATCTAATTATTCTTTGAATTATTCAATCAATTGGGCATAAAATACCCATGGTTTTGGATGATCCTATCAAGATCTGATAGAATCATTTCCCAACCCATAGGCAGAATCCACTATCAATTTGAGAAAAACTAGAAAAAATATGAAAATTGGAAAAATAGGATGAAATCATACCTCAAAATTTGATGGAATATTTTTAATAACAACCTCACATTAAGGAGAAGAAAGGGGAAGAAGAGGGTTAGGAGGAAAAGGCCAAATAGCCCTTTCTTATGGAATTTTCTCCATAAAAATAAATTATGTATCATCATGAAATTATGAACACAACGCTAACATTAAAAAGGTGTACATACTATCGATTACCAAACAATAGTTGAATGAATACCAGCTTCACCATGTCCAATACTAGGTATACACTCTAAATTAAAAATTTTCGTTGTAGTTTTGGTATTTATGTTAGTGAAATAATCTTACCTCAATCCATTCCCATTCTCCCAATATGACTAACAAACATATGAACATGGAAAAAACATCCCCATATCGAGGACCAAAACCTAATGATATATCCATTCCCATTCTCCCAATATTACTAAAAAACATATGAACATGGAAGAAAACATCCCCATATCGAGGACCAAAACATAAAGATATGATATGAAACAAAAAATTTAAACTCACATGAGATAGATATCAAAAATATTAAAATTACCTCCAATTTTACTAACCTATAATGATGTGGGATATTATAGTTACCATTATAACAATGTTCTTTTTGAATAATAAACTAAAAATCCTTAAAAAGACCCAAATCACTAAAATTAATGTATTACATGGATAATTGATAAAATAAATGATTTAAAAATAATAATATAAATTAAATAATGATTAAAATGTATATATCACAAGTAATTATTAAATGTAACATAAATATTTAGGAAATACATGGAAAACATAGTGATATGGCACTCGAGGTATATTTGCGTTTTCCAAATAGTTATACGGAATATGAAATATATGGAATACAAAGTGATAAGGTACTCGAGGATTAATTTTTTATTAGTTGATAATGTAATATGTTCCTAGTTCCCAAAGATAATGAAACCTTCATCCCAAGACTTGTTTGAATTTATGTTGTGCATAAAAATATTGAATGAGATATACCATATTCAAAATGTAGGGCTATGGGGAAACAAAATATAAAAAAAATTATTTGTTAACAATATTTTATTAAAAAATACATATTCACCAAGATTCACGTGAGACCCAATTTTCCATTTTTTTATTATGAATAATTATTAATTCTTAGTCAATATCTATAAAAACACCATTTTTGAACAAAACATAAATTTTATAAATGTTAAAATTATATATGGATTGATGGATTAAAACACATGTATCTCCATATATGTTTTTGTAACAAACAATCCTTGTATTTTATCATAGGCTCCCTTTCCATCCCATAATGTCCTCTAGTCCTTAACCAGCTATATTCTTTGAATAAATTTATGAATAGTAACCATCAAATCCACCCTTTTAACCTATATGATCCTTGTGACTTAGCCATTTAGACACCATTAATTTTGCTACAAACATGCGTCTCCCCATATATCAAAACTTTGCAGATACCTAAACATTCAGTTATAAAAATAATGTCGATCCACACAGGCCTACAAATGTTCTTTTTGTTTGTTTTTTCACTCTTAAACACATTTTTATACTTCCTATGAAATCACCCTTCCAATCCCAACACTAGTCCAATTGTACATAACTATTGAGTTCTAATTATAAACTCAACTAAAAATAATGGTTTACCTAATTAAATGGGTAGTATTAGTTAGACCCATTAAAGTACAACATGATCATTTGGTAACCCATAATTTAAACCTAGTTAGTGAATTTCAACTTCATGTTATCTATTGAATCTATGATATTTTTTATCAAATAGACCCAAATTTTCATTAGAAGAACCCCTATAATCCTATATAGTCATTGATTATATGATATATAAACACCAATGGTGGACCCATAGACATGTTTCTTCACATCTATTGACCCTCAGGTGTGCCTAAATAGTCACATATCCAAAAAATTATTATCTATATATGAAAAATCAAGTTCTTTCATTGTGTTTTTTATCACTATCATAGAAAAACCCAAAGAGACTGCCAAGGAGGATACTTATTCTAACACCAAACATGGCTTAACATCATTAAATTTGGATTAATATTGAGGAAGGATCCTAAAAAAGGTATACCTTGTTGATATTTATATTATTATTTTTTATTATCTATATCAACTTGTAGTCCTGGGTAGTATCATTAAGCTCATTACATGATTATTAAACATTATTTTTTTTAATATTAGATAATCCATTTGATTATATCATTAATACAAGATGAATGTTTAATGAAATGATTTAAAATTGAATCGTGATTGAACTTACCTATTATTGAGATGTTGTGATATTTATATTAGTGGTTAGTTTTACCAACATATGATGATTCTTTTAGTATAAATTGTGATTTTATCCTATGCATTTTCAACTTTTGAGGTTATATGGTTGTATAAATACAGTCATCATTGAGTATATATGATATCTGAGTTTTTCTTAAACACATTTCATGGTTTATAAAGATATTTATCATGATAACATGTATTTTACAGAACAAAATTCTCTTGTCTAAAGGTGTAGAGATTTACTCTCTTTATATGGATAGATGTTACTGTTTGTAATATATGAAAAATGTGTTAAAAAGGAATCACACATTAGATCAATGATGGGACAGACATCATAAATCATAAAGATGGTGTAGTTGTATATATGGATTTTATTAGTAGACTATTTGGGAATAACATAATAGTAAGCCATGTGATTGAGATATTTTTATTGAGAAGATGATTTTAATAATTTTTTTGATTCATCACAATTTTGGTTGTATAACTAAACTTACACTAAAGGGATTGCACATTTTTATTAGCTTAGTTAGAAGAGAAATATTTTTAACATGTTATCCTTTGAAAAATGTTATGATATAGTGATATTTATTCACCTTTACACTCACTAATTTATATTTACTAGTTGATATTTGAATGGAGGTTTTTTTGGAATATAATATCAGTGAATAAATTGGTTAATGAATATTATCACAACCAAGCCCGCTCATGTCTTACCCATGTCTACCCCTAGCTCGCCTCCTATAGTCTAGGGGCTAGAGACCATCACATATTAATAATATCCCACAAATGGGGGGAATTTTCTAATAATACCTATAAAATTAAACACATATCTAATCCCACACAATATTAAAATCTAAAAACCATTAATCTAATGCCTGCCTTTAACTAAAATCCTATAACAGAGTATGATATTAATTTATTAAAAGAGAAAAAAGGGGGAAAATACAAACCCTACAAAAATTATAAAGAGTCAAATCTATTTCAAAAGAGGAGACTAATGTCAAATGAAACATTCTAGTAAAACAGCTGAGTGAAAAAATATCTAGATATGCTCTACACACTCCCTATCCTCCTAGGACACCAAAAAAAGGGTCATTAGCTACATAAGACATGTCACATGTGGGAAATCCCCATGAAGTGGTGAGTATAACAATACCCAGTAGGAAGCCCTGAAAAAATAAAAAATGGACCTGTAAGTAAATTCATCTCAATCAAAGATAAAAAATTCAATATATGGTAGAAACCCCCATTCATGAGAGACACCATTCCATAAGGAACAACTTCCAGCCACATGATTCTTCTTGAATAAATGATAATTTTGGGAGAATCTACTCCACGATCCATGAAATCATAAAAAACACTACTATGAGGTCTAGATCATTGGTACACACCCAGTGAAACTCACTGGTATAAGAAAACCATGATCCATAGATAAGGGGTCATGTCCAAAACAACTATTGGACACCAAAAACCTAATCTAGGCCAACCCACTTTTTATGGGATTATATGTTAATGATTCCAAAAACCCTACCAATATGACCATCTAGATGGATGATCAAAACACTTCTTAGGAAGGTCACTATTATTCCCGAAAACCTATATAGGTAATAAAGATTATAGAGGTTCTCAATTTAGTCTCATGGAGGGATACCATAAATCTGTATGAGACTCGACCTCAAGAGGGGACCACAAGAATTTTATGTCGATGTAATTCTTCACTGTACAACTGAGGGAAAAGACTAAGGGAACGTAATCATCCTATAATTATCTTAAATAAATAAATGAAGAGTTTCAAGAACTCTTGATATCGGTATATGGTGTGTACATGGGGTTACATGATTTTTCAATCTGTCATGAAATATTCCTTTTTGGTTAAGCCTCACACAGAATGTATTTGACAATATACATAGTATATAGAAGTAGAACATGATATGTAGTGACACATGACACCATTCTAGTCTTTCATTTCCATGTCCATGTACTGGCCTTCTAGTGCACTAACCTGTGTATAGGTGGTCATGTTGGTGTACACATGGGGCTTTTCGTGTCTGAGTACACAACATGCTTGTCGCCTTGTAAGTTTTTTCATGCCCACGTACTTTACTAAGTACATGTTAGGAAATCATTGATGGGATCTAATATGTGTGATACTTAACTCCATATTAATACCTAGCTCTATATATAAGGTGGTCATGTGGTGTGTAATGCATTATTACATGACATGTTGCCCCATAATTTCTAGATCCACCAGATCTTTCTCTACGTCGTATTATGTTTCACCAGAGCCACCGTCCTCATTGGAAATAATAGATTAATTGTTTTATAATACATTATACGGACAATGACAGGAATCTGGTCCCTCTTCAACTCATAAAACCATCCTTCAAGTGATCCATTATCGATCCACAAAACCGGGAAGAACAGAACCCACAAAACAACTCTAATCTACCTCCGATCATCCATTTCCATATTCACACCTCAATTACACCATATATCATTAACAAAAACATTGTAATTGAACCATTTATATGAATAACGGTCAAAAAATGACCAAATATTAGGTATTCATCAAACCAAAAACCAAAAAAAAATTCAGGATGAACATACGAAGAATGGGTGAAAAAAATCCAAATTCAACAAAATATAAGGAATGAAACTTGACCAATTTTTTCATTTTTCCTGAATCTACTGTAATAAAAGGATACAAATGAAGAGATATAAATAAAATTTAAAAAATAATAATTTAATAAAATTATTTTCACAGGTGATGCGCTTATCAACTCTGTTTTTTGAATTGATTCACATTCATACATGATTAAGTAATAGGATAGAAATCAAAAAACAAAAAATATTACCTATATTTTGGATTGAAAATGGATATATAATGGTTGTGGTTTAGTCATTGAAATGATATGTGAACTTTTTTGGTGTGAAGATCCACCATTCGATCACGATATTTCATCATTCTTCAAGAAATATCTCCCCAAATGACTTCTAGGTCTCCTTGGTGTAGTGGTCATCCCTGAGGTAAAAAATACATCTATATATATTTAAATAGGTAGTATATCATTATGTTGAGTAAAAATTAAATACATTATTTAATTAATTAATTTTATTAAATTCACACATGTCAAAGCATACTCACAAATGACCCATGCCGATAACAACTATGTAATGCCAAGGGTAAAACCTATGTTCTTAACTCAATAGTTCCTCAAATTTCTAATATGGACCCCCCATTCAGTGGTTATTCAAATATTTTAGGATAAATTCATTTTCATGTTATTTAAAATATTTAATATATTTCAAACATTTATTTGAGGGACACAGAGCGTCAGAATCGTATGTCGTCTCATTATCTTGTCTCTAAAATAATACATATAATATTTATAAATAATACATGGAATATATAAGTCATTAAATTATCCCAATATTTTGTATTTTCTTCTTAAAAGTATAAAAACAACTAAAAAACATGAGGGTACTAGGATTGATTATTAGTCTCCCACTCTGAGGTTCTCTCATGAATATTCCTAGGCTTCCACTAGACACATACAATTGGAATCTATTTCCGATGAAGGATCCTCTCCTATCGATCCTTGATATCCACTAGGAACTTGGGAAAGGTAGACCCATATTCAAATTTTATCTTTCCCTAGTCGATAAATTTTAATGTTTCATGAATTTACATCTTTAGTTATGGAATTTGGAAGATGTCACATACCCAGCCCAACTATGGTGGTAGAGTTCACCAGTAAGCCACAACTCTAATTCTATGCAGTATCCGGAAGGGGCCAATGAATCCCAAAGGTATTTCACCACCAAAACCAAAAAAAATCAATGTGAGACCCTTGAGAAAACATGTTATCCATCCATGAACTACATAGGTCTCTGTTATCAGTCTGTATAATATTTATGATGTATTTGTGCAGTTATCATCTTCTCTTGATTGGTCTGCACCTTCTCTATAGTTGCTCACACCAACTCCAAGACCATGGGTGCTGACTCCCCTGGATGAGTCCAGCAATGTGGTGACCTTTATGTATCTCATTAAAATCTTCAAATAGTTCCATAACAGTTGTAGAATGGTAGTTTTTGTTTCATGAAAACTCTACCAAGGGTAGGTGATCCTCCCATCTTCAGAAAAAGTGAAACATGAAATACCATATCAGTTCCTCCATGACCTAATTATCCTCTCTATTTGGCCATGAATTGAGGGATGAAATACAGTTCTCAAGAGTAAATAAACCGCAAAATCTTCCGAAAATACATTCTGTAACTGAGATATAAAGCTAGTATCAAAATTAGAGATTATCATAAAGGGAAATATTTGGTGTCAAACATTCTCCTTCTTAGAGAGTCATCCAATGATCTCTACTGAACTCTAATATCCAATATCTTGGAAGTGGGATGGCTTGGTGGGTAGGTCTATTATAACTAAAGTTGTATCCTATCCCATGGATTTACATGGTTATCCCATAAAAAATTCCATGGATATACTATCCCATTTCCAATTTGGAATCTCATGGTGTTGGGAAAACATACTGAAACCTAGTTCTCAACATTCACATAATAACATGCGAGGATACAAGAGAAAAACTCTGAAACTCCCTTCTTTATTCCTAGCCACGAAAATTGACATCAGTGGTCTTGGTACATCATTTACACACCAGGATATACTATGAAATGGAATGTATAAACTTCTACATCACCTCCTCCTACAACATCAATGATACCGTCCTCTATCCTTCGAAAAAGATATCATTCTCCCCTCATTTATAATATCCATTAAAAGAATTTTTATTTCATATACGAACATGTAAGATCCTATAATATTCATCTATACACTGAAAATCAATTTCACATTGTAAAAGAGATCGGGTGAAAACCATCGACATAAGATATGACACCCCATCCTTGTCCATGATAGGGAAATGCAATGACGCTAACTACTCTGACACCTCGGCCAACAACTGAGAAGAAGATCTCCAACTAAGAGAAACTGCCACCACATTCCCTTTTCTATGTGTATAGAAAATCCTAATGTCATAGTCCAAGAGGAACAATAGCCATATCCTCTATTGCATGTAAATATCCATTTATTAGATGATATACTAGTTACTATTGTGTCAAGAGTAACCAATAAACCACTCTCCCACTAGGTAGTTCCTCCACATATTCAGTGCGAAGACTACAACTACTAACTCAAGATCATGGGTCATGTATTTCTACTCTTATAGTCTCTAAAAATATAAACCATAATAAATAACCTCATACCTCTTCATCCGAACTCAACCAAGTATATTCACTGATTCATCACACAACAATACATACTAAACACCCTCCTCTTTAAATATAAATATGGGAGCACTCATCAACCTATGCCTTAACTCTTCAATGAACTACCAGTACCCTTTAATATAATTTAAAGGCTTCCCCTTACTATTCAAAGTTTCCAAATGTTCTTCTAATATGTTGAAATATGGTACTAAAATCTTATAGTACCCTACCAACCAAATGAAACTACTAACCTCGGTAACACTATTGGGCGGAAACCAAGAAAGCACTACATGAACCTTTGTTGGATCCATTTATACTCTATCCAATGTGATTATGGTCCCCAAAAAGTGGATACATAAAATCCAAAACAAAATCTTCACAAGATTCCCATATTTCTAGTTCTCTCAGAGTGTGTATAAGACCATCCCCAAGTGCCTCACTTTATCCTCCTTGGATGTTGAGTAAAAAATGATTTCATCTATTAATACCACACCAAAACCTTTTATGAAAGGTGTAATGATATAGTTCATGAGTCCCATGAACACTGTTGTGTTGTTCATTATTCTGATGTGCTTCAACATGTACTCATAGAGACCATAGTAACATTTAAACACCATCTTCAGAATATCCTCATCTGGTACTTATAGCTTGTGATAATATGATATGAGGTCCATCTCCAAGAACCATCAAGTCCCCCTCAACTGATCAAAGTGGGAGTTGATCCTTGGTTGTGGACACTTATTATTCACAGTCACCTAATTCATGTTTCGGTAATCCACTCATAACCTCAAGATCTCATATTCCATCTTTATGAATAACAATGGAGATTCTATGGGGGAAACACTGGGTCACACAAATCCCTTATCCTTCAAGAAATCCAACCACACCCTTAGCTCTCAAAGATCTATAGTAGGCATTTGATATACTTGTGTAGATATCAGTTCCATATTGGTATTTAAGTTAATGTATAAGTATATATCTTATTAATGAGGTTAACATAGTATGTCCTCATGAAATACATTCTCATACTCTTCTACCACCATGGGAAACTAATATCCCAAAGCATCCAATGTACCAAGAGTCATTCAATCCCAATAGTGAGTGATCAACTGCACTCTCCTATGCTTGAGTTTGTCCTACTCTACCATGTTTCCCTTTTTACCCTCAATGTAAAAACACATTGTGTTACTTAAGAGACGTCACATCCACCACCTAAAACAGACAATTTGGACATGAACTATGGAAAAAAAATCCAAACCTAAGATGAAATTACAAGTCTTATTATCTTGTACAATGATATCCTATAAAATATCATTCTTTCAAGCATAAGGCCATACTTTCAGCACATGTGTGCAATTATGGGTCACTACCAGTTGTAGTCTATAACCACAAGGGTCGAGAAAAAGGCTCAACTGGAATCTTTATGTCTCGAATAAGACAATTTCAAAGGAAGTAAAGACATTTACATATATCTAAAAATAATATATCTATAGTATGAATACATATATCCAACATCAAATAATCCCTGGAGCCCTAGGGTCATAGACCTATATAGCCTACAACTAACCTCATTCATGTCCACCATCTCCCTGATCCTAGTGCGGACCAACTAATGGTGGCAGTGATAATAAGTTGAACCACATACCACCTACTACTATCATATTGGACCCTATACCACATTAACCATCCTAAAACCACCAGGTTTATATGTTTGTCTCTATCTTGAAGGCCACTCGACCATATCACGATTAGTTTTACGATGGGTAAAACAAACCCAAGACATATGTCCCTGGCCATCTCAATAGAAACATCTCCTCCCCCTTAGTTGATTCAAGCCACCACAAGATCCTTGCACCACTAACCATATGTCCAAATATTTCTTCCTGAATCATTTAACATTCATGGATCCTTGTGGTTATCATTGGTTTCCTATTTACAAGGTCTTAGTATCTAGTTTTCCACTACAAGATTCCACTGTCAGTGCCAACTCTTTTATAAATCTATCCACTATCGGGGCTACCTCAAGCACCCTAACAAAGGTGGGAATGAAAAGGGATACCAATGATTCCCTAATGTCTTTGAGAAAGAAAAAATAAATAGTTATACCTTTGATGAAATTATCTCACACCCTATTCAAGGAGTAAAGAAAGTGATCAATAATCCTGATGGTGTATTCTTCCAGGTTCAGAATGTAAGGACCATGACCCTAGTAGCCTAAATCCAGTGAGTTTCTTTATTAAATTAGTATAAAAGGCAATGATTTTACATCCCTAAGTACTAATCAATTTAGATTCTTTGTAAGATATAATACATACATGAACATTACATGACATCTTGAAAGAAAAAAAAATTAGAAACACAATTTTTACCACAAAAAAAGTCATATATTAACCCTTTGACTTATTCATAATATTCATCCTCATAACTTGGGGAAAAGTAAAACATAAGAAAGGGGTGAGGTCAGTTACTCATTAAAGGTACATAATATGGTAGAATCAAATATAAAAAATAAGTCATGATAAATGAATGGAAACACATGTCGTTAGAACAAAAACATGAGAATAATTTGAAAATAATAACCACTGAATAAACAATGCCATAAAAACCATCACATGAGAATGAAGTGAAACCAGGGATATTTTACATGTTGAATATTCACATGGATTATCAATTAATAATATCATAATGAGGTAAAAAATATTTCATATATAAGAAACATACCTTCCAAACCTTATCCAAGGCATTAGAAAATGATTAAGGCCATAGCCAAAACCATTTCTAAAAAATGGGCAAGGCCTCAACCAAGTCCATATCTATTTTTACTCATGAGACCTACCGATGCATCGAGGGGATATAGTGGGAACCACCCATCACTTTCTTAATACAATTATTTACTCATATTAATGGGGTTAAACTAAAATTACATATAACTATAAAATAACATTCTTCAATATATAAACATAATCAATAAGAATTTTGAGTAACATAGTGAATGGCATCATGATAGCACATCCATTAACAAAATGATCATAAAACAGTTAATAAAATATGGTAGATGATAATAATAATAGATCAATACCATAAAATAATATAATTTAAAATCATTTTTGAAAAATTTAGTAAATTTTTTGAATAAATATTGAGAGTATTATACATTTTTCATTACAAAGAAGATTTCTTTTGGAAAAATAATATTTATTTTCTATATGTGTTTCTATAAAACTAATAATAAAAAAATAATGTTTTTCATGAAAAGATTAGTTATTTTATAAAAATTATGGTGTCTTATAACATATTTTTTTATTGGACATGAAATTGGTTAAGAAATAGAGATGTTCCATTTAATTAGGCTTGCGTATTGGGAAAATTAAGAAGGGAGCCTTGCTAAACATGTATTATCAAAAGAAATAAATTGATAATAATAAATGTATTTGGAACATATAAATAGAATCAATAATAATTAAAGACAATGAATCAATAATTACATTTGTGTATATAAGAACAAATAATAACCAGAATGAAAATGGAGGTTCAGGAAGAAAATCCTTACCTTATGCCCAAATGTGTTTTTCACTTTACCTTGACATCCTAGATAATCAATGTATTTACTTATTAAATTTATTAAGAACCTTATATACATTTATTTAATTTATTATAATTTTATTATGTTAATTTATGGAATTTTTGATGACTTATATGTTACAATTTTAATTGCTGGGAGCATTTATTTCCCTAGTTTTTCAATCAATATACTTATAAATGAGTTATGGAAGTTCATGTGGAATAAGTATAACTATCCCGAATTGAATTTATATGATATTGAAGAAAATAATAACTCTAAATTATTATTATATATAATTTTGTTATATGTTATGAGGATGAAAAATTAGAAAATATATTTAGTAATAATCCTTTGCATTATTACGGTGATTGTTGAACATAACAAAATCATTTTATTTTATCATTAATTATTATGTTAATATTTCACTTACATATAATAATAAAGTTTTTAATAAAAATATCACAGTCTTATTTAACCATAATAATTGTTTTATTACTTTCCTTGAAAGAGAAATTGATGAAAAAAAATTATATATTCAAAAATTTTTTAAATCGACCCATCATTGGCAATGATTTCATTATTAAAATAAGAGAGAGAGAGAGAGGAATGAGTTTGATGATGTATAATCCATTAACATGAAATAATTAATTATATCAATGATATATTATTTATCATTTTCATTAGGATTGAGGAGGTGAGGAGAGAATAATAACATAAAAGAACTTGAAAAGAAATTAAAAGTAACATGAACATGAATTTACCTCTTGAATACTCCTCCTCAAGTACCACCTTAAGGGGATTGGGTATAGTCATTTGTGAGACAAAGGGATAGAATTGTGGAATAGGATTGGGGAGAATATTGGGAATATATTTCATATGTATTAAAGGATTATAGGTGTGAGAATATGGGGCAGTGAGGGGTGGTATTTATAGTGGAGGAGAAGAGTGTTTTTTTAAAATTTAATTCATTATCTATTATTATTTTTATAAAAACTATGAATAGTTTTAGAATTATCATATACTGAATTATAATAATTAAGTGATGTTAAATATTATGGTTCTTAAATCAATTAATACTCTAGGAGTAGTGTATTTATCATATAATTTATTTATAGTATAAATTATTGAATTCTACTATTAACAAAAAATTCAAGTATTTCAGAAAAATCCCCAAAATTCACCCTACTAGTTTTTTACATGTAGAATAAAAATATGAACCCCAATGTTTTAAAATAATTCTCCAAATATTTTAAATTTAATTTTAATGTCAAATCATTTTTTACTCAAAAATACAATTTTTAAAATTATAACTGATTTTATAACACTCTTAAAAATTAACTACGGTCTCATTAAATTATCTTAAAATAACAAGAAAAAAAATATAAATATATGAATAGATTTTATGATAATTAGTTTTTTTAAATAATTATATTAATTATAAAATTGAAATTAAATATTTATAACTTACAGAAATACAGACACTTAATTATTAATTTTTAAAATATTCATTTACTTACACTATGATATAAATATATAATAATTTTATCCCTATGATGAATAAATTTTATATATACTCTCATGGGTGATTTTACTATTTATTTTTCCTATTTATTATTCATAAGGGTCATATTACTATTCTTAAGGTAAAGTTACTATTTTATCAGTACATGTTCCTTAAATTCTATAAATACAAATTATTTCATTCATTCCTTACATATAATGTTTGTATTATGTTCTATAAGTTATTTTATGTGATTTATACTATATGAAATAAAATTAACAGAGGAAATATCAATCATTTATTTTTGGGTTGTTACATTCTCTCCTCCTACAAATGTTTAAACCTAGATATTTCTAGATTGTCAACCTATAAAAATATTTGGGTAGTTCTTCATCATATACTCCTCAGGATCTCATGTCACATCTTAAATTTTATGATTTTCCAAAGTATCTTTACCAACTGAGTCATCCAATACCAAAACATCTATTCTTTAGTGTTCAGAATCCAGTTAGACTCTTCACTGTAAGATTAGTTAAGTTTCAATTCTATTACATTAGAACTGAGTACATGTGTTGGTTCTGGCATGTACATTCTAAACAAATTGATGTTGAAGACATTGTTAAATTGATAAAGGCATGAAATCATTTCCGAATGATAATCCATAGATACAATTCCCTCTATAATTTCACAAGTCCTAATGTATATGGGGAATAATTTCCCTTTATTTTCAAATATTGTAATACCCTTCCTGAAGATAATTTCATGAAAACATAATCTCCCACTTGAAATTTCAAATCCTTTTTTCTATTATTGGAATAACTCTTTTTTACAGTTTGAGATGCTTTGATATGGTTTTGAATAGTGTTTACCTTTTCTATTGATTTCTCCACAAGCTCTAAGCCTACAAACTTCCTTTCACCAACTTCATCCCAACATGTCGGTGTATGAAATCTATTTTTGCACAATTCTTCTTATGGTGCCATTAGAATAATTTAAAGTAAAAAATTTTCATAGGAAAACTCTACCAAAAGTAAATACTAATACCACGTACTTTTAATGTTGAGGGATCATGATCTCAACATATCTTGAGAAATACTCAAATGAAGCTCATTATCTATATATTTATAAAGTTTCAATGTACATCATGGAACATAATCTAGAGCAATAGGAATAGTTTATCCTTGATGTCTTAAAACATCATTAATATATAGTCGTTCAAGGTGTTCCAGTGGAAAATTATCACTTATAGTGAGGAAAGGAGAATATTTAGTGAGTCAATCAACAATCAACCATATCGGATAATTATTTCTTAATGTTTTTCATAATATAGTTAAAAACACCATAGTAATTTCATCCCACTTCCATTTAAGAATAGGTAAAGGTTTCATGACTACACTAGGATTTTATCTTTCATCCCACACTGATTAATAGACTAAACATCTTAATACATAATTAGCAATTTCTCACTTCATGTTTTCCTAGACAAAATGTTCCTTCGGATATTTATACATATTAGTGATACTAGGGTGTATAGAGAAATTTGAACTATGAAAATCACTGAAAACACCTTTTTTTCTCTTGGTTATAAAGGGAACACAATGTCTCTTACCAAATTCTAAAATTCCATCATCACACACAAATTCTAGAAACCTAATATCATTCACAAATTTAATTATCTTTTGATGATTCTCATCACTAGACTATAAACTTTTTATCCTTTACAATAAATATGGATGCCAAACCAATTTAAAAAGGGAAAAGGTTTCACCTTACAGGATAATTTCCATATCCATCTTTGCTAGATCCATGTACTTAGGATCATTTTTAATTCTCATTTATTTCATAACTCCATGATTCTTCCTTCACAATGCATCACCTGCCTTATTTTACTTTCCTCGGTGACAATGTATTGAAAAATCATAATAAATAAGTATCTCAAGCCATTTACTTTTCCTCAGATTGTGTTATTTATGTGAAAATACATTTTTCATGATCTTTTGACATGTATATTTCTCACATATTTTACCATGGAGATAGTGAATCATATTTTAAGAGAAAATACTGCAACTTCTAACTCAATGTCATGTGTTGGATATTTCTTCTTGTGAATTTCCAACTACCTAGATGTATAGGCAATAAAACTATATTTCTATAGGAGTATACAACTGATCCTTTTTATAGAAACATCAATATAAATAACAAATACACTATTTTTGATGCTAAAGTTATGATATAAGTATTTAATAACATTTTCTTCAATTCTTCAAAACATTTTTCACATTGTTTTACATGTGAACTTAACCTATTTACGAGAAATCTTGGTTAACATGGTAGCTAATCAAGTGATGTTCTGAACCAAAAACTGATAAAAACTTGCTAAACCAATAAAACTACATACCTATATTATCTTTACTGGTGTATTCCATTGGTAATCCACCATTATATTTATATAATCAACTAAGATTCCTTTGAGATAATATCGATGTTAAAAGTAATTGATTGAAGCCAAAATTCACATATCCTAAATATACCATTCAATTCCTTACATCTAAGAGTCTTTTTAACCATTCATAGGTGATTATCACGGTCTTTGTAGCCTTTTTATTATATCAAGATATCATTAATAAATAACAAAAAAAATTCATCAAGATAATACTTGACATATCTATTCATTAGATCCATGAAAATAGAGTGGTCATTAGTCACTCCAAATGGCATTACTGTAAACTCATAATGTACATACCTAGTTTGTAATAATTCATTTAAAATATCTTCCTTTCTCACATGAAATTGATGATATCCATATCGAAGGTCAATATTTGGAAAGTATTGAGCTATATAAAGTTTATCAAATAAATAATTAATATGAGGAGGGGATATATGTTATTTATTGAATACCATTGATTTATCTATAATTAGTGCATAGACACATGGATCCATATTTCTATTTAATAAAGAGAATATGGGATCCCAATGGAGTAACACATGGATTGATAAATCCTTTATCACCCAAGACATATAGTGATTTATTTAGATTGATTAATCCTATAGTTTCCATTTTATAGGGATCATTTGATATACGCCTTGAATTAGGAATTAAATTAATAGTAAACTCAACATCCCACTTTGCAGGATGTCTAGGTAAATCCTTTGGAAATACATAAATATATTATTGTATAATAGTTTCATCAACAATTTTGAGATTTGTTTTTTTATCCATAGTGGTTTTTCTCTTTTCATCCCAAATAATTTCATTTTGTAGAGATACTAGGGGTGGATCTAGTTGATAATCAGATGGTGATGTTTCTTCACTAAAGATAAGGGATTCTACACCTTCTATAAAAAATCATAATTACCTTATTCATGAAATATATTTTCACATCATATTTTGAAATACAATTCATACAAAGGATTGTGTAAAATTAGACCATATGTATGATGATAAAATGATTAGATATATCATGTTTATATACCATAATGGTATCTTCTTGACACATCTTTATTATAATGAGACTTTATTTAGGGGTATTGACTGACAGATCCCTTGTTAAGGATAATTGGAAATATCAAGTTTTTAAAGAAAACTGGGAAAATATAATTGAATGAGATGATACAGAATAAAATAAGGATTTATCTTTATTTTAGGAGTTTATTAATGTACCTACAACCACAACATTAGGAACTTCATCGTCTAATATTGTTTCCTATAAACCATTCCTTGCTCCCAGGAAATTTTTTGAGGGATGATTCCATGATGCTTTAGACAATAATTTTTATAGTGTCCCATCACCCTACAATTGTATCATTTAATATCAGTGGATTATTTCATACCATCATAATCATAAGTGTGGTGTCCTTTCCCACCACACATATTTTCCATTTATGTAGGAACCAATGTGTTTCCTTCCACAGGTACCACATGTTGAAAAATTACCTTTTTATTCTTCCCTTTATCCATTATTTTTTCCACCAAACTATTATTATCTTGTTTTCCCTCTAATTCATAATACCTAGAGAATTTTTTCTCTCTATTTATGGAACTTAATACTATATCCTCATATGATGACAAATTTTTAGAGTCTAGTTCCCATCAGAGGAATCATTTTAATCCATAAAATAATGAATCAATCTTACTCTTTGGAGTACATGTATAGTATGTGACTTATCTTTATAACCATAAAAAATTAATCTTCATTTTTTACATCATTTTTATGCTCTTTTTATTTTAGACACAAAAATTACCTTTCTATATCCACTCATTGTTCACGAAGAAAATAAATTTCTTGAAAAATTTCCTTAAAATCCATCCTTTACATTTTTTTAATTTCTTCCTCCTCCATTTTGTTTTGAATTAGAAACCACCATTGATATGCATCTCTCGATTGATGATAAACGGACATGACAACCTTCTCTCATTCGTTACTTGCCAATGTGAGAAATACCTTCTCTAAGGAACTTATCCATTTATCCGGTGAAAATAGGTATGTTGTACTCTTGAATTAGGGAGTATGTTATCATGTAATGAGGTCTAATATTTCTCCTCCATGTTGTGCACTAGGATAATCCATACAAAAAAGGTTATTGTTAAAAACCTATGGTAGTTACCCCATTATGGTTATAAGTTTATCAAAACTAACCACAACTTGAGTACCAATATCATTATCTTACATAGAAAAGAAATATATACATGGGATATGATGGTTGATACAGTTTCCTTTCCTTCCACAAGGAACCATTTCTAAATAATAACACACAATAAATTTAGTTATGAATCATATGGAGTAATGTCAATCTAGAAAAACACTTAACATAAATTAAAATTTTTTTCATAACAAATCTCATTATCATAATCATGGTTTCTTTGATGAAAATTTTATTTTAAAATCCTTTATCGTGGTTTCTAATGAAATAGTGAATTATCCTAAATAAATCTCCCAATATTTTCAATATTGATGTATAGTAAGGTCCATATTCATGTACTAGGTTACCCCAATTTAAGAGAAGGACACCTTATTAGTGTTTTTACCCCTAGGTACATCTGATCGAGGGCCACATTCACTTGTAGTATCCAGAAAGGGTTGTATTTCTATAAAGTTCCAAATGATATATACCATACAAAAATTATAGAATTTTTTTATATTCTTATCCTCAAAGGCTATCTGATGTTAATTTTACCTAACCATTGATTTCTAAATATAGTTTAAAAGGTTTATACTAACCATTCTCTAATAAAAACTGGATTGACCTTAACACCGGTATCTCAGAGACACTGCATTTCTTAATTAAATTGGTATAAAATTCAAGTAAGTCAAACCCTGAAGGATGAATATGTATAGTATTTTTGTAAATAGGATTAAATACATGAACTTTTAATTACAAATTGAAAATAAAAAATTGTTGAAACTCCATTTCTAACACTAAAAACTCTTAGATTAACCCCACTAGTCATTCTTAATATTTTTATTCATAACCTACAGAAAAGTAAAACACAATAAATTGGAGAGATCAGATGATCATTAATGGTATGTAATATGACAGATTATAATATTAAAAAAGTGATAGTGAATAACTGAAAACAAATTACATTACAATAAAATCTAAAGCATAATAAGGAAAGAATAACTTCTAAATAAATAATAACATAAAAATAATCACATTAGAATGAAGGTTAAAAATAGTTATTAAACTCACCAAATATTCACATTGATTATCAATTACTAATATCATAATGAGGGAATTTATATTCTGGACATCTGAAACATACTATCGAGATCTCAGCCACAAAATCTGAAAACTATTAAGGCCTTGGCCAAAACCATATCTTAAAAATGGGATTGGCCTCGACCAAGTCTATATTTTCTTTGTGTCATGATACCTACCAATACATAATTGTGCTATAGAAGGCCCCTCCAATTACTTTTTATGTCCAATTAATTCCTCATAAGAATGGGATTAGACATAAAAAATATACATATTAAATAACTTTTCTCAATCTGTAAACATAATCACTAACCATTCCGAGTAACAAAGTGAATGGTATCAAGATAGTACATCCCCAATAAAACTAACAATAAAACATTTAATAAAATAATGTAGATAAAAATTATAGTAGATCAATCCCATTAAAATATAAAATTAAATTGAGGTTTTTAAATATTTAAAAATACTCCAATAAAATCATTGAGGAAATCATGAGAGTAATATCCCACTTTCATTACAAAGAAGGGTTCTTTTAAAAGAAATATTTTTATTTGTCATGATTTTTTGAATAAAGATAATGAAAATATATATATTTTAATGACAAAATTAGTGATTTTATAAAAATAATGGTGTCCTATAATAGATTATGGATAGAAATTGAATATGGGTATGAAAGTGATATATTCCCTTTAATCGGCCTTGTGCATCGAGAGAATTGAGATCAGAGCATCGTAAAACCTATATTATATCATAAACAAATGATGAACTGATTTGAATATATGTATTTGGAACATATAAACATAAGTTAGAATAATTATAAAAAAATAATGAAGAATTACATTGGTGTATATAAGAACAAAACATAAGCCGAATGAAAATAGTGTTTTGGGAAGAAAACTCTTACACTATGTCTGAATGTGTTATGCACATGAACATAACTTCTAGATAATAAAATTAAATACATTAATTAATTAATTCATAGCATTATATTATATATTTTACTTATTATAATTTTATTAAGTTCATTTATGGAATTTTTTATGTGTTATAAGATACAATTTTATTTATCGGGAGAAATCATTTCCATGTTTTTCAAGATCGGTATACTTATAGACAAGTTATAAAATTTCTTGTCGAATGGGTTTAATTATCCAAAATTAAAATTTTATTATATTGATGAACATGAGATGGGTAAATGGTTATATAAATCATTTTTATATTTTCTGATGATGAATCATCAAAAATGACCTTTAGTGACAATCATTTACATTATTACAACGGTTATTGATCATAATAAATTAATTTTGTTTTATTGTTGTGTATTATGTAATTATTTTACTTCCAAATCTTGAAAAAGGTTTTAATTCATATATTATAGTATTTTTTAACAATTAAAATGGATTCATTACTATCTCTAAAGGATAAATTAAAGAATGAAAATCGATCGTCCATAAAGGTTGTAAATCATCCCCTCACAGATGATTGTTTAATTTTAAAAATAAAAAGGAGAGAAATGAGTTTGATGAAGTATATTACGTTAACATTATATTGTTATAGTTTATAAATGATACTGATGTTATCATTCTCATTTGGATAGAGGATGTTTGGATTGAATAACAATAGAAAAGAACATGAAAATAAATTAAAAGGAAAAAGAATATGATTTTACCTTTTGAATACTTCTCCTTAAAATAATCTTTAAGGTGAATGGTTTTGGTCTTTTGATGAGACCAAGTATTTGTAGACATAGGGAATAGTACAGGGAGAAATTTGGCATGAAATTTGAGAAGTCTAAAATGCATATAGTTGTGAGGAGAAGTGGTGGTGAGGCAGGGTTTTTATAGTGGAGGAGAGGAGCGATTTTTGAAGATTTAATTGTTTTCTTTTTTATTTTTTCTCAAGAATATGAATATATTGAGAATTATCTTCAAATATATTAAAATAATGAATTTATGTTTGATATTATGGTTCTTAAAACTACGATGAATCAAGGAATAGTATATTTATCATATAATGTATTTATACAGTAAATTACTATTTTTTACTATTCACAAAAAATTCAGGTATTTTAAAAAAATCAACAAAATCAACAAATCAATTTCTTGAAATGAAGAATTAATAAATTAAAATAATATAATAAAAATAATTTCAGAGATTTTTGAAAATTATTTTTAATTAAAATAATTATTTAAAAAAAATACAATTTTTAAAATTATAACGGATTATATAACACTCTATAAAACTAACGAAAGTCTCATTAAATACCTAAAAATAATAAGTCAAAAAAATATTGATTTGTTAATTAATGTTATAAACATTAATTTTATTATAAATAATTTTATTAATAATAAAATTGATATAAAATATTTATGACTTTCAAAAATACCAACACATAAATATTAATTTTTCAAATATTCATTTACATACACTAGGAAAGAATTATATCATAATTTAATTTATAATATGCATATATTTTATATGTAAATTCATGGGTTATGTTAATATTTATTATTCTTTTTTAATACTCATAAGTCTCAGATAACTATTTCTATGGTCATGTTACTATTTTATCAGTAAATGTTCATTAACTTCTATAAATTTTTATTATTTCATTAATTATTCATCTATAATGTATGTATTATGGTCTATAAGTAATTTTATGTGACCCATACTATATAAATTAAACTTAAGAAGTGAAATCTTATTGAAATAATTCTATGTCATTACACAAAATTCCCTGTTGCAGATATAGATGCTTCAATATGTATAATTACATCAACATGTCTAGATTGAAATCATCGCCAAAGAGATGCTCCAAGTATGATCATGAGGGAGATATATCATCATATGTCTGAGTCCATAATCTCCAACATCACCCAAAAAATCCATAAACAAGATTCTCTTTGAGGACCTCTATATGATCTGAAAGCATCATCATAAGGAGGAAAATGTGAGTGACTACCTTAATCCAGTCCTCATCCACCTAGTTGTATGGATCACCCTGAAACCTAGAAGGTCACTACTTCTAGAATGTATATAATGCACTTATCCTATGTGCATACTTAGATGGTGATTCCAATTTAAAATTATGCTATATGGTTAGGGTATAGCCGGTAAACCACCTATAGGTACTATATCCAGTACAAGACCTTATACATATGCCTCTCTACCTGGATGATCATCCTCGTGATCACACAGTGGAATCCTGGCTTGCTGTATTCATGGATGAATCCAAAAATTAAACAATATATACCAAAATAAAAAGATTATATCTAGGGATCTAACTCATGAAGTGCTTAAAAAACACATCCCATTCTTATATGATGCACGTACCATGTTTTTTCACTAAAAACCAATGTTCACATGCATCGAGTTGAATGATCGGTGACCACAGTCATAGTGTATGGATACATTAGATACCACAACAACACTATATTAAATATCTAGAATGAAGAACATATAAGCCTAAAAACTGATTACACAAACCGATAATAACATCTCATATCCTAAGGTAGAACAAACTCTTCTAATACACTCTTTCATGACCTGACCTACCGAGGTATGACCAGTGACTACCCCAATGCCACCTCCAATAGCCCTGGGGCTGGAAACTAGTGTCGAGTTGGAATATACTTAAAAATGGGCGTCATTATCCTATTATACCTATACACATGCACATATATTAATTCCCACATAATTATTGAATGTTAAACAACAAACACCAATGCTTGAATACAATCAATATCCCACTATTTTGTATGAAAGTAACATACTGAATGAGGAAAATGGTCCAAATTCATACCCAAACACAACAATAAAGATTCAAACATGCTCCAATGGTGAGGAAAAAGGTTGAATGATAGATACTGATAAAAAGACTTTTTTTAAAGCTATAGTTATGATCCACCTACTCCCTATCTGATGAAGACACCTTCAAAAGGGTCATCATCTGTATAAGATATGATACGTGAAGTGAAATCCCATATATGGGTGAGTATTAAAATAAAAAGTAGGACACCCAGAAAAAAATAATCACCAAGGATCGAGAAAATATATCTCAGTAAAAGATATAAAAATCAATATATAATTGAAACACCGAGATATACTCAATAACGATACCACACCACCATGTGGTCATAATCATCTACTAGCCATAAGATTATACTCGAAGTGACACTCGTTCTAGGAGAATTAACTCTATAAGACATTTTATGATATGATAAAATCTAAGAAATGATCATGACCATTGGTCTCCACCAATTCAAAGTCACTGGTCTATGAAGACCCCGATGCCTAGATAGTGGGTCATGCCCAGAACCATTGGGGGACACCAAAAACATAATCTGGATCAACCCACTACATTGGGGATCATATTTTAGTGATACCACAAACCCTAATGATACATCATGCTAGGTGGAGGATAAGGATCCTACTATAAGAGGTTATGATGGTTCCAAAAACCCCATCTAAGGAACACAGATGATAGAGGGTCACACTTGAGTCTAAACAAGGGAAATCACAACCCTATCTGAGACTCGACCTCTATAGGGGATCAAAATAATATGATGTGGATGTAATTACTCACTATACCCTTAAGGTAAAGGACTTAGGGATCACACTTAACATATACTAGTCCAAACATAGGAAACAAAGAGATAAACACACTTTTGAAGGCGGTACACTGAGTGTACCATGGGTACTCAATGCGTGAAGCTATCCAAAAATCATACAATGTGGTAAATTATCAGAAAAAATGTAAATATAAATATACATGACATGTAGAAGGAGTACATGACACCCTAATAATGTTTCCTAGACATGTTCCTGTACTAGCCTACCAATGTACTAACCCATGTACATGGGTCCATGTCCGTTTACACCTGTGGAAGATCCTAAACATTTCTATATATATCTCAGGATCATTTATTGGTACTCTTTTTCATTGTGTTGAGTAATTTTTATTTATATATTACCTTAGGTTGATTTTGGATGATAGTTTCATAAAAATGAAAAAATATGACACTGCATGATTGGCACATGGTTTTCCCTAACCATGCACCCTAGACTAAAAACCAGTGTAACCCAGTACAAGGATATTTTGCATAGCAAAAAAAAACTTTACCAAACAATACACCTTAAGAGGTTAAATTGTGATCCTCTTATATGAGGTGCATAACTATGGAACAAAGTAACAAAAAATCATGTGCCTCTTCCAAGAAAATTGTTTTCCCTATTTTAATTAATCCGAATATCAGATCTAATATTACCAAAACCCCCCAATTAAACCAAAATCACCCCGCACCCATGATAAATTATTTTCTATAATTTTTGGATGTTCCTAAATTCTTCCAAATCCCTCATGACCTTTTGTACTTCCTAATTCTATTCCCAGATTGAATATCTTCACCACTCCCGGTAAAAGGGTCTAATCTCGTGTGGTTTCCTTCTTGTATCATGAATCTCCCTCATATTTTAGAGTGAAGTTATCCTATATTTTATTGGATATATAGATATTATTTTATATCTGGATATTGGATTTTGGGATCTTGATTGTTCAATTTTGAATAGAGGTTTAAGACCTGGATCTCACTCTATGTCATTATTCCGTTCAAATTGGGTATTTCTATTGGGTTATCGTTCATCGAAGAATTGAGGTATATGGTCAAATTTTAATCCAATAGTCTTCATTTAATTTTTTTGTATGTAATTTTATAATTTATATGGTATGATTATAAATTTATTTGTACTATATTTAATTAATAAATTAGGTAAAATAATAAATTTAAGGATTGTAAAATTGGGAGGGTCAAATTGTAATTATTAATTAATGAATTAATTATTGAGAATTTTCTGATTGTAGATTTGATTAATTAATTTTTTGCATCAATTAACCGAATTAAATGATTAATTAATTTTTGAATTAATTAATGAGAAGTTTGATATTGTTATATTGAATTGAATAATTAATTATTGAATTAATTTTAGGATATTGAATTGTGAATTAGAGTAATTAAATGTATAAATAATTATTGGAAGTTGAGATTTGTGAATTGATTAATCAATTGTCAAATTAAATAAAGTAATCGATGTGATTAATTAATTTTTAAATTAATTAATTGAATAATTGGAATACACATTGAAGATTTTGATAGAGGGTTAATTTTGATTATTCATCAATGAGGTGATGTTGGTGATTTTTTTGTGTTTGATTATGAAATAGGGCGTGGGACATAGTATGACACTCCAAATACCAATGGGGGTCCTATACATGGTGTTCTGGACCCAATTTCATGCATTTGAACGTTTTTATGGGAAAATTACTGATACAAAAAATACCCAAGGGGTGTGGGATTGGTACAGATGCTCCAAATACCCACAGGGTGCTAGACATGACATTATACACCCATGATGTTGACATTAGACTATGGTAACATTTGGTTATTTTGTGAATTGAAATGACTGGATACTGAAATACCATTTCATTATAATGAATTTAGGATTTAATTTGTCACATGGATCATTCTTCAACATGGGACAAAGAAGGTATTGAGGTTCAAGTGTCGTCAGGAACACGAGGGTTACACAATTAAATAAAGAGCAATTGAATAAATGTAACTTATTTACTTTGTTTCTTTTATATATTATTTATAAAATATCATTAACTATTATTGATTTTATATTATTTTTTATACATTATTAGTGGTGGAGAAATAATTTGAACTCATAACATACTTGGGTTACCTGATCAATACTTTAATCGAATTCATGTTTGTATGATAGGATAAGGTCAAATTAATTTGTTTGATGGATGATTTGGGATGGATATTGGATAACGGAACTATAATTAGATTGAGAACCAGTTGGGAGTTGTCATTGTATTTACTTTTGGGTAATAATTTTGACACTTGGAATGAATTTTAGCATAAAATATCTACCATTCAGTTTTTTATGTAATTCCATTTTTTGATGTATTGTCATACTGTTATTGTTTTGGTTATGGATACAAGTCATTTGGTTATTAATTATTTATACCTGTTTTGGTATAACACTAAAAAAATATATTAGTCTCCCCATGATCAGCATCAGACCCTCACTTCTAGTCATAAGCTTCTGGCATACAAGGAGGCGCGTCTGAGGACATATGCTATACCGACTTGGGGGCTGATGTGTGGTACTTGGGTTAGGAAGTTACAAAGTATTATCATAGAATTTTACTTTTCATTTTAGTTTGTATAACTATTTGGTAAAGATATATAGAAGAATAGGATGAGTTGAGGATTGTTTATGAGCTCATTCTTGAGAGTTTCAAACCCATATACGAATACCTACGTACCTAAGGTGGGATTGCCGTTATTTATTTGTGTTGTTAAAATTGGATGTTATTTCACATTTGGTGATGAAATTCTTGGGTGATGTTATAATTGTCTCTAATATCAATTGAGTTTTAAATTGTGGCCTAGTATGTCATGAGATTTTAGTAATCATTCATAAATCTAGTTAGTCAGAATTATTGTGACATGAATAATTTTGGGAATGCATGGGAAAATGGGTTTTTGGTAAGCTGTTGAACATGAAATTTTTTTCATTCTTGTGAAATTGAATTGAAAATGGTGCCTAATATTAAATTTAAAGTGGTAAAATAATGAAAATTGTGAATAAACGGGTTTCTAAATGAGAAACTATAATTTTTAGAATGAGGTTACCCCTTGATAACCATGACCTAAATGTCGGATAGTTAAGGGTAGTGATAACGCCTTATTTTAATCACGTGGAAGTGTTTGGGAAATGAGTTATTTCAACATAATATGTATATTGTAATTTTTTAATGTTGTGGAATGTTTCTTAAAGTTTATTTTTGGAATTATAGAATTATGTCTCCATGATGACACTTGTTGATAGGATTACAGGATGGTATTTATATAGATACTCCTCTGTTAGTGGAAGGTGGGGCATTAGTAGTTTTGGGTGAGGAATTTTTAGAGAAGTTATAGGAGAATTCTTCTTAGTTATTACACATTATGAAAGGAGACCCAGGGAGGGTTATGAAAATCATGTCTTATCTAATGATGCAGATCCAGTTGCATCACCCTTTAATTTTCATAGGAGAGGGTGTACCTAAGGTAGTTGAGTTCAAGATTGAGTCTAATGAGACTATAATTGACCACATAGAGAATAATAATGAGTAGAGAATCAAATTAGATATTATATATTATGTGGTCAAGTGAATATTTGGTGGGACATCCAGACTATAGATAGAAAGAGGGAGAATACAGAGTGGAAGGACTTCTATGAGAAGTACATGGAGCAACATTATCTTAGGACACTCAGGTAAGATAGAGAATATTAGATCATGATATTGAATTTTGGGATTATTGGAATATTAACGATGTTTTAAAGAACCACAATGATTTTTTACAGTATTGGAAGTGGATGAGAACACATCAGAAAAATGATTTGAAGATGTACTTAAGTATACAATTGTGCCTTAGGTTAATATCTATAGGTTGAATAAGTTTTCAGGTGTAGTGAATCAGACTCTCATAGATGAGGGGAACCTGAGGTAGGCTTCCAATATAGGGAAGGTTGGTTCAAATGGAAAGTTAAGTGGTATGAAATCTAAGAGAATGAAGCGTCACTCTGAGAATGTCATCCATGAAAGTGGTATAAAGGGTGCCCTGAAAGATAGATCAGTCACATAGTATCTTACCATAGTTCTTTGTCACCGGTGTGTAAAGATGGGATACTATTATATCAATTGTACCTAACCACCAGTAGAGTGACGATATTAAAGAAGGATGGGACATCTATATAAGTCTTGTAGGAACCCACAACCGATGAGTAATGATGGAGGATACATATAGAACCAACATGAAGAAAGGGAATCTTCAGCACCATACCATTCTAGAAGCTAGAGTTCTACTAGTTTTGGCATTAGAGGTTGTATAAAAGGTGATTATAGGAATAAGATCCCACATTTTCATAATTTCGTATCTTAGGGGAGTCAAACTACATCACATTGAAGAGGGAGTGATAGTTGAATTCATTTCACCCAACACTGGTGGATATAAAGGCTGGACCATCGTCTTCGAGAGGTACATTCTTATAGGTTCTACATTAGACAGTTCCTTATTTGATATGGGTGCATATCATTTGTTTATTTATATAGGACATGTCAATGTTTTGAGTTTGGAGGGGGGATCTTGAGAAATATATTAATGATAGATAAACCTTGGAGAGTATGATATAGAGAAATATGTTTATGCAAGCGGTGTTATCATGAGATTAGGGATTACCATTTTCACCCAGGGTATTTAAATTATATATATTTCATGATTTTACCTAATTATCGGTATGGTCTAGTAAGTATCATACTGATCCCATATATATTTTTACCTGTAGTGGGAGATGTTTACATCTCATGAGGGTAAAAAGTACATCCATTTTCGTGAGTGGGATATCCAGGAGGTTAGAATAGTACTAATTCATCATAAACTAGGGTATCTTACCAACTAGGTTTCTAATCTATTGCTGGATGATGGGGGTGTAATAGAGGATGTCTTTTCAATAGTATTTAACATGTTTTAGTATGTGTTTCCTAAAGGATTATCAATACTTTCACAAGAGCGGGATTTAGAATTTTCTATTGTTCTCATAATATGGGCTCATCAAGTTTCAATTCCCCTATACAGAATTACACATACATTGATTCAAGATCTCGAGACTCAGATGAAGAAGATGGAGGATTAGGGTTTTATCTGACTGAGTACGTCACCTTGGGGTTCGTCAGACCTATTTTCAAAGAAGGATGATAGAACTCAACACTTCTGTATCGAATTCCAAAACGTTTAATCAGATGAGAGTGAAGAATCGATATTCTATTCCTTGTATCCGTGGTATTTTTTACCAATTGAAAAGATCTTGTGTATTCTACTTGATCAAATTAATATCAGGGTATCCTCAATTGAGAGGTCAACCTTCTAATATTATGAGGACTACTTTCAGAATATGGTATAGCCTATATGAGTTCACCCTAATTCTATTTGGGTTAATGAATGAACCTTAAGTGCTTATGGACTTGATGGATAGATTCTTCCACCAGTACCCAACTCAGTTTGTGGTTGTGTATGTTGATGAAATCTTGGTGTACTCCAAGAATTATGACGACAATTCCCAACACCATGACATCATATTGAGTACAAAAAGAGATAATAGACTATACACCAATCTATCTATGTTTTAATTTTGGATTGATGAAGTACATTTCCTGAGTCACAACATCTCATAGGATGGTATGTTAGTAGACCCAAAGATGGTTTAGGATGTTTTTTCATGGGAGTAAGCCAAGAATGTTTTTGTTGTCTATATTATTATGGTATTAGATGGATATTATCAAATATTCATCCAGGACTTTTACAACTTAGAAGTTCTCCTTTCAGTCTTGACCATGATGGGGGTAATGTTTGAATCGTCATATGATTGTGATAATTTCTTCTAGTAGTTGAATAAGTGATTGAAATCGACACTAATCTTGATCCTACATGAACCAGGTGGAGAAAATATTGTGTTTTGTGAAGCTTTGTGAATTGGACCTGGATAAGTGTGGATGTAGGGATACCAAGATGTGGCATATGTGTCTCATAATTTGAGGAAACATGAATAGGACTACCCTAAACATGACCTCGAGTTGGAAGTAATGGGTTATTCCTTGATGTGTTGGTAGGATTATCTATTGGGTGAAAATATTACTATGTATTTAGATCTTAAGATCTTCAATTATATCTTTTTCAATGAGACTTGAATCGCTGACATTTGAGGTTGTTTGAATATATGAGGTATTTTGAATTTGAGAAAGAATATATGACTGATAAGGAAAACTATGGGTATGAAACATAAAGTAGAAAAAATTACACTTAGACAGTTCAGGAGTCTAGTAATGAGTGGAAGATGATGACTCTGCTAGCTGAAATATATGTTGTGGTTTTGTATTGTTAGTATAATATGAATCTAGTATCAATTTTATTATAATATAAAATTTTTATATGGATCAGAGACAGGTGGTATTAGGATCCTGAATTTTTCACCTTCATAGAAAGCCTTAAAGGTGGAGAGTCACGTTCTGATTGGAGAATAGATGAGGATGAGGTCATCTATGTTAGGAATCAGTTTGTTGAACCTACAAGAATGCAGGAGATGCGGATGTGATAATTTAATGCCTCTAAATTTTTTGTACATCTAGGTGTGGAAAAAATGTACCATAACCTATGAAGAATATTTTGGTGGCTTGACATGAAAAATGAGATAAATAGCTTCATGAAATGATGCTACACCTGTAAGCAGGTGAAGGCTCAGCATCAATGACTTAGTGGTTTACTAAAACCATTTTCCACTCTAGAATGGAAGATGGATGAAGTTACTATAGATATTGTGGTGGGTATTCCAAGGAAACCTCATATGAAATATGCTATTTGTGTGATTATATACCATTTGATGAAGGTAGTGCATTGTTTACATATATGGGGGACTTTCTTGGTGGATAAACTGGGAGATTTTTATATCCAGGAAATAGTCAATCTGTAAGGGGTTCCATGGAATATATTTTGAATCCTTTATTCATGTTTTAGGTCATGATTCTATAAGGTCTTATAGAAGGCTCTGGGTACTCTAGTTTTGTTGAGCACAAAATTCCACCCACAGGGAGATGGGTAGTCAGAGTGTACTATATAGGTGCTTGAGGATATGACACATTAATGTGTTCTAGATTTTGGTGGTTCTTGGGAGAGGTATCTAGATTTAGTACAGTTTTCCTTTATTTATCATTATAAGTAAACTATACTTATGGAACCAAATGATGCAATTTATGGTAGTCCATGCATATCACCTCCATTCAAGATGGAGTTAGAGGTTTCAATGTCGTTGGGAATGAGTCTCATGCTTGATATTTCAGAGCAGGTTCAGCTAATTCAGAAACATATGGATGCAACTTAGATTATATATAAGTTGTATGATGAAATAAGTCAATGAACCATAGATTTTATAGAGGGTGATCATTTATTCCTTGAGGTGTCCACTAGAATGGGTCTCTAATGTGTATGGAGTTAGGGAATGTTGGTTCCCCAGATCGTAGGATAATTTACGCTATGGAGAGAATCAGGTAGGTGGTATATCTATTGGATCTTCTAGAGAGATACAGTTTATTGAGTGAAATTTTACATGTGTCACAACTATAGAGGTATCACCCCGACCCTTCCCATGTGACTGATGTGGACGATGTTGATCTTGAGATTGATTCATTCTCTATGAAGCATATGATATGTGTGTTACTTCACAGTGAGAAAATTTTGAGAGGAAAGAACTTGAAAATAGTAATTGTATTATGGAAATATTCCCATGTTCAGGATAAAAATTTGGATATTGAAGTAGATATGAAGGATCAATGGTCATATATTTATGACTTGGAATCTTATAGATTCTTCTAAGTATAACTCGAATACAATATGTTATATTGTGGGGAGATTTTAAAATTTGTTCCTTTTCTGGAGAAGTATCGAGATCGTTTATAGGATATATTTTTCCATTTGTTGATTAATTTATATTTGGGTTTTACCTGGGATTGTGTTTGGGTGAATGGTTAAGAAAAATAGAATAAACCGAGTGGTGGAAGGTTGTTGCACATTTTTCCCTAACAGTGAGCCCCGACCCATCAAACCATGAAAACCATGACAAAATGGGTTTTTATGGATAGACCATGGTTTTCCAAACCATGCAACCTAAATGCATAAAAATTAACCGCTAGTAAAGGTTCACAATTAAGGAACACGGTTATAGGAAACTACATGCCTCTTTGCAACAAACCATGTGTGTGGTATAAGTTAATCTCAAAAATAGCTTTAAAATCACCTGAACCCATATTTAACCCAAAATTGACCCTCACTTGGTCCATCTCTTTTTTTAACATTATTGGAGGTTTTAGAGAGAATTATAATCCTTCTTTACTTATTTTATTCATGATTTGAATCCTAGATTGATTTTTTTCAACCCTCCTGATAAGATGATGTAATCTTGTGTGGTTTTCTTATTATCTACCATATATTAATCATATTCTATAGGGAAATTATCCTCTATTTTATTGGATCTAGATCTAAGATTGTGGATTTAGATATAGGATTGTAGTATCTAAATTTTTCGATTATGATTTAGGTTTAAAGAAATGGATCTCACACTATATAGTTATTCATTTTATATTTGGGATTTTTAATGGGTGATTTTTTATCAAATAATTGAGGTAGGTGGTATAAATTCCAATCCTATTGTAATTATTTCATTTATGTGTATGTAATTGTATACTTTTATGGTATGATTATAAATTGAGTTTTTCTATATTAAATTCATTAATTAGGTAACTTAATTAATTTTGGGATTGTGAAATTGGGATTATTTAATTGAAATAATTGATTGATTAATTAATTGTGGGGATTTTTGGGGGATCCCCACTAAGGATGACTTTAGAATTGTCACAAAGAGGGAATGTTTGTGCACCCGTAAGCTAGCAATAATTTCACACCTTTCAATGGAACGTTATGGGCTAATGATTTGGATGAATTTATTGAGTATGACTAGATGGATAATTATTCAAGTTATGAGGAAGGAAAAATCAGTCATATACCATCTGCATAGGTTGACACGACTGTATTGGTTATGGATGAAGAAAACTACAATATCAATGAAGAAAAAAAGAAAATGGAAGAAAGGGAAAGGCTACAATGATGTGGAAAATGGTGGAGTGATCTAGATAAAGATCATCCCTCCCAAAAATGATGATTATATACTAGGATTTTCAAGGTATTGGGAACCTCCCTGTAGAAGAATCCATAAACATTTTATCATGACCTGAAACTGATTCTCATTTGTATTTCAGAGACCAATATACTCTTTGAAAACTAAAGATAATTTAAATGGGAACACCTTGGTTATAATATTATTTCCAAAAACCTCCATGGAAACAATATGGATAATCCTTGGGTTTTAAAACATAAAATCCTTCACATTTCATCCATTTGTTCTAAACCACAATGTATCTTTCTCTCCTATCACCTATAAACTTGCAGCTTTTTACATCTATTTTTTATGCATCAACATCATATCCTAGATGAATATATCTATAGAAGGATCTTCAAGATATCTATAAAAATCTAGAAATTGGTGTTTTTTAGTGAATTAAACACTATCATAAAACCTAAAGAGAATTATGGAATTAATTTTAATAGGGCTACTATTGCTTATTGTTTCTCCAGAATTGGTCAATGTAATCATGATGAGGTGCCAATTGCAAGTTCTGATTTTACATGGATCATATACAATCTACATTAAATATTGGATAGTAAGCTTGAAAAATACTTTATTTTAATGAATGTAATTAATTCTACCATTGGAATATCATGCCACACCTTTTCAAAACACCACTATGATCACCACCAATTCCTTGTTGAAATTTCCACTCAAAATGCAAGGTTAGTTCCCATACCATTTCTATTTAACAGTGGATGACTTACCACTACTAGATGTAGAGGTATCAACATTCATTCCTAGAATATACTAATCTTTTCCACCTTTTACACATATTTGTTGAGATGTTTATGAATTTTAAATGGATCCAAAGGGATTGAATCAAGAACTCTTTATCCAATATTGATATTGATATTAGTATTGCTAAAGAGCTCATAAAAAGCTATCACATTACAAACCACCTATAAAATTTTCATCCAAGGGAATAAATACAAGCTATTTCAATACATGATGACCTTATGAACGTCAAAGAAAGGTTGTATCATAATAATTTAAATGTTATATTGTTTAAATTAGGTTATAGGCAGTAGAAATTAATTCAGAGGCCACACAAAGAAAATAAAATAAGAGCAGGGATTAAAGAAATCAATATTAATGGGTGACTTTACACATCAAAAAGTGAAATATCAAGTGAAGTGGAAACTTAATTAAAAGAATTTTTACTATAATGATGGGATTGATATAACTCATATGATGATTAATAACATTTCCTATTTTATTTAGGAGTATCAAAATCATGTCCTCACAATGGTCCCTTCCAAGGAGGAGATTAAGGAATCCCATTTCTTTCTTCACATAGAGAGTGTTTCCAGCCTAGATGGTTTAACTAATAAGATGATTAGGTTCTATTGGGACCTCATTTAGGATGAAATGAATACTATAATTAAGGATTTCAGCAATCATGCTTCTCTTCCCATTATAATTAACTAAAAATTAATTTCCCTCATACCTAATAAGAATAATGCTATTGAAATAAAATATTTCATGCCAGTTACCCTTGGGAACACTATTCCTAATATAATTATTACGATCTTAATGAAAAAATTGGGAGGAATCATCAACGATCACGTTAACCCATAATATTATGGGTTTATTCAGGGTAGAAGCAAGAAAATTTTCTTTTTCACTTCCTCTGAAAGTGTCAACTTAATTAATAGTAATCTTAATAATGTCAGATTTTCCCTCAATATATACATTTTCAAGGATTTTGAAACTATCAAATTGTGTTTTATTTTTTGAGGTCCTAATAAGGTATAAATTCTACAATGAATTCATAATATTGATAAACATTAATCTCAGTTCTAAATGACTATCCATTTTGGTTATTGGATCTCATAGAGGTTCTTCAATGCACTAGGGGTGTTCGTTAAAGAGATCCACTCTCAGAGATCCTATTTTATATTGATGAGGACTACATCAGTAGATTATTCCATTAATTTAACAGCATTGGAATTTCTAAGACAATTAAATCTAGTTAAGACACCATCAAACCATGCCATTTTCTATATGCTGGTGATATTATTCTTTTTGGAAAACTATCAAGAAAGATTATCTTTGCTATCAAATCCTTCTTCAACCATTATAAAGATGTTTTTGGTCATTTTATCAGCTGAACTGAGTCCTTTATCATTTTTGGAAGTGGAATCCTTTTTGGGAAGCAAAACAGAATTTTTAGAACACTTGGGGTGAGAAAGGGATCAATCCATTTCACACACTTTAGTGTTACCTTGTTTTGTGGAACAGTCTGATGCTATTTTTTGGGATCATATATTATTGAATCATTAATCATCTTACTGGATGGAAGGAAATGTCTATGTACTAGGATGATAGGTTATTCTATATTAACTCGCTTATCACCTCTAAATTTGTGTATTCATTTTCCCTTTATAGATGTCCAAATGGTATGCTAAATGACCTTTAGCACATGATAAGAATCTTTTTATTGATAGGTTTAGTTCATGAAAGGAACCTTGTAACCATTTCATAGATGTATTGAATTAATCCCTCTAAGATAAGAGGTATTGGGGTCAGGTATCTTAAAATCATTAATAAAGGCCTCATAAACAAGTTCACATGGAACCTTATATCTTGAAATGACCCTTATACTGATCTTTTGTCATGCAGATTCATGTAGAAACTATTAAATGGTTTCCCAGACCACCTTACATCATTTGTGGGGCCATCAGTCAAGAACTCATTCAATGACATCATGAATCAATCCAAATTTCTATCATTTATAAATTCTAATGTCAATTACTAGCATACCCTATGGATGAAAAATCCCATTAACATCACTATTATTCCCTCTTCTATGCTCTATATGACTATAGTTGATCCCATAAATAAAAAAAATACAATTGTAAACACTCTATCCCCTAAAACTCTTATGGAAATTCAAAGCTATGATTTTATGAATGAGGACACCTTGATTTAGAAACCCAATATAAATGGGAACTTTAATTCTAAGTATTACTATCTGTTAAAATGTGATAGTTCTAATAATCCAAAAAAAATGGCAGAAACATTCAAATCATCCTTCATTCGACCATTATGGATTATTCTCCTCTGGAGTTAATGGAAAAGTTGGACCCCTACGCATGACCGAATGAAGAAAACTAGGAATCATATTATCTCCTCATGTCACTTTTTCATGCAAGCTGAAGAAAATATGCATCACATATTTCTAGACTATATATATGAAAATTATTTGTGATACTATATCTATAAAAAATTAATTATTGATATTTATTTTTGAAGGATCCTAGATGATCTCATGATATTAATTATCATGAGTGAGAGGAGTGAAAAAATTCACAGCCTCATGTTGGTGGCATCTTCCTTGGTCATCCATACAGTGTGGTCATACATAAATCAATGCATTTTCAACAATCAACCCACATCCATAGATGTAGGATACATCACAGTTCATAGGGGTATCCATGTCACTGTAGTGCTTCAAAAAAGTAACATGATTAATTGTTTTGGTTATCTACAGATGCTCTGAGTTATTGGAGTTATTGGGAAACCAAGGATGCTACCTCCGTAGAAGTTCATTTGATGGATCCTCCTGATCCCATAAGACATTAATGTTAACATTGATTGAGAAATAAATGGTTTGACCAGACTGTTGGGATTTGGGGGATTCTTCCACACCTACCATGGATTCATTAAAGGCTTCTTCCATCACTTTATTGGGAACGATATTACTTATTACATTGAGCTTTGGGATGTTATTTATGTATTTATTCATTCATTCAACCACAATTAGACACAATTATGGATTGATTCAAACTCAAAACTTACGGTTAATGTACTCAAATAATGAACAAGTGACATTCCATGAAGAGTCCTCCCATACTGGGTTGAATGTCTCCATAATAAAAGAATCCTAAAACCATCTACATCACATGTTTATAGGAAATCCAATCAAATGGTAGATTCCCTCTCAAAGATGGAATTACAAAGTTGAGTTCAATGTGGTCATTCATGATACCCGATTATTTTTCTTGGTCAGTTAATGATGACATGCATGGTGTGACATACTCTCAATTATATAAACCCCTTGTAATTCACGAAATTTTACATTTAATTCCATTTAATAATTATAGTGGGGGCTTACCCAGACCCTGGATCTTCTTGGTATGGTGATTTTCTGGATTTTACATATGATTAATGAATCGTATGATTAATTAATATAATTTATATGATTAATTAATTTATGAATTAATTATTGAGATTATTGAGATTGTGACATTGATATGAATAATTAATTGTTGAATTGATTATGGGATATTGAATTTTGAATTATAATAATTAAATATTTAATTAATTATAGGAATTTGTTATTGTGAATTGATTAACTAATTCTCAAAATAATTAATGGAATAAATCTTATTAATTAATTTCTTAAATAATTAATGGAATAATGGGTATGTTCTTTGGGGATTATGATAAAGGGTGAATTTTGATTAATCTTGAATTATGTGATGTATGAAATTATATTTTTTGATTTATAAATGATGTGTGGGACATATAATAACACTCTAAATACCCACATGGGTCCTAGATAATGCATTCTAGACCCAAATTAAGGCATCTGAATATTCTTATAAGATAGGGACTAATTATACAAATAACCATGGGGTGTAGTATTGGGAATGATACTCCAAATATGCATGGGGGTATAGACATGATGTTTTACACCCATGATATTAGCATTAGACTATGGTTCCAAGTGGATATGTTACGAATTGAAATTAATGGATAATGATAGTCTGTTTCATTATAATTAATTGGGGATTAAATATGTAACATGGTTCAAACTCTGACACAAGCCATATTAGGTATTGGTGTTTGGTGTCCTCAGGAACCCTTAGGTTATGATATTAAATAAAGTGTAATTTAATAAATGAAAAGTGATTACTTTATCTCTTTTATGTATTCTTTATACAACTAAAAACACTATTATTGATTGCATATTGTTTTTAGTCACAATTGGTGGTGGCCAACTAATTTGTGCTCATACCCTACCTTGGATACCCGATCTGTACTAGAATAGACTTCTTGTTTTCGAGACATGATATAGGATAAGGTCATATGTTAGATGGATGATTTGGGATGGAGCTTCGATGAGGGAACTGAAAGTGGTTAAAGAACCTCCTAGGAGTTTTTAGTGTCTTTACTTTTGAGTTTCAATTTGGAAACCTAAGACATATTTTATCATGAAGTATCAACTTTTTAGTTTGTTATGTATTTCTAGTTCTGAAAATCTTTTGATAATCATATTATTCTTTTTATGGTTATACATTATCTTGTTATTTCTTATTTATTTCCTTTGTGGTATAACCATGATTAAGTGTGTAGATTCTCCTTATGATCAAAATTAGTCATTCACTTCTAGTTGACAACCTCTAGAAAATTCGGCGGCATGCCTAATGTCATGTGGCTGACCAGCTTGTGGCACTGACGTATGGTACCTGGGTTCGGATGATACAAAGTGGCCATGTCAATGTATGATTACATGGTGTGCTTCTAGACATTTAATTTCCCCCATGTCCCTTAATATTATGATGTTTAGACGAATCCAAACTGACTGGGTCACGAGGAACGTGACCATGTCACACTATATATGATACTTCACTCCAGTTGGAACCCTAACATCACATCCATTGAGGACCACATGACGTGTAACACCACATTATATGTTGTTTTTCATAGGAACTTCCATATCCATAGAATCTTCTTCAATATATTCCAACACATTATTAGATCCTATTTCTTCACAAAAAATCATAGATCCTGGGTATTGTAACGCCCCAAACCTAGTAACCTAGAGTCGGTGAATTATTTCATAACAGTGGCATGATCACAGAAGATCGGGTCCCAAAAGACTAATTATTTTAGTAGCCTTGGAAATACTAGATACATTAATAAGTTTTATATTACATTATAAAATGAAAAATTACAACAAAATTGTCTCCATAGGTCAAACTCATATCCCTTAGACTGTCCCTGCAGGTCAGTCATAATATACTTTTCACATCCTAAGAAAAATAAAACATAGAAAGGGGTGACCTTAGATGCTCAGTAAGGATAACAATATAGCGGAAACTTTCATAAATAATCAAAAACTTTTATGTCAATTTATAAGACTAAAACAAAATCCTTTTAAACTTGAACTTAAGAATAATATGGAAAAGATAAAATAAAATAATTCCATTTACTTATTCTCATGGATATGATACTAGTATACTAATCACTTGAAATATCAATAGCCACTTTCATGATGATGGAATGTATAATTCCGGACATTAAGTTTTGTGTCAAGACCTCGTGCCAATGAATAGGGGCTAACTGTAATCGAACCCTATCCCGGAGATCATCTGTAACCGAACTCCAACCAAGAGAGCCTCTGTAACCAGACTCCAACCCAAAGAGCCTCTATAACTGGACTCCAACCCGGAGGGTCTTCTGAAACTGATCCCCATCCCAGAGGGATTACTTTTAATTGTCCCTAACCCTGAACATACTAGTCCAGCACATTCGTCTAAGGAAGAGATTGAAATATAACATAAACATTTGAATTAAAACTAGCATATGAAATGTCAATACATTAACCATAAACCATGAATGACATAAAAATAACTCATCCAGAGTCAACCATATCACAATACCATAAATACAATTTGGAATATTTGTATCATAATAAATCTACTTCAAAAAAGTGTAAATTTTATCAAAGGATGTTGACATAGATGATATCAAATCTATTTGAGAGAAATATCTCTTTCTATTTTAATATAATTTAAGAGTCACATAATTATAACGAAAAAATTTATTTCAAAAATATTCTTATAAGCTTTTAAGGGATGCTTTAATGATGTTATAACGGTAGAAAATAGCTCCACCCGCCGTATAAGTTAAAAAAACATTCTTACCTTAATTTTGTTAAAAAAGTCATAAATTACCTTATTTGGAAAACGATAGAAATATTCCTTTAAAAAACATATAAGGACAAATAAGGGTATAAATTAATTTAACCCATTGTTTATTAAGTAGTAAAAATGTTTTGAAATACATTTTTAAGAAAACACAGATGTGGATGATAAAGAGGTCCCAGTAGATACTTACATATAAACAAACTCGGATAATGAAAAGATTATAGAATTAACCTTTACATTGTTCATTTACTTGGTCAAGGGTACGTTAACCTCTTGTATAATTTTTAAATCATTTTTGTTAAATTATACAAGAACTATATACATAAATATGATATAATATATGATCCTATAATATTGCTTTGTTAATGATATTTCAGTAGTATCATCATTTCAGGTGTTAACTGATTCATTTTCCTTTATATGTTTTGTTAGATAAGTGATGTTTGTTATGGATAGGATGTATCTTATTCATATTCAGAGTTATATTAATTCTTTAAAATTTATTTTAAATAATCAAATGAAATTTAGTCTTGAATTTATAAGATTGGGGAATGAATCTCATTACATTTGTGGAGACGATAATCCGTATGTACACACAAGCGATAATGTCTTTATTTTGATATTAAAATAGTTTATAATTGGATATTATATCATATATACAGAATCATTATCATGTTATATTTATTATTTACACCATTTATACTCATTATTATACCCATCCCAATGATGATGTATTTGAATAACAAACTACACCACGAATGGAGACGGTAATCCGTACATACACACGTATGGTGACTTTGTCATTTATAGGATGGATAGAATAATGAATATGGTTTTACCATTTTTATAATAACATAATAGTATATGGAAGATACTGGAGTTATTATTTTATAATGAAAACACTAAAGAAAGTGGTAGTGGAAGAAGAAAAGAACTTGAAAGAGGTGATGAAATATTTACCTCTTCTTCGGGTTGTTCCTTTTGATTTGATCAAAAGGCTTCCTTAGGTAGGATTTATGACTAACTTAAGGCCCCTCAGATTAAGAGTAGAAGGTTTGGAGGATATTTGGGTAGGGTTTCGCAGATCCAAATGGCTTTTAAGGTGTTAATTTTAGAGAAGGGGGAGTGACCTTTTATAAGAGGGGTGATGGGCACCTTAAGAAAAGATTGAAATATTATTTTATAATAAAATAATTTTTTGTTTATAATGGATACAAAATGAATTATTTAAAGGATATGGTGGGAATGGGTCTAAAACATCTCAACCAATAGTTTTTAGACTGGTTTAGGTAATCATATTAACCATATCATTTAGATTTAACTCTTAGTTAAATGGTTTGACATTTACCATTCCCTTTCGTATTTTTATATTATATGGTTAATAAACATACTATAAACTTACAAGTGAACATCAAGTACTTCATTAATGAAATATAAAATATTATTTAGGTCTTTTGGCCAAACCTTATATTTTGAAGAATACAACATCAATTAATAATATAATATTTGTTTTAAAAACTCTTTTATGTCAATTTTTGACACTATTTGGTATTTTGTTTTTGTTAAATTTATAACAAAATTATTACATCAAAAAAATTTATTTAATCAAACCTTACATGTAATATTAACCGATTAAATTAGTTTAATTCATTAAAAGACTGAGATTAGATTTTTTTGGATATTTATAATCTCAATTATTTTAATCTTTCATTAATAATGTAATTCTTGCATCTTCATTATGTCATAAATAAATTTAATTATTTAATGTATAAAAATTATAAATGACATACCATTATGTAGGAAATATTTTTATCTTTCTAATAAATATTTATAGTCTAATTTATATTGTCTGTAAACCCATATTAAAATGGTTTAGTTATTAAACTTTGAAGTTAACTCTTTTAACTTTTCTTACTTTAAAATAATAATAAATGTTATAATATAATACAAGTGGACTTAAAGGATCATATTTTATTCCTAAAGAAGTTTTTGGTTGAATTACAGTTATCCAATAGAATTAGGACATGTGTCAGGGTAATAATAATATCATTTTTACGCTTAATTACACTATTTACTTTTAACCGCGGTAAATAAAAGTAAAAAGTTATTATTCATTGAAAATTATTTTCATTTTATTAAACCACATTTACTAACTGATATCAACCATGTCTCTTGGATTTTTGAAATTCAACCCACAGATGCAGTAAAATTAAGTTTTATGCAAATTTGAAAATTCTCCTAAGAGGTGGGTAAAAGACGGTAACAAGTTCAATAAAATTTTTATATATCTAAACTCATTATAAAATTAATCCAATTAATTACATTGAACTTATATAATTATTAAATATCTATTTTGACCTATAAAAATTTAAATAAAATAATTAATTATTTAAATAAAAAGTCAGTTTTAAACAATAACTCAGTGTTTTTCACTATTCATAAAAAATTGATTGTTTTGAGAAAAATACCAAAAAATCACCCTAAGATAATTTCAATATTCTGAATCCAAAAATGAAGTCCATTTTGAGAGATAAAATTTATAAAATATTAAATAGTGGGTATTACTATACATAACGACTAGTTTGATTGGTCGTGGTGTGTTATAATCTCTATGTTGTGTACAATGCAAGATATTGAATTATTCCAAGGGAAACATACCGTGGAAGCTTGAGGTGTTACATTCTTCCCTCGTTCAAATAATTTTGTCCCCGAAATTTGTAGAATATTACTGCATAGAAAGATCTGGGTGGTTCTTCATCATATGTTCCTTGGGTTCCCACGTTGCCTCTTCAATCTTATGATTTCTCCATAAAACGTTTACCAGGAGAGCTATCCGGTTTCTCAACAATTGTTCTCTGGTATCAAGAATTTTGATAGGATCTTCTCAATAAGAAAGATCAGGTTCCAGTTCAATATCCACATAGGTGAGTACATGAATTGGTTCAGGCATGTATTTTCTCCACAGCGATACGTGGAACACACCGTAAACTTTGGAGAGACTTGGCGGCATTGCCAAACGGTAAGCTACAACCCCAATTTGTTCTAGAATTTTTAATGGTACGATGTACTTGGGACTTAGTTTACCCATCTTACCAAATTGTATAACTCCCTTCCATGGAGATACCTTCAAGAAAACATGATCTCCTATATGAAATTCCAAATCCTTCTTTCAGTTATCGACATATTTCTTCTACCTACTTTGTGCTGCTTTGATGTGGGTTGGGATAACCTTCATCTTTTAAATCGTTTCCCCAACATGTTCTAGGCCTATGAATTTTTATTCACCAATATCATCCCAAAAGGTTGGTGTGAGAAAACTCTTTCCATATAATGCATCATATAGTGCAATCTGAATACTTGAATGGAAGCTATAATTATAGGAAAATTCTACCATAGGTAAATATTGATCCCACATACCATGAATGTCATTTGAGTAGGATCTCAATATATCTTCTAATTTTTGAATAGTCAGTTCTGATTATCCATCAGTTTGAGGGTGGAAGGCAGTTCTCAATCGAAGTATAGTATTTAGGGACTTCTGAAGACTTTTCCAGAATCTTGATGTAAAATAGGGATCACGGTCAGAAACAACAAAGTAAATGTTCTAACCTAGTAAGAAGATCAACAATGACCCATATTGCATCATTACTTATAGGTGTCTTTGCTATCCCCAGGTTAAAGTACATCATAATATTATCCCATTTCCACTCAGGTATGGTAAAATGTTTCATAACTCCTCCAGGTTGTTTCCTTCCAGCTTTCACTTATTGAAAAACCATACATCTTGACACAAAATCAGCAATCTCCCTATTCATGTTGTACCACTAAAAATGTTCATTCAAATCTCTATATATCTTAGTGTTACCAGGGTGTATAGGGAAATTGTATCTATGAGCATCATCCAACAATTCACTTTTTTGATTAGGTATGTTAGGAACATGAAGTCTCTTAAAAGATTTCAAATTTCCATCTTCATATATGAATTCACTCAATCTACCATCGTTCACAGCTTTAATTTTCTATTGAAACTCCTCATCATCAGCATGATAAATTTTAATCCTTTCTAGTAAAGATAGTTTGGAATCCATTTGGAAACTTATTAATGTTTCAACTTCGATGATTATTCGCATATCCATCTTTACTAGATCCATGAAAATAGGATCTCTTTCAACTCTCCTCTTGTTCAAATCTCCATGGTCCTTTCTGCTCAAGCATCTGCCTCATTATTTTCCTTCCCTGGGTGGTAGTGTATAGTGAAATCATAATCTTTGAGTAGTTCAATCCATCATCTTTAACTCAGGAAGAGTTCTTTCTATGAGAAAATATACATCAAACTATTTTTATCGGTATATATCTCAAAATTTTCACCATGGAGATAATGTCTCCAAATCTTTAAAGTAAATATTATAGCTGATAACTCAATATCATGAATGGGATAATTTTGTTCATGAATTTTTAGCTGTCGTGATGCATAGGAAATAACTCTATCATTCTTCATAAGGAAACATCCAAGTCCTTTATTTGAAGCATCACTATAAATAATAAACCCATCATTCACTGATGGTAGAGTCAAGATAGGAGCATTAAATAATCTTCTCTTCAATTATTCAAAACATTCTTTACACTCTTTTATCCAATCAAATTTATCCCCTTTACGTGTGAGCTTGGTTAATGGTTAGACAATTGGGAAAAATTATAGACGAAATGCTGATAATAACCTGCTAACCCAATAAAACTATGTACCTCAGTTATACTCGTCGGTTCTGGCCATTATTGGATTTCTCTTTTCTTTGAAGGATCAATAATGATTCTGTACTTAGAGGCAATATGGCCAAGAAAATAAATCTCTTGAATCAAGAATTCACACTTTCTAAACTTACCATATAATTCATTTCTTATGAGGGTTTTTAGAATCATGAACAAGTTCTTTTTATGATATTCATAGATTTTGGAGTATACTAGGATGTAATCAATAAATACCATTACAAAGTCATCAATGAAATTCCTTGAAAACTCTGTTCATTAGATCCATGAAAATATAGGGTGCATTAGTCATCCCAAAATGCATTACTGTAAAATCATAATGCATGTACCTGGTTCAAAATGCTATTTTTGGAATGTCATCCTTTTTCAAACACAACTGATGATATCCAGACCGAAGGTAAATCATTGAAAAATATTGTGCTCCATGAAGTTGGTTGAATAAATCATCAATGTGAGGTAGGGGATACTTGTTCTTTATTGTTATAGCATAGATCACTCTGTAGTCAACGCACAACCTCATAGATCAATCTTTCATCTTAAAAAAAAGAATAGGGGCTCCCCATGGAGAAACACTAGGGTGAATAAATAACTTATTACTGAATTCCTCTATTTGTTTCTTTAGTTCAACTAATTCCATAGTGGCCATTTTATAAGGAGTCTTCTATATGGGCCTTGAACCAGGAATTAAGTCAATGGAAAACTAAATTTCTCATTCTGGAGGATGTCTAGGTAAATATTCTAGCAACACATCAACATATTCTTGCACAATAGGTACACCCTCTATTTGAACATTCTTTTCCTCACCCATAGTTATTACATTCTCTTCCTCCCCAATAATTGAATATAGTTAAGATACTGGGGGTGGATCTAGATAAGAAATAAATGGTGATGCTTCTACTCTAAAGATATGGTACTCTTTATCATCATAAAAAAATGTAACCTTATTCATCTTACAATAAATTTTCGCATCATGGTCCAAAAGCCAATCCATATAGAGGATAATATCAAATTCAATCATGGGTTTGATGATGAGATTAGTAGATAAAAAAACTTTATATGCCTTAATGGGAACTGATTCACAAAACTTTGTTGCAATGATACTTTTTTTAGGTGTTTTGACTGACAACTCCCTTGTTAAGTCAAATTGAAAATATCTAATTTTCTTAGAAAACTAGGAAGATATGAAACAATGTGATGATCCAAAATCAAATGAAGCATTGGATAAAATTGAGGAAACCATTAAATTACTTGCCACCATGTCTTTCGAAGCTTCAACCTCAGCAGTAGTTATCACTTAATCTTGGACTTTTCGGAGGTTTGTTTCCCTGAAATTTAGGACATTCATTTTCATAATTTCCCCTTCCTCTACAATTTTAGCATTCAACATTGATATCCTCTTTCTTCCATTTTCAATCATGATCGTGGTGGCCTTTTTCACCACACTTGTAACAGACTTCGTTTCCCTTCAAGAAAGTACCAGAGTGTTTCTTCTCACATTTACTATAGGATGGATATTGAAATTTTCCCTTCTTCCCCTTATTTACATTTCCAGAGTGTTCATCAGATCTCTTATTCTATTTCTTTTCTTTAAAGTCGCAAGACTTATAGAATTAATTTTTTATCTTAATAGCACATGAGACAATATCTTTGTTTGATAAGAAGGACTGTGAGACTAATTCTCACCATATAAATGGTTTTAACCCATCAATGAATCGATCTATCTTACTCCTTGGGTTACATATATAATCTACTGCATTCCTTGTTAACCTTGTAAATTTAGCCTCATACTTTGCAACATTCTCATCCTCTTTTTTCCTCAGACTCAAGAAATTGTCTTTCTATATCCTCTATATGGTTACAAGGAAAGTATTTTTCTAATAAAATCTCATTAAACTCCCTCCATTAAATACAGGATACTTCTTCATCTTCCTTTGTGTTTTTAATTAATGGCCACCATTGATCAGCATCTCCAGTGAGGCGATAAACTGCCATGACGACGTTTTCCCTTTCTCTACTCCCCAAACCATGAAATCTATTCTCTAAGGAATTTATCCATTTCTCAACTACTAATGTATTTGTACTCCCATTGAATGTTAGTGGTTGTTTCCTCATGAAGGGGTCTAACATTGATCCTCTGCGTTGTGGATCAAGGTACTCCATATGAGTATGGTTATCCTTCATAACCTGAGTGGGTTGTTCCAGTATACTGATAAGCTGATCTGCACCAGTTGTATCACTAGCACCACTATAATTATCTTTAGAAGGAGGGAAATCCCTAAATGGATTACGTACATTGATATGTTTTCTATTCATTCTACTAGGTTCCATCTATAAACAATGTCATACTCTAGATTATTTTATGAATTGAAATAAATAATTCCAAACTTGTAAAACACTTATCATAAATGGAGTAGTTTAAGGATATAATCCATAATCATAAAAATGTTTTCTTTAAAGAAGTATATAATCATAACTCATTCATAATGGTTTGTAAGGAAAATGAGAATTATCCTAAGAATATCCCCCATGAGTTTCATAACCAAGTGTGCAGCAAGGCCCGTTATTGTGCACCAATTCTCATTTGAGTATATCTCAAAGTGGTGTTTTCATGATTTACCCCTAGGTACATCTATGCCAGAGCCGCCTCTACCTACTCGTATGCAAACATGGATGTATTGCTCAAAAAAATCACAAAATCTCTACAATAAAAAAATTCTAGGAAGTTCTTCAATACTAATTTTCAATGTCTATCTTACGGTAATGTGCTCTAATTAGAGATTATCCAAATCTAGTTCCAAGGTTTGTACTAAACTTTCTCTGATACCAACTATAATTCCCTGAACTGAGTTACCCAGAGTCAGAGCATTATTACATAACATTGGAATGATCATAAAAGTTGATGTCTCGATAGACCGATTTGTTTAGTAGCCTTGGAAATACTAGGTACATTCATAAGTTTTATATTACATTATAAAATGAAAAACTACAACAACATTGTGTTTATAGGACACACTCATATCCCTTAGACTATCCATACAGTTCTGTCATAATATAATTCTTCGCATCCAAGGAAAAATTAAACATAGAAAAGGGTGAGCTCAGATGCTCATAATGGATAACAATATAGCAGAAAATTATATAAATAAGCATAAACATTTAAGGCAATGTATTAGACTAAAACATAAGCCTTTTAAGCTTGAACTTCAGCATAATATGGGAAATATAAAATAAAATAATGTCATTTAATTATTCACATGGATATTCTACTAGTCTAATAATAACATGAAATATTAATAACCACTTTCATAATTATAGAATGCATAATTCCAGACATTAATTTCTATGTCAAGGCCTCGTGCCAGGACCTAGGGGCTAACTGTAACCGGACCCCAACCCGGAGAGCCTCTGTAACCAAACTACAACCCAAAGAGCCTCTGTAACCAGAATCCAACCTAGAGACCCAATGTAAAAGGACTCCATCTTGAAGGGTCTGCTGTAACCAAACCCCCACTCGGAGGGCTTACTTTTACCAGTCCCCAACCCGGAACATACTAGTCCAACACATTCATCTTAAGAAGAGGTTGAAATATAACATAAACATTCATATTAAAACTATCATATCAGATGTCAATACTTTAACTATAAAACATGAATGGAATAAAAATAACTCATCCATATTAAAAAATATCACAAAACCTTAAATACAATATGTAATATTTGTATCATAATAAATCAACTTCAAAAAAGTGTAAAATTTATCAAAGGATGTTGACATAGATTAAATCAAAATTACATGAGGGAATTCATCTTTCTATTTTGAAATCATTTAAGAGTCACATAATTATAGAGAAAAAATTTGTTTTAAAAATATTCTTATAATCTTGTAATGGAAGCTTCGATGATGTTATAATGACGGAAAAAAGTTGTACTCGCCGTATAAGTTAAAAAAACATTCCTACCTTAATTTTTTCAAAAAAGTCGTAAAGTACCTTATTTGGAAAATGAAAGAAAGATAATTTTCAAAAACATATAAGGTCAAATAAGGTTATAAATTCCTTTAAACAAATTTATTTTAAATATTAAAAATGTTTTGAAAGAAATTTTGAAGAAAACACGAATGTGGATGATAAAGAAGTCCCAGTAGATAATTACGTATAAATAACTTCATATAATAAAGAGATTGTAGAAATAACCTTGACCTTGTACTTTTCCTTGGTCGAGGGTACGTTAAACTCATGTATAATAGTTAAATAATTTTTATTAAATTATACAAGAACTATATAGATAAATATTATATCATATATGATCTTCTAATATTGCTTTGTTAATGATATTTCAATAGTATCATCGTTTCTGGTGTTAACTGATTCATTTTCCTTTATTTGTATTATTATATAAGTAATGCTTGTTATGGATTGGATTTATCTTATTTATAGTCAGAATGATATTATGTCTTTAAACATTATTTTTAATAATTAAATGAAATTTAGTCTTGAATGGATACGATGGGGAATGAATTTCCTCGCGTTCGTGGAGACGGTAATCCGTACATACGCCTGAGCGAAAATATCATTATTTTAATATTAAAATCTTATATAATTGGATGATATATCATATATAAAGAATAATTATCATGTTTTATTTATTATTTACATCATTTATACTCAATATTATACCCATCTAAATGATGAAGTATTTGAATAACAAACTGCACCACGATGTGGAGACGGTAATCCGTACGTACACACGTATGGTGACTTTATCATTTATAGGATGGATAGAATAATGAATATGGATTCACTATTTTTAAAATAACACCACAATATATAGAATATACTGGAGTATTTATTTTAAAATGGAAACAATAAATAAATAGGACGTTGAAGAAGAAAAGAACTTGAAAGAGGTGATGAAATATTTACCTCTTCTTCGTGTTCTTATATTTGATTTGATCAAAAGGGCTTCTTAGGGTGGATTTATGACTAAAATAAAGCCTCTAGGATGAAGGTAGTAATGATGGGAGGATATTTGGATAGGTTTTGGCTGAGCCAAATGGATTCGATTGAGTGAATTTTAGAGAATGGTGATTTCCCTTTTATAAGAGGTGTGAGGGGCACCTTAAGAAAAGATTGAAATATTATTATATAATAAAATAAGTTTCGGTTTTTAATGGCTCCAAAATAAATTATTTAAAGGCTAAGGTGGGGATGGGTTGAAAACCAACCAAAAAATAGTTTTTATACATGTTTAGGTCATCATATTAACCTTATCTTTTAGATTTAACTCTTAATTAAATAGTTTAACATTTATCATGTCTCTTTGTATTTTTATATTATATGGTTAATAAACGTACTATAAACTACCAAGTTAACCCCAAGTGGTTCATTAATGAAATATATAATATTATTTAATCCTTTTAGCCAATCCTTATATTTTTAGGAATAGAATATCAATTAATAATATAATATTTTTTAAAAAACTATTTTATGCCAATTTTGACACTATTTTGTATTTTGATTTTTTAAATTCATAACAGTTTTATTACTTTGAAAAAAATTTATTTAATCAACCCTAAAATGTCATATTAACCTAGAAAATTAGTGTAATTCTTTAAAAGACATATTTATTTGGAAATTTATAATATCAATTATTTTAATATTTCATTAATTAGTTAATTACTGCATCATCATTATGTCATAAATAAATTTAATTATTTAAAGTCTACAAATTATAAACAAAATAATACTATGAAGGAAATATTTTTATCTTTCGAATGAATTTTTATCATCGAATTTATATTGTGTGTAACCCTATATTAAAATGTTTTAGTTATTAAACATTGAATTTAACTCTTTTAACTATTCTTTAAATAAAATATTAATAAATGTTCTAATCTAATACAAGTGGACCTAAAGGATCATATTTTATTCCTAAGGCTATTTTTGGTCAAATTACACTTATCCAGTAGAATTAGGATTTGTGTTAGGGTAATAATAATATCATTTTTACCCTTAATTACCATATTTACTATTAAACATTGTAAATCAAAATAAAAGTTACTATTCACCAAAAATTATTTTCATCCTATTGAACCACATTTTACTTACTAATATCAACTGTGTCTCTATGATTTTTAAAATTAAACCCACAGAAGCAGAAAAATTAAGTTTTATGCAAATTTGCAAATTCTCGTAGGAGGTGGGTAAAAGATGGTAAAAATTCAGTAAAATTTTTATATATCTAAACTCACAATGAAATGACTCCAATGAATTGCATTGAACTTATATAGGTATTATGTATCTATTTTGACCTAAAATAAATATAATAAAATAAATAATTATTTTTTATAAAAAGTCTGTTTTAAACAATAACTCGGTGTTTTTAACTATTCATCAAAAATTTAATGTTTTCAGAAAAATACTAAAAATTCACCCTAAGCTAATTTTGATATTTTGAATCAAAAAATATAGTCCATTTTGGTAGATAAGATTTATAAAATTTCAAAAAGTGGCTATTACTATTCATAATGGCTAGTTTGATTGGTCGTGGTGTGTTAGATTCTCAAAGTTGCATAAAATGCAAGCTATTGCATTATTCAAAGGGAAAAGTAACATGGAAGCTTGGGGTGTTACAGGTAATCTCAACCATTCAATCCCTGTCGACCAGAATTTGAGACCTTGATCTACTCGGAAAACCATACTTTGATTAATCCATTCCCAAGCCCTAAAACTAGGTTGAATGGAACCATGAAATGAACATCAATGCATATCCAATCTTCCACCACCATCATCTCACCTCTATCACTCCATCAATCATGAACATAAACTATATAATTGATTAATTTCAATAATGTACTGTCTCAAAATGGTAAAATATATGGTATTCATCGAACCGTGATCTAAATGAAAATGATGCCAGTAAACATGCAAATAATAGGGGATGGAACCCAAAAAGATAAAAAATTTGATGATCAAACTATAACCATTGTTTTTTTGGAATATATTAATTTTCATTGAAGGATATGAATGAAGGGAGATAAATCAAAACAAACAAAAAAACATCCATAAATTTAATTATATCAATGATTCACATATCAATTATGTTTGTAGAAATGACCTCTGTTATTATAGGATTAAAAAATTTGATGGAAATAAAAAAACATCCCTCCAATGGTTTAAATCAATAATTCATGATGAATGATTTCATTTCCATCATTGATGAGATCCACCAATTCCATTAGTGTGACGATCCATGATTTAATCTTGATCTTTCATCGTTCACGAAGAATGTGCTCCAATATTGTATTTTTGTCTCTAAGGGCAAGTATCAAATCCTGCGACAAAATATATAGCCATATATTTAAATAAGATGATGTTCGATACATCAAATAAAAATAAATAAATTCTTTAGCTAAATTATTTTATTAATTTCATTCCCATGACTTTTAATTTGATAAAAGGCCTGCATCGACAAGGAGTATGTCGTCCCTAGGGTAAAAACCATGTCTTAAACTCAACATTTTCTTCTTATTTCTAATCTAGGACCTCATTCAAAATTTTAGGATAACATTATCGTACAAGCTATTTAATATATTTAATTTATTTGAATCATTTATTTAGGGAATACCAGGAATTTCAATAACCCATTGTCTCATCAAATGGTCTCAAAAACAATCTGTATAATATCCAAAAATAATACATTAGATATAGGAGTCATTAAAGTTATATTTAAATGTTTTTCCATTTTTAGGATGAAAAGTGTCATAGTGAGGGGAATTAAATACTACAGGCTTCCATAGAAAAGTGATATTTCACATGACCAAAATTAAATTCTCATTTTAGTTCCATTAAACTATTTAGAGCTCATATTAATAAAATTATATACTTTAGTGGATAAATTAATTTCCACTTTTGGTTTTAAAAATAAATATTAATTTAACCATAAAATGGTAAAACCATAAATACATTATTAAAAACTGTAAAATTTTGAAACAACCATCTTCATATAGTGTAGAATTACAAGCTTCTTTAATGGTAATAGTTTGGTAATTTTTAGGTTGTTCTATGTTCTTCTTTTTTGGTGGAGAGTATTCTCAAAGGATTTTTAAAATTTTTTTTTTCTTAAAATACATTTTTGGCATTGCTTCTCACATTATATTAATATTTTAGAGGAAGTATATGGTATTAGGATAGATTTAGTTACCATATATTCATCCATTGGATAGAGTATTATTTACTAGATAATGAAAGAACAAATTGGAATAGGTATTGTTGTTCTATTATGAAACCCAATTAATGTATCAATCTTATATATTCTCATTATACAATTAAATATCTGAATCATTTAAAAAAATTGAACTATTTTTTCCTCCTTTTAAATGTGGTTCTAGCAGTGAAATAATTTGGTAAATACAAATAACGGATTATGAGTAAATTCAGAGAGAAGTTATTGAGTTTGGTTTTTTTACCATTTCATGATATTTTTATTAGAATCATTTTAAAACCCTTAAAATAATTATTTTACATAGTCAAAAAATATATTTCTTTATCCTTCCTTAATATTTTGGTATTGGATTTTGTGAATACATATATAAAACTTTTTATTTTATTTATTTATTCATTGAAATATAATTTTTCCATTTAAATCACAAATCCTACAATATATCATTTGAAATATCTCAATGAGAAGAATCCAAACCCATTAGAATAACCACAATTTATGTAATTTTTAAGAAGTTATTTGGATATAATTTATGATAAATTCATATTTTCTATAAATTTGAGAATAAAATAAAATTAATTTTAGGAATTGAGTCTATATTTGTGACCTTTAATCTAGAAAAGTATACTACATTTTTTTGATCGAAGCTGGTGAATTTGTATTAAAACACCATGATAGATGGTGATAGAGTTTTAAAACAAGAAAATAATTGAACATGGAAAGAGAAGGAAAAATAAATAATCTCCAATCCAACGGTTAAGAGCACACCATGTATGAATAATATATGTAAACATATAATTCATTGTCCTTTGGCGGTGTGGAATCATGAGAAAATAAAATCAAACAATAGAATAGTATGTGGAGACTCATTAATCATATTTATGTGTTACATACATGATATCATAGTTAAAACTTTAACATTTGAGTAATTTTATTTGATGGAAATAAATTTTCCCACATTATCCATGAAACAAATGATCCCCCAATTATTTGGGATTTAGAATCTAGTAAATTACATTGTAACACATGTGTCCATGTCAGAATTGTGGGGGTGCATATGATATTTCCAAGACATTTTACTATAAAAATAAATCAATGATTTATTGTATAGGATCTAAACATATACGAAGCCTGATGAGAGATAGTGTGAAGATAGAGGGGGCACATGTGGGGTGTCATGTCTAACCCCTCATTATCCAAGGATTTAAGAGGAAGATAGGGTTTCATAAATGGTTTATATTTTGAATTTAAAATTCTATTGGACTCTTATCATAATCCTAACACCATTGGAAAAATGTTTGAGTAATTTTGGAAATATTTGACAATTTAAAAAAGGGAAATTTTTATTTAATTAATGTTAAATTTTTAGAAATATAGTAATAATCAATATTGATATAAAATTTTTGTACATGAAAAAAATTTCTCTCAAAAAATATCATTTTAATTAGATTAATAGGCTCAATGTGAAACTAATTTATAATAGTGGTGGTGAAAATTATTTATATTCACATTCCAAATATTATTTCTAATATTATAAATATTTACCAAGATGTTAATATATTATTTTTTTCATTATTGACTAATCAATTGGATAAGTTTTATTACACATATTATTATGATTAATCAATAACTATATTTCAAAAACAACGGTTATATGAATAACATAAAATATATAAAATGAATGAAATAATTTAATAATTAAAAATTATTTGACTAAGGTAAGTATGAAAACACTTGAACATGTTATAAAATTCATTATGAAATAAAACATTTAAAAAATGTAATTATGAAAAAGGGTTAATATTTAAATGAACAATCTATGTAAATGTATAATCTATTATTTTTTATGACATGAAATGGGATTATCATAATGTTATATAATTTATAAACATTATAATATTATTAATTAAATAAAAAAGCAATGTCAATGAGAACTGATGATTACTCAAATGTGTTGTTAATGATTAAACTCATAAAAATTACTAGATTATATAAATGTCTACATTTTTATCCAGATATGGAATAAATGGTAACTAATAAATAAATATAATGTTATCAAACAATAAATAATTGTAATGTAGACTAATTATTCATGTTATTATATTGAATGTTGTAATGAAAAAACCCAGATATTTGGTTATTCCAAAAATGTATAGATTAAATCATGATAGAGTTGGGAAGGTCAAATGATAATTATTTACATAAAAGAATGGAAATAATGACTGGTATCATAAATCTTGAATAATACTATATTGGAATATTCTTGTAAAATATTCAAATTGAATATAAACTTGATTGATGAATATAGTGGGTATAATATGAGTAACATTTGATAACATACACAAAAATAAGAGTGTGTAATGTGATATCAATGTAGTTCATATTATACCCCCAAAATAACGTAGAGAAAATATTTATCATTAAATAAATTTTATTAGAAACATGTAATTTACTGAGGTAATGTAATTTTTTTGAGTTTTTCATAAAATCACATGATGATTAGGAAAATATTCCTCAGATTGACAGTGTAATATATGAATATTAATGGGGTGATTTTTTATGTGTTTATCCAACTTCAGATTTGATGCGACATTTTTTTGAAAAATATTTACAGGGATGGTATATAATGTGGTTTACGTTACACTTATTATTTGAATAAGAATATAGTGAGATAATTATAGTGTTACCCTTCTTACCCAATGATCTTGGTAGAGGCTCGGGACGACTTGAACATATAACTGTCCCTACTCTCCTATTACCCTAGGAAAAGGCAATCAATATATTTGTTATTAAATTGGTGTATATTGATAATTAACTCTTAATTTTGGTGTAATATGGTAAATTGATATAGTATACATTATATATTTATGTGATTGAATATATCTCACCTGTTTTTTTACAGACATTATCCCACATAACTCTAGGATTGAGGTGGGAGATTATACACAAAATATCATCTCTATCTGACCCATTACAGTTATATTGGGAATAAAAAAATTGAAATATATCCTTGAAGATATGTATTTACTCTATTACCATGATATACAACTCTAACCCCAGTGTATTGGTATTGGGTGTGAATCAAAATTGGATAATGGTGGGATTCGAAATATGTTTCACTATAATGATGCTAAGACTCCATATTTATTGAATCATATCCTAGTAAACTCTCTATGGATCCCGTGTAAAAGGATTTAAGAAACTGAATTATATGGAAACGTCATCTCATTCGATTAAAATATAATTTCATGTTCCACTCATCTTTGATTATCATATCTCAAAATAACTGATGTTAGATATTTTAAGATTAGTTTAACATTCATTAAGATTATATGAGATTTTTGAATGATATACCCTGAGAGATGCGTGAATTAAAAAGGAAAAAACAATATCTCGATGATCACCACTTTGTTTTTAAATTTAAATGTGAAGAAGAAATCAGATTAGTTTCTTAGAAAGGGTTCTTTGTCCCACTAGGATATAGATGAAATGAGAGAGGATCCCTCAAATTTATATGATATATTATAAGATAAATCATGACATTCTATGACAAAAATATTTTGTATTACGATCCCTAAAAATTTTACTATGTCCCTATAACATGTACAACCTTATAATTAAGCCATAAAGGACTTGTAATAACCTATTCATTGTGTTATAAATTTCATTTATATTTCTATATCTTCTACATGAAATAATAAATAAATTATGTTAAAAACTATAAGACTATTACTTGAATCATTCTTCCAATTAATATTAATCAAACCTTGAATAAAGTTATTCATTAGTAAAATATTTTTTATATTGGAAAAATAAATTATGAATTCTAATAATAAATAAATTCAATGAAGATAATTCTAAGCATGAATAATATGAATTAATTTTTTTCTTGATGATCATTAAAAAATTGGACATCATCATAACCCCATTGTGGGAACCACTATGTATTAAATTAATATTCACTATAATAGGTTAATTTGTTGAATATTCTATGAGTGTGACCCTCTAGGCTCTTATCTCGATAGATTTCAATAGTACACACACACACTAGTAGTTGAGTAAAATAACCCATCAAGTAAGCTAAGGTGATAAGAGATAATTAATTAAATAATAAACTAACATATGAAAATACACCATTTAATTTAATTTCGTTGTCTCCTGACATTAAAAAAGGAGGATGTTTAGTTTATATCATCATCATTTCTTTCTTTACTTTTTCATGACCATACTGGATGGACATACATTCATCTACCATGGAAATGCATTTAGTGAAGGAACAACCATCACTGTCAAATATCCTAAGATATATCCTAATTTTATAAGTGAAAAGATAAATCTTGATTATTTAACTAACAACATACCATTAATGAGGAAACCAGTTATATATAACTGACCATAATATATAATTAATGGTTTTTGTTTAGAAATAAAAGAACAATAAAATGATAAAAACTAATGATTATCTAATGTTATGAGACCAATACACATACTTAAAATGATTAATGACCAATAGAACTTGTAACATGCGGTGTTCCAATTTATGGGTCATACCTCATGATCTCATATACTTGAGATACCAAAGTGTGAACCTCATGAGCTGAAGTATCAATTATTATAAGTCCAAACCACAAAACATTCACATAATATATGTGTCTTCTCTGCATAATTTATCTATTCCATGGGACATATATTTAATATTAATTTTATTGTATCTCATGGTTACCATTATATATAGAAACATTGGTGTAGTTTTGATATGTAATTTAATAAAATAACAATACTAATTGTAAATTACAAGTGAAAGTAATTTTATTATCATATAATCAAAAATAATATATATATATATATAAGTGTATATATTTTATTGTAATCAATGTAAATACAAGTGGTGGGGTATAGGGTATCAACTGACAACCATCCAACATTAAATGGATCCAATTAATGAAAACTGAAAAAAAAGTTATCTAACACATGATAATCATGTTTCCAATTTTCTATGGCTTTAGTCATGGGGTCTGGCACATTATACACTAGTGATAATATACTATCTTTGACTTCACCTATTTGAGTATAATCTATCATGTGATAGAAGATTCAATTTATATTATTCACCATTTACTGTGAATTAGTGTCCTTCGAAATTTCCACTAATGTAGTATTATCATAAAAATCTATTTTAGGGTTTTTAGTTCTATGAAAAACAACCAATACCTCAGAAAAATTGCCTTTCTATACCACATATTTAGCTTCATCATATGATTATATATATTTAAATTCTTCTAGAGAACCAGAAATCATGGGTTAATTTAAACATTTATATATCACTAGATGATCGTTGAGGAAAATTATATGGAATGAATGTTATTTTAAATCATCTTTATCTGTTTGGGAGATAACATCTGTGGATCCCCACACTGCGGTCTCCTAATCCTCTATATTCATCTAGAAAATGTACTTTTTAGATACTATAAACATGAATATAGATTTTATTGTTTTAAAAATATTTCTCTCCCTGATTATACTGTTATTTACCAATCATACATAAAAAATAAATATCAAATGAAGAACATAGAATGTAATAAATGATAAATCCCACTATTGAAGGATAAGGGATTAAAAATATCCTTTAATTATTCTAATGTATCTGTGGAAAATTCCCCTTATATAGATTTATACCATGTGAAATTGGAAACAACCATCTCTTGTATTGATCAATATTATATATTTTTAGTACCTTTAAAATTTATATACATTAACTTATCTAGAATAGGGACACTAATTTGGGAGACTATCCCGAATTTTATCAAGTTATCGATGATACCTTTGTTTAGAAATTATCTATCATGGTTTAATTAGAGTTTATTTATCTTCACACCAATATTTTTATTTGTAATTAAGTATGGTATTCATAATATTTTCTGAAATAAATATGACATTTACCCATCTAAAGATATATCCATGCATTTTATAGATATAATAAAATTTATTGAGGATATAAAATACACAGATTACCTATACTAGAAATGGACCACATACATCAGAATGAATAAGATGTATTTTTAATGTAGCCTTGAATCATCTCTAACTAAATTTTTATTTGTAAATTTTCCCTTGTAAACAAGTGTGTCATATAACCTAGGGTTTTAACACAATAGTTGCTGAAAACCCCAATTGATATAACCCATTTAAACAAATCTCATATACACAACATGGCCAGTAGTTCCACAAATAGATATGATATGATTCATCATCATTTTTTTAGATTGAATTCCAAAATAGTATTTTCATGTTTATTTATATATAATCCAATTTTATGATTCACTATACTATAAAATATGTAATATTTATGAAAAATCATAATGTTATTTCTAAAATTTATTTAAATTAACATTTTCTTAAACTCAATAATAAGATGATAATTTGAAAATGTAATCATCATAATAAAACTTTCCTAATATAAAAACAAAACCTCTAGACATTGACTGATGATAATAAACGAATGAAAACAATAATAGTCTAACACTATTTTAATCCAAGAGAACCACCTAACCCTTTTCATTATTCATTAATCTACTAGGTTCGTGTATATTCATCCAAATAAAAGGACCAGATTATGAATACAATTAAAAAATTATAGATAAATACACATTTACTTTCAAGAAAAATTACATTATGTAGAAGCATCAACATGATTTATCTTCTTAGATATACATTTCATTTTTCGATGTACCTTCTTTCTATATGAAATGTATAAAAAACCATACCAATTTTTGTCTTTATATACCTTCTTATTCATGGAGGGGTGGTGAATTGGTGTCTTTGGATTAATATTATCCTTTAATTATTTATCCTTTCATGTGTTTATTTTGTTCACTATATGGACTAATAAGTTTTTATTATTCATAACATTATATTCTTTGTGAAAAAAACCAAAATATCTCAAATTTATTTTTCATGTTACCCATGTAATAAAGGTGAATGGAATGGTAGTAAAGATCCCAATATGGGAAATGTCTATAGATTTTGGAAAATCATAGACCCAAGGGATTATAATATCTTAATGTTCCTAATAATATAGAGTATATAAGAGCATAAATGAATATCCTATACTAGATTTATTATCTAAAATTCACTAGATATCACATATATTTCTTATCAATCTCTATTTTAATAATATTCTTCGAGAAGAGAGAATATTTTATAGTTGTATTCAAACTCCAGCATGTTTTATAACACGCTAGACATAGAGAACAAAGTTATTAACTACACATATACTATCTCATGTAAATGTTTTTATGCATATTATTATCTTCCATTCATTCTAAGATTGGGGGATTAATGTATTGTTTGTATTTACGCACATAATGAACTATCTCATGGTGTAATATTATTGACATTCACCTATATGACCCATAGATGTTATGGAATGTATTGATTTATATTTTTATATAATTGGACACATTGATATTGAATTGATGGTGATTATTACGATTTCATATACAATAAATAAAATTTATCATATTAGTACAAATCATGACCATCGATAAACATCACCGATTAAATAAATTATTAAATGTCTCTAACTATTTTATCATATATTAGTAGTTTTTAAATAAAATATTTTTAATACTCATTAATGTTATTATTCTTGATGTTAGTATCATTGAAACTAATCCTTATTGTCCATGATATTACTACACTTCTATATTAAGAGTTCCAAGGTAGGATTTTTTATATCAAAGTAGCTTAACTCATTACTCCTTGATCCATTTATTGAAGTACCATCTTCTAGAAATCATATAATTTATTTAACGAACACTTTTCCTCTAAAGTTGAAAAAATATATAAGTGGAGACTATTATATTCCAATATTAGTTAATATGAGTCACGAAATTTAAAAAAATTTCTTTTTAGTAAGGGGAACCATCAACCTCAGTAGACACGCACAAAAAACATAAGTTTTTTTTTCAATCTCATAAAATGGATGGTGTTATGGATTATTATATCTATATAAAATTTTAATTATTCCTAAATAATGTAATTATTATCTTTTTTACATTTTTATTCTATATGACCACCCTAATATTATAACCTTGTATAACAAAAAATCATTTACATAGTATTGTATTACTTTCTCTAAGATTTATTTTTTTATTCTATGATATAATGTCATAATATCACATTATGAAAAAACTATCATTAATAATTAAATAAATTAAATTACTAATCATGGGAATCAATTACTAATTGATCCATTTAGTGGATAATTCATCAACCAAGACACTAAATGTAACAACATATGTAGTGACCAACTCAATTTGTAATTTCCACCCCCATCAAATGTATCTACTGTAAAACCCCAAGGGTTGAAAAATTAATTGAATCCTTGAAACTATGTTTTAAGTAGATATTTATAACTAAATTTTAAACTTAATTTAGAAGAATCTCTATTTTGAACTTCAAAAAACAATCATCTACAATTGTGTTCATTAAGTTAATTAGAGTTTGATAGAACCAACACGTTTTTTTGGTGAATAGTAACATACCTTTATGAATAGTAATATGAATAGTAATGTGACCCTAATGAATTGTAAATTTTATTATTACTTTATTTTCATATTGCTTGTAGATAATTACATTTTGGTTAATTTTTTAATGTGATATAAAAGCAGTTATAGTTTTTAAATTTTTAATTTTTGAATTAAGTATGATTTTATTTTAAAATTAAATTAATGATATTTAGAAAATTGTTTTCAAAAAATGGAGTTCACTTTTGAATTTTACATGTTGATAAATGATTAGGGTGAATTTTTGGGATTTTTCTAAAACAATTGATTTCATTCGTGAATAGTAAAAAATACAGATTTGAGTTTCGGTGTGCTAATGACATCATTAATGATGTAATAATGATGAAAGAAATCTGGTCGACTTGTGTATAGTTAAATAATATGTGATGTGTACCAAGTGGCTAATACCATGGTTAAATACCAAGGGAAATCCCATGGTTTTTCAAATACCACTAATGATGTGTCCCTTGGAAATTATTAAAATAATCCCACACATTTCCTAAAAATACCAACCCATTGCATCATTATATTCATTCCAAATTCGTCATCAATAAATATATGCCCTCATTAACTCTATATTTTTCCTCCAAAGGTTTCATAAAGCCCCCAAGGTACCAACATTCATGTTCTAGGAGTTACTCTACAAGGTAATAAAATTCTTAATTTCATTCTTTTTCTATTCAAGTTCCCTTTTATGTGGTAGAACTTTCGGTATTCCATACCATGTTATTATTTTATTCTTATTATTGATCTATTATATATTACTAATAAATTCTATATTGGTGACTCGTGTCCCCTATCTTTTTAATATTTTCTAAAACTATGTTACATAGTCGTTAGGCTGCCGAATTTTTATAAGGGATTTCTCAATTATTCTTTTATTTTGAGTTCCTTTCTTTTGTTATTATTTCCTCATCTCAAATTACCCAAGAGGAATTAAATCTCTATAAATATTTTATATTCATGATTTTCTCATGTTCATGAAAAATTATTCATCAATCTTCATCTCCTCTCCCACTTATTTAAGGAATAAAAACATTGTTCATGATGTGTTGAATTACCAACATCGTGGACGTTGTGATTTTAATTGGTATTAATTCATTAAATTATGGTCAGGAAACCATTTTTATGGTTGAAACAAGTTATAATATATGTTTTATGTCTCATACATGGTTACTTAATTCTTTTGTACCCATGGTTTTAATTTTTAAGACAAAATGAGGTCGTTATTATGAAAAAACCACTAAAATGATCTAAACGAACATCATCAATGTTTTAACTTATGAATAATCCTCATATCAAACATAAAAATTATAAATGGTATAAATTATGGTAATTTAAATATGTAAATACCTTTCCATTCCAATTATTTAGTTTTACTTCTAATGGAGAAGAACAATCCATAATGAACCGATCATGAAAATCATGTAAAGAACTCACCCAAAACAGTGAAAGGGGAAAAAATAATAACAATTAATGGGTGAAATTATGTAATTAAATGATCTTATAAGTTATTATAAATATGTATATTATTCATCAATATTTTAATAACACTATTTTAACTATTATACAGGAGGTTTAAATGAGTTGGAAGTAAGACAAACCGGAGGTAATGGAATTCTTAACCCGATTTCCATTCTTTGGGTCAACATCCTACTTCATTATTTATGTCATATTATAATTATTTATGTGATGGTTTTTTATATTATGTTAAATTATGTGTAATTACAATTTATATACATATTAAATCAACTCAATTATGTCTATCTTCAATTATATGATTTATGTAAGGGGTTTTTCCTTTAAAATCCTCTTTTAAAATTCTGTTTTGCAAAATTCAAATGAAATGTTTTTATGAAACTATTCGTGTTGTGTGATTATGTTTTGGTTATTGGGAATTGTTTATTAAGAATTTTTTGACCTATATATCCTTCCAATTCATTTTTTATGTGTATGTTTGAGGTCAGTCAGATGGTTAATCCAACTGTAACTACGATGGTTAAACAAATTGTAAGGTAGCTGTGAGGGTTACAAATTATAAGGTAGCCGAGAGGGTTACCAGATCATGTAAGTAATTTCTCCCATATACCTTTATGAATATGTTTATATTCTCATGTTTTGTGTGTATCTTGTTTAAATCTCATGTCTCACAATGTTTGTAGATATGGGAGACAAGAATGTCTTTTGAAAATGTTTTCATACATTACAAGTATTGATGGAATAATGTGGTATTTCCTTCTTTTACATCCCTTACTAAGATTTTTGTTCTCATCCCATGTTTTTAAATTATTTTTACATCTCATAATGATGTGTAAGACAATGAAAGAATCCAAGTTAAATGTTTGATGAATTTAGAAAGAAATCATGTTTAATGTTTTATATTTTGAAAAAAATGGAAAATGTTTTTATGGTATCCACTCTATAACAATGTATAATGTTATGAATGTATTATGTACAAATTATCTAATATTCTAAACTTGAAAAGATACTTAATGTAAAAGGAATTGGTTTCTTGTCTAAAATCAAGATTATGTAATGTAATAAGGCCGGGTCCTTATAGTTGGTATTAGGGGATGGTTTAGATAACTTTAGGGGTCAAGATGATGTTAAAAGAATACCGTAAATGATTTTTACTCTATGATTAATTTGAAATGTTATTACCATGTTTCTTTATCTACGATATATTTTTTTCACAATGTTTGTCATGGAAGCTAAAGAGGAGAGGCACCAATAGAACAACATCCTTTCGAATCTGCAGCCCAAAATGGTTGGGATTGGAACCAAGAAGTCTGTGATAGTAATGGCTCAGCTAACACAAGCAATAAATGGTGGTGGAATACATGTAAGATAAAAACCAGAGATACCACAAAAAAACATGGAAATAATAGAGCATTTTATGAGAAACACCCACCTGCATTCAATAAATCTTCTGACACAGTAGCGGCTGAAGGATGGATTAAATAACTTGAAAATATATTCGATGTTTTGAGATGTCCAGATAATCAAAAGGTAAGTCTCTCCATTTATTTTTTTTAAAGAGAAGATTATTATTGGTGGTCAATGGTAAATAATATCAGGGACAGTGAGGATATTGATGCCTTAGAGTGGGATTAATTTAAAATTCCTTTCCTTTAAAAATATTTTCCTAAGGTGGTGCGACTTAGGATGGTGAAACAATTCCTTGAATTGAAGAAAAAAGCGAAAAATTCAGGGGTTGTGTATGAAGAATCTTCACCCAACTGGTGAGGTGTGCTCCAAATCTTATTCTGGATCTTGATTGAAAAATCAACCACTTTTACTCAGGATTGAAGCCAAGGTATCGAGCGGTATTGACCACCCATGAATTTAAAAGTTATGAGAAACATTTTTGATGTTCTAAGAGGGTAGTGATGGAGTTTGCTGATGATCATGTGAATTTTGTCAATAAGAAGAAGAAGAGGTCTATATGTAAAGTGATGGGTAAGAATCAACAAAAGAAATCTGATGGTATGAAAATCCAGTTTCCAGTTTGTGAAAAGTGTAGCAAAAGAACCCTGGGGAATGTCTTAGAAAGACTTGGAAGTTTTTTAAATGTGGTAAGTTTGGAGAAATGTCTGGAGATTGTAGTTAAAATGATCTTAAGACTAATCCTGATAATCAAAATGTAAAGTGTTTGAAATGTGGTGAGATGGGTCACTATGAAAATGCCTTCCTTAAGAGAGATCCATATGATACAAAGTAGCCATAATATAAGAAGAAAGGTATAGAGTGATCCTTTGCGACAATTTCAGCAGATGTATGTCCATTTAATAAAGTTATATTAGGTAGTTTGTTTGTTTACATATATTTTTCTAAAGTTTTGTTTGATACAGGGTCTACACATTCCTTCATGTCTGATATTTTATGGTAAGTTGGATCTATCACCTCAAAAAATGATACCTGAACTTGTTGTTAAAACACCAGGTGGAAATATTATAACAAAGAAGAATTATAAGAATCTTTCTATTGTGGTTTGTGGAAAGACTTTACCTTCCAACCTTGTTGTTTTACCCTTTGTCGAGTTTGACGTTATTCTGGGAATGAATTGGCTTCCTGGTTATCATGCAATGATTGACTTTTGAGGTAAAGAAGTTTATTTTTAGAAAAAGTTTCAGTTTGTTTCAAGAATGGACCCATACAATTGATAACATATCAGGAAGCTAAGAAATTGTTGAATAATGGAAATGGAAGTTATTTTTATCATATTGATGAAAACAAGGGATCAATTACTATTGATGATGTGCATGTGGTAAATGAATACCTTGATGTTTTTCTTGATAAGTTACCTACTGTCTTACCAAATAGGGAAGTCAAATTTATAGTTGAAATAGTTCCTGATGCTAAGACAATTTTAAAACTCCCATATCATATGGCTCAAATATAACATCTTTAATTGAAAAATTATTTGAAGGATTTTCTTGATAAAGGCTTAATTCATCATAGAACTTCACCATAGGAATATCTTGTTTTGTTTGTTGAATAGAAATATGGTTCCATGAGACATTTCATTATTATAGAGCTTTGAATAAAATCGTTGTTAAAAAAAATAATCCTTAGCCTCACATTGATGACTTTTTTGATCATCTTTAGGGAGCTCAGATCTTTTCCAAGATGGACATGATATCTGGATACCATCAACTAAAGCTGAAGGAAGATGGAATCCTGAAAGTAGCCTTTCGTACTAGATATGGACATTATGAATTTTTGGTTATCATGTTTGGGTTAACTAATGAACAAAATTTATTCCTGAATATCATGAATAGAATATTTCATGAGTTCTTGGATAAGTTCGTGGTTGTGTTTATTGATGACATTATAGTATTTTTTAAAAATAAAGAGGATCCTGAAAAACATCTAACGGTTGTTTTACAAACCATAAAAGAAAATAAACTATTTGGAGTATTTAAAATGTTTGATTTTTGGTTGCAAGAAATTCATTTTCTTGGGAAAATTGTAAATAGGTAATGAATAAAAGTTGATCATTCCAAAAAAATTAGTTGATGAATGGAAAAGACCTACAAATGTTACAGAGATTCGTAAATTTCTTAGATTGGATGGTTATTACCGACAGTTTGTTAAGAAAACCGCACTACTATCTAGCTCGATGACTAAGTTAACATGAAATGTGGTAAAATTTATTTGGACAAAAGAATATGATGTATGTTTTCAAGAACTGAAGAAGAGATTGGTGAATTCTCCAGTTTTGGCCTTTCCCCCTCAAAATGGTGTGTTTTCATCTACAGTGATGCATATTTAAAG